>LPNX010781402.1:295839-327386 GCA_001517045.1 Pseudotsuga menziesii | reverse complement strand
CAACACATAACATAGTAGGAAACAAGCCCACTGAAAGGGAAAAACCAATGTGGAAATGAAACCCTTTGTTGATGCATAACATGTGGGCACAATGATATACAAAGATCTTCGAAATATCAATTAGAAAAGAAATATAAGACTGGGAAGAGACAACACATGCTTATCCAAATGTAAAGACCAAGGTAGAAATCAAACACGTAGGTGATGAACAAAATGTGAGAATTTTGGATGTATATACATATTAATAAAAATAAATTAGAAGTATTGGAAAGCAATAAAAGTATTTAGACATGATGAAGCACAAATCAAATTTGATAGATTGAAAGATACATTAAAAAAGAAAAATTTCAAGTTCAAGAGCAGAAACTTGAACTTTTAGGGTATGTATTTGACCTACTGTTGGAATTTTAGTCTTCCAAAGTGTCCAAATAGGATTGAGACATGCATCCAAACATAAACAAGGTAAAACGGGATGTCAAAGAATAGATACGAAGGATTTATACACCACAAAATTAATACTCGCAACCAAATAAAAAACCATTTGCATAAATGACAACTTTGCATATAGGTGGTGATTTCAAGAAAACCTTTGCTCTTATCTAACACCTTGCCATGTTAAACAGAAATTCATTACTAACTTGCCAAATCTGGTAGAATCATTCATCATTCTAAGAAAAAATGGTTACATTCTGATCCAAAAAGCAAAACAATGACTAAATTAGAGGTTCAAAAATTCAAAACTTTTAAAAGGACAAAAAATACGAGACTTGTGAAAAGGACCTCGAAAACATGAAATTATCACCATGTTCAGGGAAAATTTAAAAATTATGAACTTCTTCTATATAACGCATCCACATAAACTTTGTTAACCACTCAAATCTTATGAAAACTACATTTGACTCTTTACTATAAAATTTTTGACCAACATATGGATAAACATAAACTATAATATTCTTAGGGTTGGAAAACTAAGATAGGAAATCAAGTCATCATAATTTCCATAATACTATTGAATTATATATCAATAGTTGTCATGTCCCTAATTAGATAATTTTCAAATAAACAATTAAGTTGTCTTATCCAATTCTAATGATATTTAATCCCAAGGCCTATAGTTTCAAATGTAAATTCAAAGTCATATTTGTGGAAGGTGGAAAATGGGTCAATAAATGATGGAATAATGATTAAATGCTCCAAAATGAAGTGGCAATGGGTCCTAGTTGGCCATGGTGGCGCATAAGTGGATGTGTGGGGTCCACATGAGGGAATATTCTTCATTTACAAATGGAATCATCCTCAAATTCGAATTTGGAGTAAGGATTTACTTCCAAGGTGGTGGATGCAGAGTCATAGGATAAATTTTGGCAATGAATAGATTATGTGAAACCTCTGACTGTCATAATGATAGTTATGACAACTTTATGACACCTTATGACACTTATGACATATTCTCTTAGAACTATGACATATTCTTTGAAATATATGACATGTAAGAGCTAAAAATAGACTCAATATGACACTTGAGGTGTGTATGGGGCCCAATGAAGCTTCATGATAGGTTCCAAGTCTATTTTCATGAAGGGAGAGCAAGCAAATCCAAGACAAGTTTCACTTGGGTTAATGTAATGACCTAGATTAACACTAATTCAAGTTAATGAAGCAATGAGAAGGTAATTAAAATTTATTGGAGGGAAATGAGGCCAAGGAGGTTATTAATAGAGGATTAAGTCGAAATGGGGTATCTTTTGGTCATTTGTGATTTTTCTTTTGGCATTTTTGGAGAGCTTTGCTTGTCTATTACACGGTGGGTGTTAATTCTCCTTGCTTGTGAACCAATTTCGAAGGTGCAAGATCCCTATACAAGTTAGTTGATGGAGAGGCCAATCAGACCTCTAATTGGAGATGAATTAATGTTCTTGTTTCCAGGTTGAAATTCTCCCGCATTTCAATATCTTCTTCCATTCCTACTCATTCCATCTCTCTCATCTTCTCCTCTTCATTCTCAAAGTCTCATGTTGGTGGTGCACTTGGAGGTGTGTGATATTTGTTTAAGGAGTATATTGGATTCAATTGATGTTGTACATTATGTATGGCTCGGTATATTTTTTCACATGTGAAATAAATGTCAAATACTAAGGAGTTTTATTTGTTAAATGCTAAAACTTTTATGTAATAGAGCCATTTTCCCTATGTATTTGGTAATCGATATTGAAGTGGGTTTGTATAAGAATTTTATAAGTATTCCTATGTTATTTTTCAATTGTTTGAGAATAAATTTATGTACTGAAAGTGTAACATGCATTTTATGCATGCCCTTGGGGAATTTTCTTAAAGTTTCATTGTCTTTTGCTCAATTCCATCAATGTAACAACCTTGTTTCAAACTTACTGATTTGTGGGAGCAATAGAAAGTTGGAGGACCTGTAAAATATTGTATTTTGGTGTCCATTGATGTAAAATAACTAATACATATCACTATTCTAAAATTTGGTAGGTTCGTAATGCATTTGGAGAGCCAAAAAAGTCATCTACCCTTGGGGGTTTTAACATCGATTTTCCTAGTGTTTTTGTCCTTCTTTCCCTATGGTCAAAATAAAGTTTCAGAATTATTTGGAAAGTGTATGTGAATTAATAATATTAATTAGGATTTAATAATACCCATATATCCCTTCCACACATAATTTGAAGTCATTTGGGTGCATTTGGACAATTTTGGGTTTCACTAGTCTAAAGATCGAAATTGGCCAAAATTGTGCAAACTTGAATAACATGTCAAAATGAGTTTTATGATTTCATGATTGAGTGTATGAGGCCTTTTAAGATTTTTTAAATCCAATATATTACTTTCATAATAAATTTGGAAAGGTTCGGTGGTGTTTGGAACCAAACCAAGAAAGACTAGTTTACTACTTTTTCCTAGTTTTGAAACTAGACAAAGTATTGAAGGAGGATGTATGTGAAGTGTTTGTAAAAATTCCTCACCCAAACCATATTAAGAATCCACATAAATCGGTTTTTCAATATTATCATAACCTAATATCACTTCCCTTGATCTTCCCTAATTGTCTCATAACCATGGAGTTAGTGTGAAATCCATTGTCAATGAGGGTGTTGAGAAAGAATGCTTTCAATGTCAAAGTTTTGAAGTCTCTTTCAAATGTTTTGGATAGTGTGCCTAGTTTCTCCAAAAAGGTACATTACAGTGATATCAGAGCACGGTCCTTGCACCTATGCATTGGATCATCAATTGAAGAGAATAAATTGCATCCATGTCTTAGTTTGATGATGAGGAAGAGTCATTTTCTTCCTATGTGGAAGAGGAATGTGAGTGGTATGAGGAAGAGTTTACATCATAAAATACTTCATATTAATTCAAAAATAGGGATCAAGGAAACCCATGTGATCAAATATATGAAGAATATCCACCTATGTCCAGTTCAACAGATGGCCAAATGTACAGTGGAAAGAAGCCAAAAGAACCTCTTGAGTATTTCCTAGACTATTGTGCACTAAATGATGAATGCTTGAAGACCATATATTTTAGATCATACTACAATGATGCAATATGATGCTTGTTATTAACCCCCTGGGATAGGTCTAGTAAAAAAAATATTGAACAATTGGTGAATGAAGTGTGCAAGAAGGTGGTGACTAGATGTTTGCCACCTGGAGCTAAGATTGATGAGGAGGGTATGGATGTGCACCCTCAGCCTTCCACAGTCAGAGAAATGATTCATGAGCCACCTAATTATTGAAGTGGTAAAAAATAATAATATTTCAACGGAGAGGTTTAAAAGTCACCCCAAGGTGACTCTGACAGAAGAAAGCACACGATTCTTATTGTTGGGGATTGTGCAAACCAAAGAGCATCTATTGGAGGCTTCTTGAACTGTGAAGGAGTACCTATTGATGGGTGCTCACACCTATATGTTAGTGATATAGAGATCACATATAAATATCTTACTGCAAGCCAAATTTCTCATGAGAATGAACATGGATACCTAGTGGCAGATAATGAAGAACGTCCAAGATCAAATTCCCCATCACCACTTGAGCTTCAAGAAGTTGATCAAATCAAGAAGAATGAAGAAGAGGAGGTTCCTCAATAGGATCCTCTTTTTATTGAAGGGTCATTGAAGATGGATTGAAATAATATTCAAGAGATCCTAAAGACTCTCCATGGAACACATGCTCTGGTCTTGAAAACTTGTTGGAGAATGGAGGAGAAATATTCCATGGAGGACATCAAGAAAATTTAGAAGGAAATATCCAACATCAAAGGTTATTTTTTGAATTTTCTTTCTGATAGAGATTATTTAATTGAGCTTGTTGGTTTGTATCATGGAATAATATTGAATAACGTAGAATATAATTACAAGCTCTGAAATGAGTTGGAGTCCAACCAAAATCCACTCCAAAAATCTATGGTGTAGATTGAGAAACTTCAAGAGAGGTTGCAAGGGTCCTTTATACCCTCCTACATATCAAACAATCATTCAATGGCTGAAATAATTTATGTTAAAAAGGAGGAACCTCATGCGATGGTGGAACATGAGGTACATGTTGATATGCAGGTGCTTAAAGAGGCTACATTCAAACGAGAAGGAAACCAAGCAGTTGTTCTTGTTCAAAGGAATTACGAGTTGCCTCTTGGTGAGATTTGCAGAGCCTTGGAGGAGGAAACTGATCTCACAACAATTGGACCATCCAATGATGGATAAGATTCATTCAAAATTTTGATGGGTAAGAGTTTCAAATATGTAAGGTTGGTTCACAATTCTTCACTCCCTACTTTTTTTTTAGCCACATCAATTGGGGATGAAAATTGGGTGAAAGGTTTCTTTTTGTTGGTGCCAACTGAGGAGCAAGAGGCTCCTAAATTTGTTTGTGATGAAATGATTAAAACACCAAATCCATTCCATATGCAGTAGAGGCATTAACTTTCATCCTTTGATGCCTCCCTCATCCACTTGAACCATTTGAGTGGAACCGATGGAATAGAGTTGAGCCATTGGAGTTGTGAACTTGGGGAAGCCTCAAGATTTCCTTTTGGACCTTCTGGTTGAAGTGTTTGCTCATCCATTTATTGGGTTAGTATAGACATGCTGGAGTGTTTGTTAATCCATTGATTGGGTGAGTAGACACATCCTTGCTTGCATTTGTAGATACCTCATGAACACACCATTTTTATTTTGTAAGTAGTTGCATGGGTATCCATGGTTATTTGATGAAGAATTCTTATGTAATTTGAGCATGAGTCCTAATGATGTGCAATTTCATGTCTTGTTGAAGAAACTCAATTTTATTTGGCTTTGCATTCCATAGTTTCATTCTTCTTGGGAGAGTTGCACCAAAATTTTGTTTTGCAATGGGAGTGATAAACTTCCACCAGTGTATTATGTTTTTTCCATCCCTCTTGATGATGTACTCTTCTTGTTGATCATGATGTTTGGAAGGATGCATGCAAGACAATGGGATCAAGGGATTATCTTTCATAATGGTATGGGTTGGAGAGAAATCCTATTTTTTGGAGTGAAATACAAGCAATGGGACCCTGGGATCATTTTTGGTCTCATTGGTTTCAATTTTTGGGGTAGCAAGAAGTATTGGGATTGAGTCACTACTTGATAAGGTGATTGTAATCAAAGTAGTGCAGCAACAAGCATGGTGGTTCCTCTTTGAAACTTTCCTGGAATCTTGAAAACTCAAAGTTTGGTAACTCAGTAGACACTTCAAAGAATTATATAGTAAGCAAAAAAGGGTTCAAAATTCAGAAAAGGTTACAAAATATGAAGGAGGTAAAGATTATTTGTGCAATTTTTTTTTGATAGATTTGATTAATCCTTTTGGTGTTTTTGGTGATTTCATATGATATATCAGTATGCAAATATCCACATATATTTACTTTTGTAAACATGCAATTGTAGTACATGAGTGCCAATACTCAAATTGTAGCTAAGGTTTGAAGCAAAGTTTTGGAAGGAAAAAAGGTTCTTCAAAATCCATGTTTGAAATTGATTGAGTACAACAAATATTGGGTGGGGAGGACTATCATGTACCCAATTAAATAATTTTCAAATAAATAGTTAAGTTGTCATCTCCAATTCCTAAGGGTTATGTGGAAAAAATCAAACTATTGATATTTAATCCCAAGGCCTATAGTTTCACATGTAAATTTGAACTCATATTTGTGGAAGGTGGAAAATGGGTCAGTAAATGATGGAACAAAGATTAAATTCTCCAAAATGAAGTGGAAATGGGTCCTAGTTGGACATGGGGGCGAATGAGTGGATGTGTTGGGTCCACATGAGGGAATACTCCTCATTTACACATCGCATCATCCTTAAATCCAAATTTGGAGGAAGAATTTACTTCCAAGGTGGTGGATTAAGAGTCATAAGATCAATTTAGGAAATGACAAGATTCTGTGACAACTATGACAGTCATTATGACAGTTATGGAAACTCTATGACACCTTATGACATATTCTCTTACAACTATGACATATTCTATGACATCCATGACATGCAAGAGATAAAAATAGACAAAAGAGGGTGCATGAGGTGTGTGGGGGGACCAATGAATATTAATGAAAGGTTACGATTCTAATTTCAAGAAGGGAGAGCAAGCAAATTCAAGACAAGTGTCACTTGGGTTAATGTAATGACCTAGATTAACACTAATTTCAAGTTAATGAACCAATTGGAAGGTAATTCGAGTTTATTGGAGGGAAATGAGGCCAAGGGTGTTATTAAAAGAGGAGGAATTATAAATGGGGTATATTTTGATCATTTCTTAACTGACCTTTGGAATTTTGGAAAGCTTTTGCTTGTCCATTGCACGATGGGTGTTTACTCTCCCTGCTTGAACCAATTTCGAGGGAGTTGGATTCCTTTCCAAGTTGATTGATGGAGAGACCATTCATACACATCAATGGAGATTATTTATTATTTTTATTTTCAGGTTGAAGTTCCATACAATTTTAGTTCTCATTTATCTCCCTCTTCTCTCATTCCTTCTTCTCCATCCCCCCACACTCTCATGTTGATGGCACACTTGTTGGAGTGGTGCTTTCTCTTTGATGAATCCATCTGATGCCCAACATTGTTTATATGATGTATGTCTCTTTGATTTAATCCATATTCTATGTATCTATAAATCCAAGAAACTCATGTGTGAAAATCTTGCATTCTCGTGCCATTGAATCACTAGTTTTATGAATTTGGATTCAATCTTAAAGGAGTTTTATATCATATTTGTATGAGAGTTATTATCTGAGTTTGATGATTTTGGGGAAGCCATATATGATTTATGAGTCTTTACTTTAATTTACATATTATATGTATCTCTAAATCCAAGAAACTGATGTGTGAAAATCTTGTATTCTCATGCCATTGAGTCACTAGTTTTCATGACTTTGGCTTCAATCTTGAAAGAGTTTTATATCATATTTGTATGAGGGATTTTCTCTAGGTTTGATGATTTTGGTACAACCATTTTTATTTTGTATATGAACACTATATTTCATGTTACTCTCTGAACCATCTATTCTACTTTTCAGGTGTCAAATTTGAGCTAGTAATGCAATTTCCCCTTAAGCAATTTCCATGCAAGTTAGCATACAAATGTTGAACATCGTAATCAGTTTTAAGAGCTTAATAACCATGATCAAATATATCAATTGATGTATGATACTTAATCCCATACTTTGTTCCGAATTTTGGGAGGTGTTGGTTGGATTTTATGACTAAGGCCAACTAAGGAGAATAAGCCCACACAAGTCGCTTAATACAACTTTCGATGTGTTTGAATTAGTTGATTCTCACAGGTTGTGGTCATGCTACCATCTAAGTTTCACTCTCTTAAGGAGATTCTACTACTTAAATTTAAAATAAATTCTAATCAAAACAACCAAACTAAAACTAACTACTTATCTACACTCTATACTAATCTATAAAAATGAAATATATATTTAACAACTACTAAATCAAAATTAACTATTTATATCTAAGCTATGTTTTTCTCTCTAAAGGAGAGTATCCATGCAATTAGAACCCTAATGATGTATTATAATTATGAAATATATAACTAATTTGTAATGCAAATTTCAATAATTGTAAATATATAGATTTAGTAGATGTTAAACTGTAGCTTTCAATTATTAAAATAACACTAAAATTCTAATTTAAAACTAAAATTTGTTCTACCTAATCTATCTAAACTATCCTGCATAGGAGCATGATTAATAGTAGAATTTCTAATGCATACAATAATAATTTCATGACTGACTTACCTAAACAAAGTTAAAAAAATAGCCATTTGAATAAGAACACCAATTTTATTAAAAATGAACAAATAATAAAAATTATAGTTAATCTTCAATCAAACCGTATATGCAATCAGAATAATGTGAACAATTCAAACAATCTATATAATAATCCAAACACAACAATGAGCCAAGAAAATTACATTTGATTCATAGTCAATTATGCAAAAGAGAAATCTTACATAACCCCACTGACCATGACTGATTGTATGAAAATGATCACCGAGCATCCCTGGCTCTCAATTGCATCCTTGTAAATAATTACAAAGAATGATAATTGACCATGCGAAAACTAGTTGGGCAACCATGCCTCCTTCTTATAAACATGAAAATTACAAGTAGAAACATAATACAGAAGAACATAAGTTCCTTCTATTTTGCATAGACCTCCCCACCCCCCTCCCTTTTCCAATCGATATGCTGCTCTTTATATAGATAATGAAGTACAAACACAATTTCCTAAAATGGTGTCATGGAAATTAATTTATTGAATGAACTCATAGGTCGAATCCGTTCAATTTCTGCTTGTTGGATAAGATTGAATTGTATCTCCATTTTCCTCGTTCAATATGCCTTTAATTTTTCAAATATATTCTGGTGCGAAGAATCTGAATATAATCATTTTGTTGATGATTTCCTTTACCTCATTTTCTGGCGATTGATTCCTTTGATTCTTCCTCCACGCAATTGTGTGAATCCTTAATTTCTTTGATTTCAGACCTTGGAATCTTTAAACCTGGGATCAAAATAAACTTTATCCATTAAAAATCGAAACCTATTATAAAAACTAAATTTATAAATATGAAAATAATTAATAAAAATTTCAAAGTCAAATAACTTGAAACTAGACTACCTTTGAAACCGAATTACTATTTTATTCCAAACAAAAACAAGTAATGAAATTAAGATTTGGCAACCTTATAATCTCTCAAAAGAACGAAGTCAAAATCATTAATTGAAATAATAATTGAGAATTATTAAACGCCATCTTTGAAGTGATTTACTTTCACCTCACTGCCATCTACAGTTATGTGTATTTTAGGCTTCATTAACCTTTAATGAATTCAAACTATTCTTTTTTTTCACATGGAAACATGCACGGAAAACCCAGCAATACTTCCTCACATTAGTGGATGGTAAAAGTGGTAAACCCATCCTAGCAGAAGGCCTAACCCCAAAAGGACTCAAGGCTCAAACCCGTGACCTCTCCCCGAACCGAAAGAGTATATACATGTCTTACCAATTGAGCTAACCCTTGAGACTTAATTCAAATTATTCAGTTTGAATGTGATCCGTGTTATCCCTTTTCTGATGGAGGTTAGAATACTAAAACAACTTAAATAAATATAACATGAAGAAAGTAAAGAAGAATTTTATCTTCAATATTTTAACCTTCCGTTAGTATATGGTTTTGGAATTCATAACCACTTTATCAAACTTTTGTTTATGTTTCCACCTCTTTAACACATGTACCATTTGTAGAAAGTGCATCAATTATTTACCAAAATGTATGTCATATCTTAATTATAATGAAAACTCCTTTGATTTGAAATAATAAAAAATTAAAGTTACAAAAAGTTTTTTTTTAAATATTAATTAAAATTTTAAATGATTTTTTATTAATTGAAATGCCAATTATGAGGTAACTTTATAGTGTTATCGAAATAAATAAAATCAAAGGGTTTAAAATGTAAATGACCGTTTGAATTATAATTATTTGATTCAAAAATAGAATACCAAAATTTTAAATATTAATTTTGCAGACTATTTTTATGTATAAAAATTAAAAATTGCATTACAGTAATGAATTTAATAAATATCAAAATTTAGGGAAAATAATTAAATTCACAAGTTAGAAAATGTAAATTTGGAAAAGTCTCGTGAAAAATATGATATTCAAAGTTCAAAATTGAAAATATATGGTTTCATCTTCAATCCTCAATTTTTAAGATATGAGTTCTATCCTTCAATATGTAATATTTCAAGGTGTGAATAAAAATCCTGAGATAGAATGTTCAGCTAAAATATATTGATATGCCAAAGTTCCCTTTTAACCCATCGACACGATGAAGGCAAAAAAATTGACGAAAACGTTGAAGCATAATACCAATCAAACCTAAGCAATTTGAAGCATGTAAATGACTTCAACAATTTCCAATAAGATCAATAAAACATTGTTGAGCAGTCAAAAAGACCAAAGAGTCAAATGATAAAGATCACCCAAATCACCCAATCCTCATGAAATAAACCAAGCCAAAGAACAAGCGGCATAAAGAGTGAAGGATAAAAGCAAAGAGGTCATGAAATTACCCGCAAAATCAAGAAAAACAAAAAATACAACATTTACATGAGGACCCCTTAGATTTTACCAAATCTAAGGGGAGTTGTTGCGGTGCCAATGAATGGCGACATAACTGGGCAAACTAGTTATCTCTGTATGTTTACCTGAAGATTGAAGATATAGGAAAACAAAATCAAGGTTTTCTTGAAATATTAAATTTCACACCACCTGACTTTATCCTATCACTAACCTATATAGTAAAGTTTGAACTTTAATACTGTCACAATCAAATGAATTTTCCCAACTATTATTCAGAGACTTTATAAAGATGAATGACTTATAAATATATGCATAGAAACTAAACCTCATCAAGAATGCTTTCTCAACAGTTAAATATAATCAAATAACACCAACATAAAGATATGGCCTCCATACCTTAAGAAGATATCTATATAAGCTCCGCATCCATCAGACACAAATAATTGAAATATTTGTTTTTTTCTCAATTTTATCATCATCATTTTTTAAACAATATTTATTAGATATTTGTCTCAAGACTACTATCCAGGTCTTGTAACTAGAAATATATAGCATCATTCACGAGAACGGCCAGAGAGAAACATGTCGGCTCGTGATGAGACCTCATGTCCCTTGATCTTATGAACAAGAGCCATCACCCTCGTGATCAGAAATGATGTTAACCGTGACAGGGCTGATGATCATGATAAGTTCAGATCTATTCATAAACCTCCTATTGTTCAACCATTTTTTTTTAATTAGATTTAACAAAATTTTCTAGTGGATGGGAAGACAAATACAGATAATGCTCCTATAATAACATGGGAAGCCTAAGGATGATTAATGTCATTGATTCATAAAGATCATGAGAGAAAAATTAATCAACAAATTAAATTGCCTAGCTAATGATATCATTTCCAAAATAAAATCCAAGAATAATAAATGAAAGTTCATCTGACTGATTGACTAAGTTCATAAGAAATGTTTCAAGGCTAGGAGTGATTCAGTCACGGTAAGAAAATTTTATATGGCAAGAAACTCCTTACAATGATTCCCTTTAAACATATCGAGTGGATTAGTAGAGAAACATATAAGCACCAGACAATGTACCATTATAGTATTATTAATTTACAATACCCCCTTACTTCAAGCAAACTGAAAACATAGAAGAAAAATAAAAAGCTCATAATATCAAATTCACTAGTGAAACCAATCAACCAAACAAACTTGAAATTTAAAAATGCAAAATAAAAATAACTAATTTAATCCAAACACACAAAAAATTATATACATAGTAGGATCTGATTAAATCAAAATCTCAAGCAAAATGTATGTATCACAATTCGAAAGGAAAGAAGAATTAAGTATTCATAGAGATGACCAATTTTTAAATGATAAGCAAAATTTTCAATACCTATCGAAACTTCAGCTGATTGTCGAAGAAGGTAAATAAACTCAAGAATGCAATATCAAAATTTTAAATATTAATTTTGCAGACTATTTCTAAAACTAAAAATAAAAATTTACATTACAGTAATGAACTTAATAAATATTAAAATTTAGGGAAAATAATTAAATTCATTTACAAGTTAGAAAATGAAAATTTGAAAAAGTCTCAAGAAAAATATGGCATTCAAAGCTCAAAATTGAAAATATTTAGTCTCATCTTCAACCCTCAATTTTTAAGACATGAGTTCCATCCTTTAATATATAATATTTCAAGGTGTCAATAAAAATCCTGAGATAGAATGTTCAACTAAAATGTATTGATATGCCAAAGTTCCCTTTTAACTCATTGACAGAATGAATGAAACAAATTTGACGAAAATGTTGAAGTATAATACCAATTGAGCCTAAGCAAACTGAAGCATGTAAATGACTTCAACAATTTCCAATAAGAGCAATCAAGCATTATTGAGCAGTCAGAAAGACCAAACAGTCAAATGATAAAGATCACCCAAATCACCCAATCCTCACGAAACAAACCAAGCCAAAGAACAAGTGGCATAAAGAGTGAAGGATCAAAGCAAAGAGGTCATGAAATCACCTACGAAATGAAGAAAAAAAATACAAAATTTACTTGGGGACCCCTTAGATTTTACCAAATCTAAGGGGAGTTGTAGGGGTGCCAACAAATGGTGACATACCTGGGCGAACCAACTATCTTTGTATGTTTACATGAATATTAAAGATATAGGAAAACAAAATCAAGGTTTTCTCGAAATATCAAATTTGACACCACCTGACTTTATCCTGTCACTATCCTATATAGTAAAGTTTGAAGTTTAATATTGTCACAATCAAATGAATTTTCCCAACTATTATTCAGATACTTCATAAAGATGAATGGCTTTTAAATATATGCATAGCAAATAAACCTCATCAAGAATGTTTTCTCAACAGTTAAAGATAATCGAATAACACCAACATAAAGATATGACTTCCATACCTTAAGAAGATATATAGATAAGTTCCCCATCCATTAGACACAAATAATTGAAAGATTTTTTTTTATCAATTTTATCATCATCATTTTTTTAAACAATATTAATTAGATATTTGGTTCAAGACTACTATCCAGGCATGGTAACCAGAAATTGATAGCATCATTCACGAGAACTACAAGAGATAAACATGTCGGCTCGTTATGAGACCTCCTGTCCCTTGATCTTATGACCAAGAGCCATCACCCTGGTGATCAAAAATGATGTTATCCCCGACAGAGTTGATGATCATGATTAGGTCAGCTCTATTGAGAGACCTCCTATTCTTCAACCAATATTTTTTTCTAGTATATGGAAAGACAAATCCAGATAATACTCCTATAATAACATGGAAATCCTAAGGATGGCTTGTTAGAATTTATAATCCTCATCCAGATATAGTCTATTAGATCATATGCCTAACTTAGGAGTCATTTTCTAGAGTTTGGTGCCACTGGTGCCATTGGTTCCACCAGTGTGCCCCATTGGTTCTATCAGTGTGCCATTTGGGTGCCACCAGTGCCAATCCCTACACTTTAGGAGCCACTCGGAGTGCCACCACCAACCTCCTTCAGTTGTTGAAAGTTGGTACCTAGTTAAGATAAGTTATGCTCTAGTTACATTCGGTTAGATGTCCTCTAGTTTAGTTAGCACCATTATTGCATGGATGCATGGGGTTAGGCACCTATTCTCACCTACCTCATCAGTTTAACCGGTTTAACTAATTGAGAGACTGAATTAGACATCTAGAGTTAGACTAGTGAGCTCCAATAGTGATTTAGACACTTCTAGATAGTCAGTTAGTCAGGATTGAGTTGGTATATTTGAATCATATCCACATGATACAAATTATCCTTTATGTAACACTACTGTATACTGCTGGGATTAATGAAGATAATACTGTAATTCCACTGAACAATTCTTATCCGTTTTCTGTGAAATTTGTCCTTTTCAGTGTGTATTTTTCATTCCATTCCATTGCACAATAATACAATTCAATTGCAATCATTGCCTGTAGATCAATGACACAATAATTCAAACATGTTATCAGATCCTATTTAGGCATACAATAAGTCTGTCCAATCTCCATTGTACACCAGAAGCAGCTGGGTTTCCACATAAGTCCTGTAAATTGTGCATTTCTAACTTTGGATTCGTTCAGAGAAGTATCTACATGCATGACGAACCATGAGAAAGTGTACATGTCGATATGGAAGGCTTGATTATGACATGATTGCATTTTATTTATTTTGTAGTGTTTCTTACAAGTACTACGTAGCTTGATTGAAAAATTGATTGTTCAGAAGGAAAATTGATGGATTCCTTAGCTATTGTATCCTAGATCCTTACACCCTTCAACTATGTTGATTGGAGGGAAGATATGCAGGTCTCCTTGCACAAGCTTGGCCTGTTTAGGATGAATATTGGTAGAGATACAGAACCTCATTATCCTACTGATACAAATAAGTTCTTGAAACGGTTGGATGAAGCATTTGGATTCCTATGCACTCACATATCTAGGGATCACCTCTTTCACCTTGAGGAATTGAAGACTCCTAAATAAGCTTTGGAGAAGCTCAAATTCTTATTTTCGAAACAAGATGAGCTTCGAGGGCACATATCAAAGAACGAGTTAATAGCATTGTAGCCCAACAGTTTCAAAACTATCCAACAGTTTTTCACAGAATTCAAGTCTCTAGCACTATAATGTAAGCAATGCGGAATAGAGAGGAAGGATGAGCAACTTGTGCTCTATGTCCTTAGTAAACTTGGTTCTGAGTACTCTGTCTTCGTCTATACCTTCCATTCCAGAAGAGCTTCCATCCCCACTTGGAATATTCCTTCACTTGATGGCTTTGTCGAGTCTTTAATACAGGAGCAGGATAAGTTGGTCCAAATGGGAGTTCTCCAAACTTTCAAGAACCAATCTCTTTTGATGTCAGACTCAACCAATGAGCAAGCTAAAGGAAAGCATAAGGGGAATGAGACTAAAGCATCTGATTCGAATCCAAAAGAGAGTCAAAAGTATTTCAAAGGAGCGTCGAGTTCCAAGAAGAAGAAAAAGTTTGAAAAGACTAAGTGTCCTTATTGTATGAAGGGATTTCATCCCGAAAGCCAGTGCATGAAGAAGCAGATTGACCAATTGCTATCCCTCCTTGAACATAACAGCATTTCCCTCCACAAAGAGAAAAGAAGTATGATGTTGGACCACTGACATAAGATCATGATAGATTCCATGCCTTGAAGGCAGGACTTACTCAGTCAAAATCTTACTTGATTTATTATGGAGCTTCCAACCACATGGTTTCCTGCAAGGAATCCTTCTCCACCCTCACTCTGTCAAAAGGACCTAGCACTCACACGGGAGATGACTCCTAAATCCCAGATGTCGGGAGAGGTTTAGTTAAAATCCAACACGGTGGGTTTAAGAATTTTCTCTATGTTCCCTCTCTTGTAGCAAACTTGTTGTCTGTTTATTAGATGACCCATACAGGCTCTCCTAAGAGAGCTACATTCGAATTCAACCCACTTCAAATCATAGAAAAATCCACTGGAAATATCATAGTGAAAGGTATTTCTAATCATGCCACTAAGGCTTATGAGTTCTCTCATTTTTTGCATGTTTCACCTCCTACAACTCTATTGACTCATGCTAACAACACCGGAAATATATGGCATGAGAGATTTGGGCGTCTCAATTTCAAATATCTCCAACAACTCAACAATGATAAAATGGTTGAAGGCTTGCCTCTCATCCAAACTTCCGATGGAGTATGTCCTAGTTTCTTGGTAGCTAAGCATCCAGAGAAGAGGTATGAAGTTGGGAAGGCACATAGAGCTGCTTCTACAGTTGATTTGATACACAGTGATGTGTAGGACCCATGCCTACAACATCAATTAATGGTTCCATGTATTTCCTTACTTTTATTGATGATTGTTCTAGGTTCTACTAGATATATTTCATGAAACATAATCGTACTTTGTTGAAGCTGAGATGAAGACCCTAGGAGTATGTTAAGTGATCATTTCTTTCCCTAGGTTGCGATGGAGTATCTGTATGAGTCATAGCATGGATCCACATTTGTATGTTTGCAGATGTGCTTAGATTTGCATCTGTATGACATAGATCTACATTGTATGGCTGGTAGATATGTCCAAGTTTGAGACTTCTTCGCATGGATCTATGTTTTATTCTAGTATCCATGACTATTTATATCTCACATGGATCTGCATTGTATTGGTCCGCAACCATGTTGTGAGTTGTATGGACCTGTATAAAAGAGTAAATGTACTATAGGTCCACAGGATGACCTTGGTTGTTGAAGATTTCCGATCTTTGGACTATTTCCTCGAAGTGATAACTTGTTCTTGCAAAGCATTTACCTATCCTTTCTCTCTAGCCTTATGCTTTGGGGATAATTATGTTATACCTAATTCTCGTCAACATCATGTTGTGGGACAAAAATATCAGTATTTTTCTTAAATACTCAAATGTTGAAGTTGGAAATGGGCAAGGATCAACCTTTTCATACTTTTGGCCACCACTGCATTTTCCCTATGAACAATGTGTGGTACCCATATCAGTAACACCTCCTTTCTATTTGCAGAAAGAGGTGCCACCACCAGTTCCCTATGCACAATTTGCGGTGCCCACTTGGTAATGCCTTGTCCCCTTGAACAAGGTGCAACGCTCGAGTTATGAAGGTAAAAAAGGAAGATTTGAGAGGCTTCTCGAAGCTAGCCTTCATGGAACCTCATCCCTCTGGTTCAGGACACCTGGAGCTCGATATCCCTCATTATAGGATCCTCCCTCCACCTCTCCCATGGAATCCTCAACCTATTATATACTCTCATGAATTTATAAACTACTTTACCCTTCATGGGTAAGGGGAGGAAGATTGTGTTATTGCATCCAAAATCTAGCCAAATTCAGCCAAGCCTAGTGAGTGGTTAGTAGGAAAGCTTGAGGCTTTGAGGCAAGGTTCATTTAAGACAGAGTTCTCAACACCAAGGAATCGGTTGTAAACTCTCCCTCTTTGTACTTTTAATACAAATGTAGTTTCTTTTCCACATGCACTTGTATGTTTGATTATCATATTGTGTTTCTTGTTTAACTCCTTGGCCTTATTCATAGGATTTTAAGCTATCTTGTTACGCTTACTTGTTTGGTGTTTTGTTGTGTCTCTTGCAGGTCATCCGCATAGATCAAGCACTTCAAGGATCAAACCATTGCAACCTGTGGAAGGTAAGAAGAGCAACTAATTCAAGAGGTTTATATAATCCTATGAAAAGTTTCTACATATTGTTATCGTTTTGTTCTAGTACTGAGAGTTTCATGCTAGGGAAACAACCTCTGTCAGCACTCGTTGAGTATTTCCTGTAACAATATCAGAGGGGTAGAAGGGTTCCATTAAAAGGTATACCTCAATAATATGATACAGTAATACAAACCAAAGGTCATCTTGTTCCAAGAAAACATGTGTGCTAGATAAAAATAAAAAGGAATACTCTCTTCATTTCTTAAATATTTGACATTTCTCATTTTGAATGAAAATGGGGTTTACTAACACGATGTAACATGGGTTTTCATCTTATTATATCCTCTATTCTTAAGACATTTTTGTTGACAAAATTAAGGTTGATGGAAATGAGGAAGTGTTCTTCCATCATTAATTTTCATGTTCCTAATGAGGATAAAAGGATATCCTAGGATATTTTTTTTCAATTTGGGAATACCAAAGGGGGATTATGTTATTGTTGATGGGGATCTAAACCTCACTACCAAAATATGTATGGGGAAACAATGCTAGTACTACGAGGAAAACACTATTTAGTGGAATATTTTTTTATCTTATGATTTTAGTGAAGGTTTCTAATGGAGGCATGTAGGCAGGGGTTTTAACAAAGGTTTTATTTTGAGTGCACCTCAAACCATATGGTACACAAGTGCACTATGATAACACATACCAATGTGTTTATATATCTAAACACATCGCAATAATAGTTTAAAAAAGTGCTTCCCATGCTTGAATTTTGTAAAATACAAACATTGAACAAAATTGCCATGTGGTGCATGCAATACATATAAATGCCATAGTACTCATTATCACATAAAAATGACCATTGCATCATGATACAAGGTGCACCATTTTTAGGGTTAAATATAAAAAAAATTCAAAGTTTGTAAAAAGGGAAATTTGATTTTTTTTAGATAGCGTGCTTACTAAACACATAGATGCGATGTCAATGTATACAAGACCATGTGCGCCAAATTAGCGCTAACTTAAAAAAATGGCTTGTTGGTGCACCATAGAGATTTAACCACATTGGTGCATAAATTTGGATGAAAAATGGTATGCTCAACCCTAAATGAAATTCCATGAAATCATGTATTATCCAATCAAAATTATTTAAAATTCAAAAGAGGTGCATATAAAAAAATTGGTGGGGGGGGGGGGGGGGAAACTACTTTTTTGGATCATATTTTCAACTGATCTCCTTGTAGATTTAATCAAATTTGAAGCGGGAGCACTTGTTGGATGTGGAATTAAATTTTTCATCCAACAAGTATCAAACCTTCATACTTTTAACAACTTATGCATAAGGGTATTTTTAGGGATTCTAATATTATACTTAAGTATAGTATTCTAGGCGATTGTTTTGGATTAAAAAAAAAAATTTTATAGATAGGTAGGCGAATATTAAGTATGAAACATAAAATTAACACTGAAGTGTGTAAATTTTGTCGAATATTATGATAAAAAAACATATTTTCTATAAATATAGGCAATATTAGACACTAAAAATGAAGAAATAATGAATTTGTTTTTTGAAAAAACCCCAAAAATAGCCAATTGGTGAAATTTCGCCTCTTAAAATTACTCTGGTACTACTATTATTATTATGCATCATGAAAAACTGAAAATACATAAAAAGAATTATTTTTTTCTCTCACTAGAAACACGTCTTTTTTTAAATGTATTTTTAGTTTTTCATCATGTGGATGTTGTTAAGAGTATGCACGTTGGGTACTCACCTGTTTGAAATTTGATTAAACCTAGAAGAATATAAGTTGAAAATACGATACAAAAAGTGTTGTTTTTACTCTTTCTCTACTATTATTTTATTAATTTAGTTAGGAGAACCATTTTTCATCCAAATTTCCCCTTGTTATAGATGATTTTACCACACATGGTTGATCACATATTTGTGGCATTCCTTGTCCCTCTGTAGACGCTTTAGACCCCATGGACTTATATTATCCTTTTATGTTCCAAGATCATCCCTAAACAACACCTGTTTATCGATGTACACAACTTTAAAACCCATACTTGTGTGTACACGAAAATTTTGACCTCAAACCCGCGTACATCTGGATGTGTGCATATGTCCAAATATTTTTGGAGTTTTCCTCATATGAGTCCGAAGATCCTAACTCTTGGCGTTCAATATGGCTTGAGTTCGCTCGGATTCGACCCTTCATTACCCTTTTGGAGTGCTATATAAGGAACCCCTTGGATACATTGAAGGGGAGGAATTGAAGAGCAAAGAAACTATAGTCCATTGTTGCCTCAATTTGCTTATACTTGAGTCTACATCCCTTTGTCCCTTTGGAGCACTTTGTGTTCTTCCCAATGTTGCCTTTGCTTTGTGAGCTTGCTATCGAGAGATGGAGGATTGAGGTGGTGGAGGCCCAGGTGGAGGACTTGGTTTCTCCGGTTCGTAGACGTGCCAACAGAGGTTGTCACTATTGTATTCTATGATTTGTTTAATAGAAATATCTTTTTTTGTCCAATTATGTGCATTTGAATATGAATATTGTATCCATGGATGTATTTAATTGCTTATACATTGTTGAATATATGTGCTAGAGTATATCTAACACATTATTATAGAGCATGCTTGTCTTGTTTACTGTTGTTGAGAGAGAATTGCTAACGCAAGCGTGAATTGGAAAATCTCAACAGGGATCTACTTCAACTGTCTGGAACAAGGTACGATTTGATATCTCTTAGTGATATATGTTTGGTTTCTCTTGCATATTGGGAAAGATTGATTTCTGGTGTCAACCTGACTGTTGTGGTACCCCCAAGCCATAGGAAGTTTCTCTCTGTAACAAAATTGGTGACTCCACCGAGGAGAGTTCCTAATTGTTTTTCTTTGGGGTTTTGGTATTAATTTACTTGAATTTCTCTTGATTTCTCTGTTTCTGTGTCGGGTGTGGAGGCATGTTTTCCAATTAGGGTCGTGAAGAAATAAATTTGGTCTTGGATTGTCTGTTGTCCCTATTTTTCTACCTTTTTCTTCTTGTACACAGGTTTTTCATTCATAGTCACGTATACATGCGGGTTTTCCTTGAACAGTCATGTATGTACGCTATTTTACTAAGAGCAGTCACGTATGCTTTGATTTTGAGCCTTAGTTGGAGGATTAAGTGTTGCTGGGTGAGTTTTGATGATTGTTGAGTCTTCTTGGATGCTTCTGTTGTCTATATACACCCTCTGTTTCTGACCAGAGACTTCTTTTAGTTTATTTTTTAAGCTTTGTTCTTGTCATCCATTTATCCATTTTTTTTTAGATTAGTGCATTATGTCTCTTTTACCTTGGTGCCTTTCTTGGTTGTTGTTTGTGAGTGGTTGCAGGGTCTGGGGGTTGTAGAGTCATTTATTTCTTTCATATCTCATTTATTGCAAAAAATACAAAAATATTTTTGCTTTTGCTTACTTATGCATCTCTTTCATTTTGCATTGGAACGATACTTGCATTATGTTTGCTTGTTGAATTATAGTTAGATTTTTGTATAGGAATGATTGCACTTACATTTGAAGGAAAAATCTTGCATCTGATGTAGTGGAATACCCTATTCTTCATTCTACACATTTCACTTAGCATTGCTTGTTAGGTGTGCATATTTACTTCATTGTTGATTCATAACTTCATTAGTTGCACGGCCATTTCCCTTTGAGTAATCATAACCAACTAAAATCAACGCTTAATAAAATTAATTACACTCTTTTCTTTTATAGGGTGCATCAACAAGATTAGGTTTTAGGGTCTTGGAATAGTTCATTGTGAATTAATTCCCCAAGACCACTAAACAAAACAACTAGGTGTCTGTCTAGGTGAGAGTGTGAAACCCTTGGTATAATAGTGTTTCTCAGGATGCTCCTATTACATGGGAGTTAAGAACGAGGAAGTGCACGCGATTGTGATTGAGATGATCCCTAGTCATTTTCTCTGAGCACCAAATATATTTACAAGATTGTATTCGTATCTGGGGGCCTTTGAGGTACGATTAGTGCACCCTTGGGGTACTAGTTTGTGCTTTCAGGCTTCAAGCTTTGCTACCCTGCCCATACGGTCGATCCCACCTACAACTTTCTGCCTGAGCATTGGTTATATTGAGGTGACCTTAGTTTCCTTACCTAGGTTATCGAGGGGGTATTTGCAGAGGTTATTCTATAGGTGTCCTGGCTAGGTAGGGGTCGGACAGCACAGTCGCTATATGTGTTGAAGCTGAGAGCCACTATAATTAGTTATGAACCTCTGCTTGTTGTGTATGGGAGTCTCAAGCCTTTCCTAGGAGATACATACCTTCTTCATTCAGGAGCTCACTTATCCTACCCTTGGTTTTCTCGTCTTTTGGCTTTAGATTTTCTTAGTTGTATGCTCTATGCAGGCTAGATTACTTAGGGTTGCATATCTAGATTGAGTCTTTTATTTTTGTTGGGTCATTGTGGATCTGGGTGCGACACCTCGCCATTCTCATCGTTTAGTAGGGATTCTTCCTTCTATGTCTCCTCCTCCTTTGGGAGATATAAACAAACATTTCGGGTGGACATATTCTCCCTTTGATTCACACACCATGGGCGATCATGAATGAGATCCTGGAGATCCTTGATCTTCCACCACACGTATGGGAGGTTGAACATTCAAGAACATATGGGACTCTAATGGGTTTTGGTCGTCATTCGATTGGGCCATCACACGAATATTTATCACAATTCATAGACTACATGCACACACATTGCCGGTATTGGATTCTTGGTGAAGAGACTCACCATGCACCCACTAGCACTAGCACTATTAGGTATGGCATGCCTGATGTTCCTGAGATCGGTTCGACACCCCATGTCGAGCCAGGTGTTGACCTTGGTGCTGCGCCTAGGGGCACTTCCATCACTTTCCATGTGAAGAGGTTTGGCAGTACTAGTCACATTACACCTTCCATCCCAGCGGTGGAGGTTCCTTCACACACACATCCTAGGACTAGCACTAGTGTTCCCATTCAGGGACCAGAACCTAGACATGTGAATATTGGGGGCACAAGTTATATTCCTTCACATATTCCATCATATTCAACACCAGTACCTTCAAATTATTTTTTAACAATGCATCCTCTTCCTAACTCTAGTGGGCCTTCTAGACAGAGTTCTGCTACTATCCATGTTCGTTCTACTTCTTCTCACATCGTAGTGTCATAGGGCCATGTGCCTCCTTATGTGTCAGCAGAACATATGCCTTCCAATGGACCATATTATGGACCGTCCCATGGACCATCTCACGGTTCTAGTTTATGGAACCTCTCATGGACCTTCTTACAAACCATCTTACAGACAAATCTACACACCTTATGGGTTTGGGTATCAACCCGCGTATCAGTCACCTAATTATGGCTTTGTAGCAACCCAGCCTTAAGTTACTCCAAATTATAATCCTTACATGCAACCCTATATGGGTCAAATGGGAGGAGGTCACTATCCCACTTCCCAAGGCGATGGTGTATATAGCAATCAACCTTATGCGAACCAGTCCTATCAGGGAGCATGGAACCAACCGAATAAACCTAGGATCCCTTTCCTTGCAAATTTGCATCTACCCGATTTGTCAAGATTGAGAAACGATCTTGTATCTCATAAACTGTCATGGCCTTCAGTTCCTACCAAACTTCCTTCAGACATTCCAAAATTTTAAGGTAATTCTGGTGAAGATCCTGGTGAGCATGTCATGACCTTCCAACTTTGGTGCTCTTTGAACTCCTTGAACGATTATTCTATTTGTTTGAGACTATTTCAACACACCCTCATGGGTCCTGCCGAGAAATGGTATATAGAGTTACCTAGGGGGACATATTATTCGTTCAATGACCTTTCTATGACTTTTCTTAATCACTTCAGCTACTTGTGCGTTACGAAGTCGGTACCGAACTCCTGTCGACATTTTGGCTAGACAAATCCACCCATATTTCATATCACATTCAAGAGTGGCATAGATGGAAGAGGATGATTAAATCCTTTATACCACCAAAGTTTTTTCTAGAGTGATTTCTCAAGTCGTTGTTACCCTATATCGCGAAGGATGTTTCCACATCTAGAGTGAAAAATGAGTACCAAGCTATTTTTAGGGCCCAACAGTTGGACTTGATTTATGCTCAGTTTGGACTCCTTTATGAGATCATACCAAATGCTCCACGTTCCAATTTTCACCCCAAGTTTAAACCTGGGACACATGTTGATGGTCTTGCTGGCTCCGCAAGTACTAAACCTGTAGATTCGATTATGAAACAAGTGATGCAGTTATCAATTAACGAGTCTGTGTTAGGAAAAGCTACAACTTCATCTCTTCCTACCCAGTCGGGGGATGTACTGTCAGTGTAATCATCGAACCTGAAAGGTAACCAGCAACCTGGAAGGAATAAAAAGAAAGGAAAAATAATAAAAAGGGTGGGAATAAAAATGATAATGAGACTAGTGACAAGAACACAAATAATGCTGGGGGGGGACAAGAATCCTAAGTGAAAGGTAAACTTTCCTTACAAGTTGTGTGGGGATGATCACCTCACTCACTTATGCCCTCGAATGGAAGATGCCTCGAAGTTCATAGCACAAGGTGCGGGTGTGTTTACAAATACTTTACCAAATAATCAAAATATGAACTCGAGGACCATGGATCCTGGTAGTGCTTCTGTTGGAACTCCCATCAGATCCTGCTAGTGGCCATGGTTGCATCAACATGGTGAAAGATACGAGTGTTGTGACATGTGCGAAATACTATGGTATGTCACAACCAGACCTTGGGAAAGAACTTGCTCCACCTGAGAGCCCTTTGCGAATTGAAAATCCTATGAATAAGCCTGAAGTTTCGCCTCACATTCCTAAGGGAGTCTTGAAGCACTCAGGGCACAATTCTAATGCTTGAGCCACCCATAACTATTCAATTGTCAAGAATTTGGGTCAGACTCCTTGTGTGATGTCTGCATTAGAAGTGCTTTAGACTTGTCCTTCATAGAGGAAGGCCTTGTTATCAGATCTTAGGGTGGGCGATGATAGCTCTTCTTTCATGATCAAATTTGAAACTCATGGGATCCAAACTCTCTTTCCTTACGATGTGTCTCTTCTGATGCACATAGAGTGTCTAAACCACACCATCAAACGCACTGTGATTGATGAAGGCACTATCGCTTCCGTGATGTCTTTGGCCTGTTGAAAGGGCTTAGGTTCTCCCACATTATCTAAATCTGTGAACATGTTGATTGATTTTGATGGAAGATCATTTTGGCTGCATGGTATACTTCCTTCCCTAGAGGTCCAGTTGGGGGGGAAGACTGTTATGATTGAGGTTGAGGTGGTTGATGCACCCCTTGACTACAATATTTTACTGGGTAGGAACCAGATGTACAATATGCAAGTTGTAGCCTCTTCCATATTCCAAGTGGTTTGTTTTCCTTTGGATGGGGAGATCATTACTATTGATAAAAAATCTTTCCAGAATCCATGTGTAAAATCATCATCGGGAGCTTCTATCCCAAGTATCTATTATTCTCAGCCAACAACTAAGAATGTGGGTGTGGGCATGTATCCTTCTCTCATGGAACCTTTAGTTTTCCTACGCCCGTCCTTATGATTGGGTCTAGTCTTGGTAAGGCTTCGACCTCATTTAATTCAATCTCTTTTGACACTTCTCATATGGAGGATCCTTGGATTCTTTCTTCACCGAGTACTTCGAGTGATAGTACTATACCTGCCAAGATAGACGTCTCATTTCCTGCAACATTGGTGGCGTATCAAGCTAATCTTGATCATGTTGTATATCCTAGTTCTTCCTCTTCATGGACGGAGGAGGAGGACCCTTATGTGCTTCCTTCTTGGGCAGTAGATTCTTATCACTCTCAATAATTCCTTGAGGATGTTTTTTAGTTAGATGAAGCTATTCTTGAGGCTATGTCTGGGATAGAAAAACCTTGGGGAGAGTTGCACCATAGATCGTATTTCCTCCCTAAGCTTAATCGTTTAGAGTGTGATGATTTTAGGGCGATTCTAAGAGAGAAAGTTGGTAGGCCTGTGGTCCCATTAAGCTCTCTTGGTCAGAGTGCTAAAGGGAACATGGCCAACTTGTCACCTATGATACCTATAAATATTTCTTGTATTCCATGTAAGATTGAGAACGTTTACATTGGGGCAGATTGTTCCCCCGATGATATTAAAGAGTACACCGAGATTTTCAAGGAATTTCGTGATGTTTTCACTTGGTCGTACGAGGGGATGCCGGGAATAGACCCTCACATTGTCAAACACGAAATCAAAACCTATCCAGATGCAAAAACGGTTTGACAACATTTGCATGCCGTGAATCCTGGAAAAGTGCCCGCTATTAAATAAGAGATAGAGAAATTGCTCAAATATGGTTTCATCTATCCCGTTCCCTTGATAGAGTGGGTTTCAAATCCTGTTTCAGTGGATAAGAAGAAGGGAGCGATCCAAATATGCATTGATTTCCGTGATTTAAATCGAGCCTATCCTAAAGAAAATTTCCCTACACCATTTATTGATCAAATTTTGGATGAGTGTGGGGAAGTGAGGTTTTCTCCTTTATGTATGGATTTTCTAGACATAATAAGATACATATTAAACCCGAGGACCAACATAAGACTACATTTATTTGTCCTTGGGGAAATTTTGCATATCGAAAGATTCCCTTTGGCCTTAAAAACACCGGAGCTACATTTCAACGGGCCATGACCTTTGCCTTTCATGATCTTAAAAATATTATTGAAGTGTATTTGGATGATCTAGCTGCTCACTCTTGTTTGAGAGTGCGTCATCCTTATCATTTGCGATTTTTTTTTGAAATATCTTTTCATTACCAAATTTGGTTAAATCCTCACAAGTGCATCTTTTGTGTGAAGGTTGGTCGTTTACTAGGATTCATTGTGTCCAAGGAGGGTATTAGAGTCGATCCCTTGAATATTGAAGCAATACTTCAATTGTCTCCCCCACGTAACATTCGACATCTTCAATGTTTACAAGGAACGAAGAACTTCTTGCGAAGGTTCGTGCTCAATTTTTCCAATTTGACTAAAGGCTTCATGCATTTGTTGAAGAAATACACCCCTTTTCACTGGGATAAGTGAGCCTAGGAGTCTTTAGATGCTTTGAAGAAGGCCTTAGCATCGACCCCTATTCCTAGTTCACCAGACTACAACCATGAAATTTTTTATTTATCTGTCAGTGTCTCAAGAGACGATTGGTATGGTGTTGGTTCAAGAGGATGAGGAGCTCCATGAGCATGTCATCTACTATCTTAGCTGAAACCTTATTGATGTGGAACTTCGTTATACCCATGTTGAGAAGCTAGACTTAGCCACTGTCCATGTGGTTCAACGTTTGAGGCATTACATCCTCATTTGCCAAAATTTGGTCGTAGCTCACATTAATCCATTTCAATTCATCCTCACCAAAAGGATGATTGGGGGAAAGTATAATAAATGGATTGTGATATTGCAGGAGTTTGATCTCGAGTTTGTTTCGGCAAAGTCAAAGAAATCATTAATTTTTTCTAAGCTCATATCAGATTTTCCAAATTTGGAGGAAGGGGAGGTTCATGAGGATTCTCTTGTTGATGAGCGTATCTTTCTCATCTCAACTGTAAACCCTTGGTATGAGGATATTGTTGTTTATTTACAAACATTGAAGGTTCCTACTCACCTCTCATGAGATGAGCATCGATGACTACGTCATGTAGCGAAGAACTACCTCATAGTAGATGATATATTATATCATCGTGGGGTTGATTCCATTTTACGTCGGTGCTTAAATCATGAGGAGGTTCAGGTCATGCTAATTGATTTCCATGGAGGGGCGTGTGGTGGTCATTTATCTGGGATTTCTATAGCTCAAAAAATTCTGAGAGCGGGTTATTTTTATTCGTCCATCTTTAAATATTGTGTTAAAGCAGTTAATAGGTGCCACCCTTTCCAAGTGTTTGCACGGAATACGCACTTGCATCCTGCCCCTTTGCATCCCATTATCACCACTGGTCCCCCCACCAAGTGGGGGGGTTATTTTATGGATTGTAACCCAAATTCTGCTGGGGGGCATTGTGGTTGTTGATTACTTCATGAAATGGGCATAGGATATGCCCACTATCAAATCTGATGGTGAAACAGCTGCACATTTTGTATTTAACCATATTATCACCCGGTTAGACATTCCGAGGGAGCTTGTCATTGACCATGGAAGGAACTTTCAGAAAAAAATGATGGAAGAATGGTCTTCGAAGTTAGGATATAAGCAAGATAATTCCTCTTCTTATTACCCTCAAGTGAATGGATAGGTTGAAGCAGTGAACGAGTCACTTAAGTCCATTCTCCAATGAACCATCGCACAAATCTATAATAATTGGCATATCATTTTGTATTCTACTTTGTGGGCCTATAGAACCGTGGTCAAGACTGCCACCAATTTTTCTCGCTAAGAGCTTATGCATGGGGTGGAGTCAGTATTACTGGTTGTGTCACATGCCCCAATTTTCAAAACATTTTATGTTTTAAGAAACATTATGATATATTTTATTATAAAGTTTGCAATTAATGACCAAGTGGGGTCAAGGATAATTGAATGTAATTGCTGAATATTTAATTAATAAATAAATGAAAGACGAGACAACAACTTAGGGAAGCCGTTAAATGAGTGTTTTACTGGTCACTTGGTGGAGAAGGCTAGGTTGAGAGTAGATTGACACTTGGCAGCATCCTCAAACTACTTCTAGCTGTTGCAAGAGGCAACTTCCATATTTTTGTGGTCATGTTCCCCAAGAAAGTGGAACAAGAGCAAGTGGCTCATTAAGTGAAAACTGACCCAAAAGACCTAGGCATGCTAATAAAAATTCCCATTGAAGACAACTTAGACTACTCATCCTTGACTTGTGAACATTTTGGGTGAATGAAGTGCACAAGAAAATTTTATGAAGGGGACTATATGTAGTATGTTTTGAGAGGAAAGGTACTAAAGACTTGAACTAGTGCAACGATTATAAGCTGAGTTCATACTGCTGCATGCAGAAATGATTGACTTCTGAACACTCAGTAGAGTTGCAGAGAATTACTAAACTACATCTCTCACCCAGTACTTCTACTAGGTAGACCAGGAGACAAGCTTGGGGGTCTTGAGAATTGCAGTCCATCTTTTTTCCAGGAGTTGGTTGGGAGGTACAAGTTCCTTAAGCTGTTGTCACCTCATTTACTTTTCCAGGTTCTACTTGATTTATCTAGCTATCTAATTGTTTATTGTTATCTGAAAATTTTGAGTTAAGCAATGAAATATTATGCTTTGGTTCTGTTGCTGCTAGGGTTAGTTAGGAGAATTATTTTTACAGTGAACAGATAGTTAAGTTCTAAACTAGATGGATTAGGGTGATTTGAATAATTTTTGGATTTACTGATAGATAGAAAAATACCTTACTGTATTTTTCCACACCTTTTATAAAGGTAGTACTCTAGTACAGTAGGTTATATTAATTTTCAGATAAAGAATCGAATGAAGTATGTATGATTGCAAATTACTATCTTCTACAGGCTCATATGTGTGATTTGTATGTATGTTTTCCTTTTATTTTAGATTTCTTTATTTAGTCAGAGTACTTGAATAATATATACATAACTCTTAGGAAAGATCCAAAGGTATATGATTACTTAGTCTGTGCAATGGTTTACACAATAGATAAATTATTATTATAAGTCTATTATTATAATAATTAACAGTTATTATATAAACAGAAATTAAACAACTAATATTAACTTTAAGAAACAATAAACATGGCTAGACATTTACTGTAATAAATTCATCTAAGTAAAAATGAAAACTAGGGTAATTTAAAATGAATTACTAACTATGTACTTAAACTAAGAGAAATTAGGGTTTTATAAATAAACCCTAATTATAAGAAACCGTAAATTTAAAATAACATTACCACCTCTTTCACTAACAGAGGGGTTAATATTTAATCCATAAAACAAATTAAAGCTTACATACTGTATTTATATAACCATAAGCATCAATTTAATGAATATAGGAAAATTAATACATCTTTCCCAAGGAGCAATATTAAAAACCATTTGAATAATTATACACAACATGTAATTAAAAACACATCAATATATTTTCCAACCCGGAAACAATAAAGATGCAGGAGATATTATTCATTTCTTTTAACCATTATTGACAGTAATAACCAAGTTATGATATAAAAACCTATTGTTAGAACCCTTAGATACATTTTTACACATAAAACAAAATAAATATTAATTTATTTAACCACAACCTCTGATAGGTTAATTTCAACAAGAAATAACCAAAATAACAAATTATTACAAGCTTGCTTTCTTCGATTTAAAATCACAGAATATATATATATATATATATATATATATATTATCAAAACATAAGTACAATTAATAAGCTACAAGATTATTACATAAAAATTTAAACAGTATTAAAAAAAAATAGTAAACTGAAACATATCAGTTACGGCCCTATGGCCTTTTACAACCAGAGTCACAGTTTAAAATCCGGTATCAAAATAACAGGCTGTAAACAAACTAGTTTATTAATTCATCAAGTCTTGGCCATAAAATCCCCAATGTTTCCATGACGAAACAACCACCAAGGCTTCAAATAACTTAAAACAACTTATCAAGTATCGGCCACATGGCCTTTCAAACTTTTAGAAAAATAAAACAGTGGTATCCACAGCCATGCCATTAAAAAAAAAACAAACAGAGCACCATATAGTTCTCGGTCGATCAGTAACCCTATAACCACATAGGCAGTAATAAATTTTACACCATACAACCATTGCAGAAAATAACCCCAGGCCAGACCGAGGCTTACCCGGAGTGTAACAAAGCCTAAAAGTTTCCTTGCGTGGAAGTTCTTATGGGTTGTATTTCCAGCTTGGAGCATCCTTTGAAACCTGCACAGAGTAACCAAAAATAGCGTGATAAATTATATACATAACAAAGTTAAAAAAAACTTACGAAGAAGGGTTTAATAATTTTTTTTTCTCCACACCTAAAGAAAACTCCCTTGGCCTCGAAAGGGGTATTGGAAACAGACCCTTGCCACTAGAACCCTTATGCCAAGCAACGGAAGAGGTTTCCACAAGAAACCCTAACAAGAGAGCTCAAACCAATGCTGGTGTAAACAAAACACTAAACTCATCTTACAGAGCCTTACCCACACACAGTACCGAAGGATAGATCACGCAGAAGCTAAACAATGATGACGAAGACCACCTTCACACAAAGGAATGGTTACAGTGGTAGAGGATTCTTCCACAGGACAAATGGCGTAGTCAAATAAATCCTTTTCACATAAGAGATAGAATGATTGCCTTACCTCCAAGCAAGCGTAACTCCTACCAAACCAGATCTCATTAGCCTCCCTCCTTCTTTATTTATTTCTTCCTTCCCTCAATCGGGGAGGTTATCCACCCACTTATCTGAGCATAGCTATTGATTGATGAAACATTTCCTTCCGTGGGAATTCAACAAAGAGAAAATTGTTGGCTAATAAGAATTTGCTTAAACGGCTCCACGGGGTGCCTCAAGATGAAGTACTTTACACCTTCCTCATTTCTATTTTGCTTATAAAGATCAATGTGTGTGTTTAGAAGCAACCAACCTTATTCTAATAGTGGGGTTCAAACTTATAGTGTCTTTTGGCAAGGTAATTACACATAGTAGAGTGACAGACAGACCATGCAGCCATGATCTTGCTACTCCTCTGACTACAACATGAAAAACAAAGATAGATAAATGCATCTTTTTAGGGTTTAGAACAATATATATGGTTGAACTCCAAAGTTCAAAACCCTATCAAATGGACATCGACCACATGGCTCAAATATTTTAACAAAAGGTGGGTTTTTTATATAGTTTGAAGAGCTCTCGAAAGAGCCTGCATACATTCACGATTTTACGAAGAAATACTATGGTTATGATAAGTATCATTATACATAACCCTTACTATATATATTAATCCTAATGAGTATTATAAGAATATGTAAATGATATTGAAAATATCTACCCATGATTTATAACCTTTGGGATTAGCTCATACTGAACTTAGGCTATATATTTCTATCAACTATAGACCTAGAAA
>LPNX010781402.1:271966-295781 GCA_001517045.1 Pseudotsuga menziesii | reverse complement strand
ATATATATATATATATATATCACTTGATGGGATAAAAATCATATAAAGAAAACCGTGCCATTATTTTTCTCCTTTGATAATTACTGGAACAGTTCAGAAAAACTATCTTATACACTAAGTTTAACTTCTATGTGCGATTAACAGTCAATGAACTACATGACTATATTTAGATCATAATTTTTCTAGGTTAATTTATCTTGATGTTGTGGAAATAATACTATGGAATTTAACTCAATATTAAGTAAGTAAACAAAGGAATCTTCTATACAACTTCATTAAAGTTATACGTAAGAATTAAACTGAAAATAGATTGATGGAAGTTAAACAATCAAGTTTCAGCTATAGCAAATTGGAAGGGTAACTGAACTAAGTTCAGTTTACAATAATTTACTTATTTTACTAATAGATATGAAGGACATAAATAATAAGATCAATGATGCCTCTTTTACTGCTCAAAGCTGTAAAACATGATCCTATGAGTTGGTGGATTATGAAGGGACGGCCTTGGTGGAGCCTAGAAATGGGCTCTATCTTAAAAAGTACTATGCATGATCTTCAGCCAAGGCTGAATTTTTGTATATTATTGTACATTTTGCATAACATAGTTTGGTATTCTTATGGTGATTGGGTTTGTTGATTAGCTTTCATTTGTTATGGAATATGTCGATGGAGTCTTCGGTTTACATAGGATTCACTGATGGTGCTAGCCGCCACACTCAAATCTCAGCTTCGGCTGCTTGGGTGATTTATACTCCTATGGGTCAAGTATTGTCTTCAGGAGCCTTATGTTTATGCCTTCATCGAACAATGTTGTTGAATATAGTGTTGTTATTGAGTTATTGTGTGATGCAATTTCACGTGGTGTTCATTCTCTTGAGGTACGTCTTGATTCGCAATTAGTGGTCTCACAACTTAATGGTTTGTATAATGTTAGGGATCCGACATTGTTACGGAGATTCTTATGTATAATATTGCTAGAACAGCACTTTGAGAGCATAACATACATTCACATTTCAAGAAAATTTAATCAAGTTGTTGATTCATATGCTAACTATCTACTAGATTGGAATTTGTGTCACAGACGATAAAAGCATTTCACAAACACATTTTACACATGTAAATAGAATAATAATCGATCATCATTAATATTTTTCATTAAGTCCAAAAAAAGTGGCGTCATCATACATAAGTGTCATATACAAAATTGGGGCGTCTGAGCCACCAAAATATACTACACGGTCATACAAAAAATATACACATAGGTCTCTAAGCCTGAGGTGGAGGAGGGTGATGACCATGGTAGCACACCAGGGCTCTAGCTAGCCGACGAAATAACCATACCCATGCCCGTGGTACTCCAACCACTTGGTGCTGCATAGCCTCAGGCAAGTCCTCGACTTGCACCACAGGGACCCTCTATGTCAGTCGAACGAAGTTCTTATGGATGCTTTGGGGCGTCTGCTCTGCATCTACACCCATGATCTCATCGCCTCTTTCCCTTTGTTGACGATGAGGAAATCCTTTTGGCCATCGTGGTCCCACATCTGCATCTACATGACAGATTATCATTATGTGTCATCACACCAAAAACATGTCTTTTGATTTCATATATCAAAAAATACAAAAAAATTAATAACTAAAATAAAAGGTGAGTTGGGATTCATTACCTATGTCTCCATATGCTGCTCCTAGTGGTAGGGACATATCCATTTCTCCGCAGAATTCTATCCCTACATAGGGGTAGTCGTCTATGGCGATGATTTGTCTCCGCCACCAGAGGAAGAAGTCTGCTGGATAGGGGTTAGCCACCCTTCCCCCTCCCAGTCTCCGCATGACATTAGCCTAGCGTAGCTGAGCCAGATTCCTAACTCCGTGTGGAGATATGTACACTCTAGGGCTTAGCCCCAGCACTCGCTCGAGAAAGAATGCACTCAATATGCTACCGAACCCAAAGTTACGTACCCTTCCCATATTGTAGTCACTGAGTTGTTGCTTCATGTTTCTTAGCAGCGATGTACTCTAGTCATATATCGTAGGTCGGGTGCACTCTACGGCATAGAAAATCATTGACCTTGAGGCCTGGTGGAGTGATGATAAACCTGCGATCTTTCCCAATGCCAATAGTATGGCCTTCAACCCTAGGTTCTAGACTGTGTTTGTCGAGATTTGAGGGCCCAAACTTCTATGCATCGGGAAGGCAATATGCAACTATGTACTCCTCTATAGTCAACCTGCCTCCTGGCCCACGAGATTGAAGGTTCACCACCTCCCCTCGATGGGACAAACCTGTGATAAAGTATATGTCCTCAACCTCAAGGCTGAGCGACATGCCATCCAACTAAAAGGTCTCAGATTCTGGATCCCAGTAATCCACTAGCTATTGGAGTAGCATTGGCTTGGATCTTAAGCTTCCAAGGTGCCAAAATTTGTATAAACCACAAGCCCTCAGTGCTTGTTGATCCATGAGGTCAGCCTACACAGCCTCTTCAATATCACCATGTTCTCTCTCTCTCCATTCTAGCACCATCCTGCACAAACATTGCCAAATTTCATGAGTGTTTTCCCTTGAAAATCATGTTTGCGTTCTTGTACAAGACTGTTTGAAAAACAATCACGTATGCACGCAGGTATCATGGTATTTTCCTCATATACCCAGCCCTACACACAAAAAAAGACCCGATTTATGTATGGGCCGAAATGCACTATTTGGGATGGCTTAAATAAAAAAATTGACCATTAAAACTAAAAAAAATTGCATGAAAGTGAAATAGGAGGGCATGGGTAATTACCTGGACCAAACTTGGATTGATTTCATTGGACGATGCTCCCAGAATCATCTCTTGAAGTTATGGATACAAAATCACTATGGTGGGTGAATTTTCAAATGGTATGAATTTTTTTATTTTTTCACTACTTTATAGAATTTGTTTTGAAATTTTTACCTACTTCCTATAGTTTTTTACTGTTTCTAACCATTTTGGACTGTTTGGACTAATATGATGTTGTAGGAGCCCGTTTTGAGTTTGGCTTGACCAATACTTTGACATGTTCATGCCTATTATAGGTATCATGTCTAAACTAACATATATGTTAGGATTTAACATTCACCTGCATTTTGCATGACCTTATGACCGTTTCATCTTAACCTTAGGTACGAAGCCATTCCATGATGTCATAGAACCTTCATGCTACTCTTAGAATTGACGTTATGCGAATGGTAGAGCTTTCCTATACATGGGTACCCTAGTTAGATCCTATATTGCATTTGGTTCCCATGCTGACATTTCTCCTTTAGGTTGTGGGAGTCCCTTTTTAGTCCCGCCATGTCTTTGAGCAAGAGCTTCATACTCCTCTTTAACTTTATGCTGGCCATTTCCCTCGGGACTCCCTTGTATATATCAATTTTTAATTGCATCTTCATGATTTTTTCTTGCCTTCTTGAGCTTTATGCCGGCTGTTGACTTTGAGTTATCAGCCATATAGCCCGAGCTTATCTCGTGTCTGGCCAAGTAGATCCTTTTTACATATCTTTTGCAGCTTGATTTCCCTTTTTATCGGGAGGAGACCTTCCCCTAAGTGTCGTTATCCTACACATATATCCTTGCATTGAGCATCGGCATGTTCCACTGCTTGGAACTAGTTTGCTTGTCCCTTGACACTCGTCTCCTCCTAGATTTGTACTATAAAGCACTTTTATTTTTTTTTCAAGCTTTTCAAAATATCTGAAAAAAGTCCAAAGAAATAAAAAACCAAAAATCTAGACAAGAAAAGATGTTATCTTTGGTAGCAATCGAGTCGTATCGCCTTCGAACAGAGCACTATATATCACATCCATTGGTTGGGTTATTAGTTTGACTTTAAGAGCTATACTCATTACTCTGAGCTTATTTACACCGACTCATTAAGCTTCCAGTCCCTATGGAGCCTCTGTCGATTCCTCTTGTGTTACAGAGATGTCCCAGCTTGCATATTGAGTCCATGTTTCCTACCTTCAGTCACCATTCGCCTTATTCTCTTATTCGAAGGAAGTTGAATCCTAAGTCGGCCATTCCTTAATTATCTTGACTTTGCATGTCTTCCATTCCCGGTACTGTTACTGGTTCATGCACATATTGTTCAAGTTCTTCCACATTATAAAAAATTGATGAGTACCTCGTGTTGGTTGATGGGGGATGCCTTAATGCCCTCCTTCCAGCAGATTCCATTCCATCAACATTATATCATTTATAATGGAATAGGAGTCTATAGTCCTTTGAGTGCCTTGAGACTTACAGTCATCAGCGGTAGGTTCTCTCGCCATCGATAGTTTTGGGAATACATCAATGTCCCTTGATCGATGGATTCTTCCAAGTGTTTGACCTCAACACATCTATTCACACTTGTTATATCGCACTCTATACCTTGATTCCCATTTTCATTATCGGTGGTTGATCTTGTGTCTGTTAATGGTATCCATCAATGACCGGTAATCAGATGATGGACCACTATGTTCAACCTAGACACATCTATTCATATAGTAGGACATGTACTTGTAGCGGTTTGTGTAGAAGACCTTCCAGCTTGGCGGCATTCCATGTATGCTATGTCCTTGATCATGCCAGTGTTCATGAGATATCAACTCTCGTGATTTAATTCTAGTGTATATTAGATATCTTCAGCTATTATGGAGATCTTGATCCATTGTATATCTTCAACCATTATGGAGATCTTGATCTGTTGTATATCTTCATCCACTTTGGATATTTTGATCTATTGTATCTTGTATGTGGCGATGAACACACATGACACATTTTGTATATCATGCCTATTCATGGCCATTGTACTCTTATGTATCCAGGACTGCTCCATGTATTTGCAGTCACATGTAGAGATTGATTATTGTATTGTACTGATGAGTGGCTAGTTCTTCCACCTGGGTCTTCATTACTCCACTTCTGAGATGGATCTAGAATGTATTTCGGCCATCATGTTACCCCTCTGACCTCACACATTAGGGGAAATTTGTTATAGTTTATTTTACCACACATGGTTGATCACACAGTTATGGCCTTCCATGTCCCTCTGAAGACTCTTAATACCCCATGGACTTATATTATCCTTTGATGTTCCAATATCATCCCTAAAGAACACCTGTTTATCGTTGTATGCGACTTTTAAACCCATACTTGCATGTACACGTGACTTTTGACCTCAAACCCGGGTACATCGGGATGTGTGCGTATGTCCAAATATTTTTTGAGTTTTCCTCATATGATTCCAAAGATATTGACTCTTGGCCTTCCATATACCTTGATATCGCTCGGATTCGACCCTCCATTACCCTTTTGGAGTGCTATATAAGGAACCCCTTGGATACATTAAAGGGGAGGAATTGAAGAGCAAAGAAACTATAGTCCATTGTTGCCTCAGTTTGCTTATACTTGAGTCTACATACCTTTGTCCCTTTGGAGCACTTTATGTTCTTCCCAAGATTTCCTTTGCTTTGTGAACTTGCTATCGAGAGATGGAGGATTGAGGTGGTGGAGGCCCAGGTGAAGGACTTAGTTTCTCTGGTTCGTAGACGTGCCGACAGAGGTTGTCACTATTGTAAGCTCTGATTTTATTAATAGAAATATATTTTCCTTTTCAATTATGTGCATTTGAATATGAATATTGTATCCATGGATGTATTTAATTGCTTGTCTTTTTTGTTGTTGTTGAGAGCGAATTGCTAACGCAAGTGTGAATTGGAAAAATTCAACAGGGATCTACTTCAACTGTCCGGAAAAAGGTACGATTCAATATCCCTTAGTTTTAGATGTTTGGTTTCTCTTGCATATTGAGAAAGATTGATTTCTGGTGTCAAGTTGTCTATTGTGGTACCCCCACGCCATAGGAAGTTTCTCTCTGTAACACCCCTAATGAGTGATCCAATGCACAATATCATGGGGTTAAGTAAAAAAATACCAGTTCTAGTTCAAATTTTGTAATACATGACATTTATAAAATAAAAATTACCATGCACTACACACTAAACATACAATTGAACCAAGACATACTAAAAATACAATTACACTGGTGCATAAAAAAATTGTAAAATACTAAAACCCTTGTAATTTTTTTTATTGAAACAAATGGTTAGTGTTGTGCACTAAACATAGAAATGCACTAGTGCATACCACTAACACATGCACCAAGGTGGGTTTAAATATATGAAAAATAAACTTGGCCACATGCTCCTTAAAAATGCATTGATGTGTCGGGGTACAAGGCACACAATGGTAGGATTAAGAAAGAAAAACCTATGTTATTTTGCTTTATTATTATCCTCAAGTGATTCACACAAATTCAATCTCAGGTCAATTATGTCCTGATTGAGATGGACTAACTAAGGATGAAGAATAGTCTATGGAGGGTTAGGGTTTGAAGGATTCACAGCCGAGGGAGGGTTTGCAGGTACACAACCATGGTGGCTGTGACTCTCCCGAATGTCACAGTATTCCTACACACTGCAGACTTTCCTTTTCACTATTCATTGTCGGCTTGATGTTTTTTTATTTTGTGAACTCGGTTTTCATGCACGTCGGTTGGTGGATTTAGTGCTCTCCTTATTTCTCAGCTGCTTTCACGAGATTCTGCCACCCTGCTGACATTGGATGATTTCTATAAGGGATTTTTGTGGTCTTGTCAGTTGAATTCATTCACTTGATGACTAGTCGGCTTAGAGTACTATGCTGAGAGTCACCACCCTAAAGTACGCAGTCTTCCTCAGAACAACACATTTGGTGGGTGACAGTCTTCTCATTGTTGCTGCCTCTCTCGAAAATGTATTAAAGGTAAGCTTATTTGTTACTTGATAATGATTTTTTGCGTTGGTGGGTTTAGCAGTTACTTTGAATGATGATTAGGGCATTGGATTTTACCCCATGGAGTCCACCCTCTCGCAATGGTTAGTACCAACCATCCTAAAAAAGTGGGAAGTACTTTTTTTTTGTTTTCTTCTTCTAGGTATTTGGGTAGACCGTCAGCCCCTCTTTTTTTAGTTGTTTTTTTCTCTCTGGGGTTTCTCATCTGGTCGGGCCAGTAGGATTTTAGTCTATCTAGTTCTAGGTACGCTCTGTCTCCTTTTTGGCCACTATTTTTTACGGCCCGTCTTCTGGGTATTAGCGTTTTTTGGCAATGGAGTCACCAAAACGTTTCCTGCCCATCAGACCTTCTGGAGACTCTACCTGTTCCGCCCATTTTTATTCACTTAGAAAAGCGAAGTAGTATAAAGTCCTAGACTCTAAGTGTTGGTATGTACTGGGCAGAGACGTAATTCTAGACAGAGTTTCAAAACTCTGTCACCGGGCTCTAATAGGTCAACTAGAGTATGTCAATATGAGCAAGGATGAATGGATAACTTGGGCTATTGTCCATTGGAATCCCATCCTCAACTACGTTCATACTATTAGTCTTTTGGATAATAAGTGGTTGGTGTTTGTGTTTATTGAAGACGGGGATGCATCACGTATACTTAACTCACTCTGGACCATTGAAAATGGTTCGCTGGTACTGAGTAGATGACATTCCAGATTCGATCCCACGAAGGAAAGAGTCACCAAACATCACCTTTGGGTACTATTACTAGCCCTTCCATGCCCTCTGTGGCATAAAGACCTATTGATTAGCTTGGAGAACTTGTGGGTAGATTTGTGGCACGGGAAAAGGACTTTCACCTTCTTTTTGACAAAAGAATGGAAAAAGTATTAGTGGCACTGGATGTTTCTAGAGGGATTTTACCAGAGGTTGAAATTGACTGTGCCAGCTCTATTCATGTCCAGAAATTGGACTATCTACCCATTCCCTTTCGTTGCAATTTTTGCTGGGAAACTGGACACTTAAGGAATAAGTTTAACTCTCTCCATCATGGTCGGCCCCTTAATATTGGATTCTCTAACTATAATCCTCAGTCAGATTCTTTAATTGATGACTCCTATATTGTCATATCCTCGACCACTCCTTCTTCCCCAAATACCTATAATTCTTCCACTATCTTTGGAGACCTCTCAAACATAGATCTACAGGTTATTCAGGACCTAGAAAATAAGGCTGGAGCCTCTCTGCCTTAGCATGTTACTGAACCATTGGCTTCCGAGGATACTTCTCTTGCCCTAACACCGTCTCTCCATCATCCTTTTTCTGAATCCCCTATTTTGTCCGCTGATTACACACTTCGTTCACCTCATTCCCCCATGGTCCTTACATTGGAATTCAACACAGTGCCACCTTCACCTTTCACTTTGGAGGAATTACACCCACTACAACGTGTCCCTTCTCCTATTACCTCTGATACTCCTCAAAGTCCTACATCTTCTCCTTCTTTTTTGGATCCCTCACTCTTGAAATCTCTGGAAATATTTTCGGATAAAACTCCTATCTCACCATCCACCTTGTCCTTGGACCCAATTAGGTATAATAATGTGACTACAAGGAAGTCAAGGAAAAATAAGTCCTCTATGGACTCTACTCCATTTGGTTCCTACACACCACTCTCAACAATAATAAAATATGCTTCCAGATCCCATCCTTCTTCTCAAGTTCTTAGAGCATCATCACCTGTTCCCAAGTAGATTAATGCAGATTATATCTATGAACATTCGTGGGTTTGGGGGGGAAACAAAAAAAAACCCTCACTTCTCTCCTCCTATCTAAGACCTGATATGAATCTCCTTCAAGAAAATATGTGTGATCACTTCACTGCTCTTCTCAATTTCTCCAAGATGAAGCTCGACTGGGAATTATGTGCCCTGGACTCCCAGGTTCTATCAGGGGGCCTTCTCACTAGATGGAACCCACACTATACTAGATGCAAGGCTTACCATTCCTATGTTGGTATTCTAATTAAAGCTAGGTTTAAATGCATGCAATCTGTATTTTATATTGTGAACTGCTATGGACCCTACACAAATAGGGTTTTCTTTTGGGATAATGTGGTGGCCGGTGGCATACTTAACTACCCCAATCTCATCCTTGCTAAGGACCCAAACTTTACTTTGACTGTTGCTGAGACTTGGGGGAGAAAAGCTCGGCTAGACAATTAGGTCCATTATTTCACTAATCTCTTGGACTTCTCTAATTTGGTGGATCTTGCTCCACTTCACCCTGGACCTACTTGGAGAAATGGCATACCAAGGATAGATGGGATTAGTAAATGCATTGATAGAATCTTGGCCTCGGTACATCTTATTCCTATTCTGGATAACTATAAATCTTGGATCCAGCCCTCGAAAATTTCAGATCATTATCCTAAATGCCTTGTTTGGAACCTTTCTCCTTAATTCCGTCTTTACCCTTTTAAGTTTAATAGGGCTTGGCTGATGGAGAAGGATTTCTCCAATATTGTACACTCTTCCTGGAATACTCAGCTTCCCTCCCTATTGGAACCTTTGATGGTCTTGAATTACAAACTTCAAAGGTTAAAGGAGACAGTTAAGGTCTGGGAAACGAAAATGAACCAGATCAGAGTCTCAGAAGCAAGGGATGTGGATCGGGCTATTTTCTCTCTCCTGTCAATCCACTCTTCGGGTATTATGTCCGTGTATGAGTCTACTTAGATTTTCGTTCTGAAGTCTAGGAAGAACTCATGATTGAACCATCTGATCATAACCTGGAAAATTAAAAGTAGAGTTGATTGGATAAATGAAGGGGATGCAAACACAAAATTTTTCTCACTCCTATGCCTCGGCCAGGAGGAACTTAGAATCCATTTGGGTCTACAAAACCAGCATGGTGAGATGATTGAGGATATTGACCAACTCAAACACCTTAGTGTTTCACATTTTTCTGATCTGTTCTCTAATGACGGGATGCCAAATATAGAAGATAAGCTAAAGGTTGTCAGACTGTTTCCCTCTATGGTTCTGGAGGAGGAAAAAAACTCATTCTTGTCAGAGTTCACACTTACAAAGATTGAGGGTGTTCTCAAGGGTTTCAAAAGGGACAAGAGTCCTGGTCCTGATGGTTGGCCCATTGAATTTTACCTACATTTTTTTAGCTTGTTGGTCTTGATATTTAGAAGGCTATCACACAGTCTCGCTCTGAAGGTAGGGTCACTAGTGCATTAAATGCTACCTTTATTACACTTATCCCCAAGTGTGACAAGCCCCTATCCTTTGCCAATTTTCGACCAATCTCCCTCTGTAATCTGGTGTATAAGGTGATCTCTAAACTTGCTGCAAACAGATTGAAACCTATTCTGGACAGAGCTATCACTTGGAAGCAATTTGGTCCCCTCCATAATAGGCAGATTGTATAGCCCATTGGCATAACACAGGAAGTATTGCAAGCCATTAAAACTAAAAAGAGGCATTTTTTTATTCTCAAGCTTGACCTTGTCAAGGCCTTTGATAGGGTTAATTGGACTTTCCTTAGACTGGTTCTTCTTCAAATTGGGATTCCTATCATTGGTGTCAATTGGATATTGGGTTGCGTTAAATCCTGCAATTTTTCAGTGCTTATTAATGGTACTCCCTCCAATTTCTTTATAGGTTCAAGAGGCATTAGACAGGGATGTCCACTCTCCCCTCTTCTGTTCATACTGATCATAGAAATCCTTAGTCGTCTGATTTCTAATGCTCAATGTAATGGACATATAGTGGGCGTTAAGTTTCTTCGTACCTGAATCTAACCCATCTGTTATTCGTTGACGATGTGATCTTGTTTGGATTAGGGACTACTGAGGAATGACAACATTATAAAGGTTTATTAGATCTCTTTTGATCTGCTACAGGAATGAAAAATCAGTGAGGAGAATTCCTCTTTTCTGTACAATGAGATTGATGATCTCACCAAAACAAATGTCACAGCCTTACTTACATACAAAATGGAACCTATATCCTCAGGTTTCAAGTATCTAGGCTATCACTTGAATCCGTTGGGCTATCTTGTCAGAGACTAGCACTGGATCATTGAGAAATTTGAAAAAAGAATCAGCAATTGGACTTATAAGCTATTATCTCTCGGTGGCAGACCGATACTGGTCAAAGCGGTATTGATGGGGCTAGTAGTATACTGGCTCACTCTGGCGAGGATGCCCAAATCCATTATGAATTTCTTGAGACGTGCTATATACAATTTTCTTTGGGGTAAGTCAAATGGTCATCATAGAGGTCACCTAGTGGCCTAGAAACAGATATCCAAGTCTTATGAATTAGGTGGATGGAATATTCTGAATCTAGAGTGGTTCAGTCAGGCTCTCAGACTCAAGTGCTTTTGGATGGTATTACAGGGTAATGGTATCTAGTCTCACATTATATATTCCAAGTATCTTAAAAATAGGTCACTAGCAGTTTGGATCCACACCCAAACTGTATTATGTTGTTTTCTTCCTTTGGAAAAGGCTTGAAAAAACTTTGTGTATTCATCCTTTCTTGCCATCCAAATGGATCTGCTCTTGAGCTACCAGACTTCCTCCCTTTCTTTCAAGATCTTGTCTCTGTTGGATTCAAGAGAGATCAGTCTTTCCTCTTCTCCTTGAGTGAGGAAGCCCCCCCCTTCAGAGTTATAGATCTCTGCCAAATCCACCTCAATATGGATGATTGCTTGATCATCCAGGATCCTTTTGTTCTTCGCCCACTCCTTCAGGATACTCATGATGCGGGTCAGATTTTGTGCGAAGTGGGTGGCAGCATGTGAGACTTCATCTTCCACATAAGGGATCCAATTTGATTGAATTAGTTTGAGGACTTCCTCATTTTTTAACCAAGCAGCACAGAATTTGAAAGGGATGGCTGGATTTTAGGGTTTCTTAGGATCTCCAGACAAATGGGCAAGTGATCTGAGTCAGCACTTGAATCCACCCATTGATTGAACATTAACTCCTTCTCTAACACGCTTTCAGCTAGTATAAATCTATCTAGCCTCTTTGCAATTCTGTCCTCCCATGATCTTCGATTTGTCCAGGTTGGATTGATCTTCTGAGGGTCAAGGTCCACCATTTTGATGTTTTGGAGGAGATTGCTGAAGAAAGAAGCCAGAGGGTCTTCCTTAGGTTTTGGTCCCCAAATTTCATGGGCTCCAAGGATGAAATTTAAGTCTCCCCCTATCACCACATTTTCATTTCTTAAGGTCTGGGAGGTTTGTAGGGTTTCCCAAAAATCCACTCTGTTATTGTAAGGCTCGTAGATGTTTATGATATTCATATTTAGGTTCGCTTATGCCCAAAATATCTGAACCCCCAGGCCATAGGATTCCCCCCAAGATTTTGAGCAGAGCACTGTGGACTGATTCTGGCCTATTGCCAACCCACCCAAAAGACCTCTTGCACTCTGAGCTAAAAAAGAAAAATTGCTTGAAATTGACGATAATAGCTTCATGACCTCAACCTCCGAACCTAAGATTTCCTGCAGGAGAATGACATCTAGTTTTTGAACTGAAAGAATCCTCTTTAGTGCATTTTTTTTCTGGGTACTTTGTAGACCCCTACAGTTGAGGGAGAGGATTTTCATTTGGGAACCCCTTCAGGGGCTTGCATTGCTCTAAGTGCCCCGAAAAGAGATTTATGTTTGTCATTCGCTTGATCATGAAGGGATTTATGCTGTGCAAAGGAGATATTTGTAGGTATTCCTCGTCCATTTCCCCTTGTTGGTAGAATAGGGTTTGAGCCCAACCATAGGAGAGTTGTGGGAGGATCAGTCAAAGCCGGGTTATCCCTTGTTCTGAGATGGAAGAAAATTGGGGAGGAGGTAGAGAGGGAGTCTGTAGAGATATTTTGTGGGGGGGATGAAAATAACGATGGATGAAGGGTCAACATAGGTGGGGGTGAGTGTGGAAGTGTTTTTTCCTGCGAGGGGGAAAGGAAGTCATGGATGCAGGTATTCAACAATGGAGGAGAAGAGTTGTTTAAATGTAATTCACTTAAATGATCATTTAAAGAAGTAACTAGTAACATACCCGAGAGTGGTCGAGGTGCTTGTTGAGGAGGCAGATCCATTCCAACCTCTGGAGTGGGAGCAACCTGTTCTTATAGAGTGTTTAAAGTTTGTTGATTCAAATCTGCCTCCTTCTGAATTTCTGCAGCTATTTTTTTTTCCTGGCCCTCTTCCTCTATGGAAGGCCCCCTTTTTCGAGAGACTATTGGTGGAGGACCCAAGTTGCAATTTTTCACCAGATGTCTTGTTTGGTGGCATCGATGGCATCTGAACGGAAAACCTTCGTAATCCAAAAATTTTGTCGGGTTATGGAACCCCAAATTAGGTTTAAGTGCTCTCTGAGCTTTGTTCAAAAATTTAGTGAGACAAGGATTCTTGCTATTGTTCTTTGTCGCGTCTTCATGAATGATAAGATTGATTCCAGAAAGACCCCCAATGCATTTCCAAGATCTCGCAGCGAGTCTGGATTCCAAAAATCCCAAGGAAGGATAGGAAGTCTCACCCATACCGGAATTGTGTCCAATATTTCGCTCTCTGCATCGAATAGGGGTGTCCACTTCTTGAGCATAACCAACACCGTTCCATAATTCCAAATTTGACTCAGGATTTTTTCAGCATCCTCTTTGCTGTTAAACATGAAACGAAACCACCCTTTGGAGAGAGTGCTAGTCTCTAGTTCGTAGTGGAGCAGACCCATCCAATTCCTTCTTACCCATATTTCCATTTCCTCTTGGTTAGGGTTTTGTTCACAGCTCTTTCCAACTAGGACTATGTCCGCCATTTCCCTTGCTTCTCCAATTGAAATGTTAACGCCACAGATTAGGATCATGGGTCCACCATTTGGTGCCTAACACTTATTTTTTCTTTTTTGGCTAGGTTTTCTTCCTCCCTCGTGCTTACCATCTAATGAGCCCTCTTTGCTTCTCTGGTCTTACCCTGACCCCGGTGGGGTTCCATTAAAATCCTCAGGCTGCAGAATGGAGGTAATAAAACCTTCCGTGTTGAAATCATCCTCTTTGGAAGGGGGTTCGGAGGAGACCTGTTCAGAGTGCGAAGGAAGGGTTCCAAGCCACCCTACCTCCTATAGATCTAGGTCACTGAGATAAGCTTGTTCTAACGGTGTCGGTGGGTCTGGGAGAACAAAGCTTCACCGTGTGCCAAAATCGAATTTGTTGGGGAGTAACCAGATTCTGTGAAAATGACAAAAGGAAAAGTGGATGAAGGGTTACCTTCAGGAACTGGTTCCAGTGGAAAAACTGCTAACGGTGGCAGTGAGGAAGCTGCAAAATGGCCCAATGGGATGTCTGAGAGCTCACTGCTAACCCTAGCCTCCATAATTGTTATGGTTTCAGAGGAAGATCCAACTCGCAGGAGATTTGGAGGTGGGAGCGTCGCAGCTATGCAGGAGGTTGTTCAGAGTGATGCGGCGGTGAAAATGGACTCGGTCTGCCATGGGTCGTCCGTGAAATCCAAAATATCCCCCTCATCTTTGTACACCATATGATTGTGGTATGTCATTATAAACCCTAGACTATTGTGCCAAGGTCAGGGCCTTTCATCCCCCACGGACTAGCGAGCTTGCCACAGTGAAGCTCTTCTCCATCTGCATAACCAAAACTCTTGGTCCTCACATTTTCCATTTTTCTTCTAATATCTCCGATATTTACTTAAAATATGTTTTTTTATCATAATATTTACCAAAATTTACACATTTCAATGTTAATTTCACATTTCATATTTAATATTCGCTTATCTATCAATAAACGTGTTTTTTTCAATCCAAGACAATCACCTAGAATACTATACTTAAGTATAATATTATAATCCTTAAAAAATACCCTGGTGACCATCTAACTTATGTTTGCGAGTAATTTTGCAGGGTTCAATGGATTTAAGTGCAAGGGAAGTCACACCTGAGTAAAAGGGAGGGCGTGAAATTTTAGCGTCCAAAATTTTAGGGCATAGAATTTTAGGGCCCGAAATTTTAGTACACAGAATTTTAGGGCCCGAATATTTAGGGCGCTGAATTTTAGCACCCGAAATTTTATGACACGAAATTTTAGGGCCCAAAATTTTAGGGAGGTCTCGAAATGTTAGGGCGTGGAAAATTTTAGGGCCCAAAATTTTTGGGAGGCCCTAAATTGGCCAAATATTTGATTTTTATCATATTTTTATATATTTTTCAGACCTCAATTTAACCTACAACTAATCTCAAACTAACCCTAGAACTAGGTTTTTTAGAAGAGAAAAAGTGTGAAAACCCTACCCTAGCAAAAGCCCTACCCAACCTAAGGCTTCTAGGTAGGATGCCTAAACTAGTGAGGAAGGGTTCCTAGGTCAAGCAAATAGCATAGAAAAACTAAGGAGAAACCCTAGGGCACCCTCACAAGGAGACATGTCTCAGCTTGCTAAGGTGACAAGAATGGAAGGTAATGGCCTATCCTAGGAAAAAGTGCAACACTAGGACTACCACTAAGACTTGAATGTGCACATCCACCAACATTCAAACAAAGAGACAAGAAGATTTACCTCCAAGTGCTTGTGTTCATCCAACAAATCAAAACATCACCAAGCAAAGAACTTCACCAAAGAATTACCAGAAAAAGATTGCATTAACTCATAAAAACTTCCTCAAGAGGAGCACGTCCATCCTTGAGTTCAGTTTTTGAAATGAAAGTGAGGAGATCTATTTATATGATCTCACACACACTTTTTAAAATATCCAAGCCTACATGCCTTAAAATAAGTCAATTTGAAATTATAAAATAACAACTTAAAATTAAAAAAATAAAAAATAAAATATACCCTTAAGGTAGGCTTAAGGTAGGCTACCTAGGGTATTTGTATCCCTAGGTGCAAAAACATGCTCAAATAAGAGAATCACTCCGAACAGAAGGCTGGAGTTAGATGGAGGGAGGGCGTTATATCCCATCCAACCCCTATAATGTTGTAAAATCCCTCAACGCCCTCCTTAAAGCATGAAAATGCATGGCATGGAAGGTGCTTTTCCTTTGAGGAAATAAGGTCAAGGAAAGTAGGGATCCACTTATTGAAGGGCCAAGAGATTGTCCAAAGTGGCTGCGAATGACGATGAGTGTATCGTAGCTGAAGCATAGGTCACTAGAGCACTTAAACAGGATATGGAGCTATGTGACTCAGTGGTCAACCCTTAGGGGCCCCATACACCAACCTCGAGGTTAAAAACCCCTATAAAAGGCAGTCAGCAGTCCCATTAAGCCATAGTTTCCCTAAAGGAGGACCAAAGGGCCCGACCATGACCACCATTGCTCAATAACACCCCCCCTGGTTGAAAAACTGGCCCTCTCTCCCTATGGTACACCTGAAGGTGCGCTGGGTATAGGTGCAACGTAACACCTATCTAAATTATCTTCTACCCCAATCAAAATTTGTATAACCAAGAAGAAAAAACAAAAAAATGCAATGTCCCTTGTAAAAATATGAGAATTCTCTATGTTTCTTTCTAATACCTTTCATGAGGATTTCCCATAATCCAGTTTGTAGCAGAAAGCGATAAACCAATATGTGGTAAGATCAATCAAAGAAACCCCACTCTACCAAATCATAGGCTTTAACCAGGTCAAGCTTTAGAACCAAATCATTTTTGTTCCTTGACTCGATACCATGAAATGCTTCTTTTTCCACTCCAATGGCATCAAGTATCTATTTGTTCTCCAAGAATGCAAATTTCTCTCTAGAAATGTACCATGATAATACATGCTTGATCCATCTCACAATAATAATTGAGATCACATTATATATTAAATTGTACAATGAAATGGGCATGTAATCGTTGAAAGAAACAGGCGAGGACATTTTAGAATCATTGTAATATAGATCGAAGTGAGCGCATCATATATAGTATCAGATGACATTCGCTTTCCTCCAGAATATCAGGACCCATTATGTCAAAAAATTCCAGGAATAACTCGATCGTCCATCCATCTAGTCCCGAGCTTTTTAATTTTGTAAAACCCTTTAACACTAATTCTATCTCCTTCATTGTAACCAAATCATCGACCAAAGCACCCTCTTAGGTTGAAAAAAAAAACTTGGAAATTTCTAAACAATGTTCTTCTGATCTATAATAGATGATGTACCCCGATCAGAGAACAGATGATGAACATGCCAGACAACTTTAGACTCAATCTAATGGGGCTCAGTTACCAAAGAACCATCCGCCATAGTAATTTCTCAAATTGAATTTTGAGCTCTTCTGTCATTTGAAAATATGTGAAAGAACTTTGTGTTTTGATCTCCTTGAGCGATCCAAAATTCTCGACTTTTTAATCACCACTTTTCCTCCTCCATTTGCAAACAATACATTTGGGTGTGTTCAAGAACAACCAATCTATCAATATTACATGGGGGCATGTGTTCAAGGTATTATGTAAAAGCGTAAGTGATTCCTTGGATGTTTATGAAGTATTGAGTGCAAAGCCAATTTCTTGATGTTGGAGGTTCTTATACCAACACTTGGTCTTGTTGCTAAATTGAAGTTTGTCATTCCCTTGAATATGGGGGAACATAACCACCCTATATTATGTGCCCATTGTGGTGTTTTGGATATTAGGAGGGCTCTAAGGAGACATGGAAGTTATCTAAGAAACAATTAAACCTCCATTGATGAGACATGGATTTGTTGAGTCAACAAAGACAATATATAGTTCAATCATAGGCATAATGCATTAGACGCTATCGATTGGTAATAGACACGACAATAAGCACAAATTAAGACATTGCTCTCGAAATGTTGGTAGGCTTAGTAATGGAAGAAAACAAAGAAAAGTAGTCGGTCTAACAAGGAAATGAGGACACAAAGATAGAACTAGTTGAGGAAGAGAAAATTAACGTTAAGAATGAATCCCACAATGGCCATGATTTCATTTAGAACGAAGTTTTATTATGTATTGTAAAATAATTGTTTTATGAAACTCATATATTAATATTTACACATATAAATTTTAATATAATTATTTAAAAAAACAAATTATAATGACGAAAGTAAACATACTTACATTTTTCTTATTTTTAGAAATATAAATATTTAAAAAACTAATTTATATTATAAATCTAAAAATATAACAACAACATTGTTTTAATACAAAATAACTTTTTCAATAAATTAAAAAATAAAACGCCCCATTAACCATTCCTACTTCAACATTATTCAATGCTCCCTTTCAACCCAATTTCCTCCACGTTCTTCTTTCCTCCGTGCTTTCCAATTTCTCTTATCCTATAGAAATAAAATTTTAAACATAAGTCTCTATCTATATAAAACCATCAATGAATACTTAAATTAATTCGCACACATCCTTTTACACCTCAATGAGGAGGTGGGATAATTAAACACATGAATTCTTTTATATTAGGATAATTACAATGTAATGAAAATTGAGGTGGCATCGTAGTCATATTAAAGTACGCATGGATCTATTTTGGGAGTATTCAATAGAATAAGCACCTCACCTAACTAATGTCACAACTATCATGATATTTATTTTTAATTGTAAACTTTCTAATTTAAGAAATATATATTTTATATATATATATATATATAATTTCAATGTATATCATTTACATTAATAAAATATATTTTACATATATAGTTGGAGTTATTTAAATATGTTAAGATATGATAGGATGATAATAATTATTTATCAAGAGAAAATATAAGATGAATTGATTTGCTTAAAAATATTATTTTTATGCTTAAAAAACTTAAAGATAAGTATTTCTAACATTATATTGGAACAAAGATTATAGAACTGAGATCTAATGTGGGTGTAGGAAAGACATTCTAAGTGAAAGTAATTTTCATCTTCAAAGCTCATAGGCTCATAAAGATGACAAATCTTTTCGGCCCACAACTTTTTAGTGATTGTCCAGCACCTAGTTTCACTATGAAGTTCATGAGAGTTCGTTTTAATCTTGGCAATATTAAATCTTTTATTTGAGCTCATTAAGACAGAAATATAATTTTGATCCTCAAGATTAGGGTTAACGATCTCTTTATAATATTGTAATTTTCTTTTAGCCTCTGAATCTTCCTTACACCACATTTTCTCTGTGAACGTAGAAGTAATAATATTTTTAATGTTATTAATATTTTGCAAATTGATAGTTTGTTAATCCCTCAATACCAAGTCGTGGCATCTTTAAGCCACCCCCTCTTGAGGCTTAGGTGCTTTTGGTTGGGGTTAAGAGCAATTTTAGGAAGACGATGGTCTCCTTTATTGTTTATTTTGTGCATTTAAATTAGATATATAATCATAGGAATGTTTTCAATGGGGGAGAGCCCTACTTCCAAGAGGAGAATAGGATAGGGCATGTTTCTCTTAATTTTGAGATTATAAGTAATAATTTGCTTCTAGATTTGTTCAATTCTTCTCCATAGTTCTCTAGAAATACTACACTGCCAAGATTCACATCCATATATGATAGCATGAGTGATAAGTGTTTTATAGATGAATTTATTTTTGTCCCACATAACAAGGTTTGTCGATTTATAGTTGTTTTCAAGACCAAAGTAGACTTTCAACCCTAAATTAATCCTCTTATTGATGCTATAGTTCTAGTTGAGCTTGCAATGGAAGTCAATTCCTAGATATTTATATAAAGTTACTTCCTCTAGATTTCTATTGTCATGTACAAAATTGTCATAAGTACCATTATTGGATTTGATAATCATAACTTTTGTTTTGTTGGTGTGCTCATATTGGAGTAGAAATCCTTGAGAACGCTTTATTGCTTCTCAAGATCATAGATGCACCTTGCCATACGAATGGTATCATCAACATAAATTTGAGAAGGATGATACGTATGTTGATGTTTTTTCAAATATTTTTAATTTAAAATTTTATAAAAATTAAGATGAGTAGCTCGAATTACATATCTCAATTATTGAAATTATTTAATTTAAGTATATTAAGAATATTTATCATTTTTGTTTTTTGTAAGTAAGCATCCACGGAGTTTCAAACTAGCGACCTTACGCAAGGAGTTCCTTAACAATACACCCATTCATCATCTATTCTACACCTTGTGAGATTTTTAAATGTTAGGAGGATATGAGGGTGGGCTTTGATCCACTTAAGTGTTCATGGGTCACGAGATCATTTAATACAATCTCTTTGAATGGAACCAACCACTACCTTAGTATGGCCCCATAACTCCAGGTTAAAACCTCATTGAAATTGAACTTTACTCACTGATCAAAAAATCTTCGTTCTTCACAAATATATCCAACTCTTTTAAATAAAATATTTATTAATTATTAAAATTATATAATTTAAATATTTATTAAAAATATTTTAAAAATCTCAATTTATTATACATTTAAAAATATATTTTAAAAAATTACAATTTAACTCAAATTTATATAATAAAATTCCATTTACAATAATTAAAAGAAATAAAAATCACATAGCTTTTAAACTACTCCAATATATTTATATTTAAATAAAATAAATACTAACCATAGAAAAATGTTTTTGAAATCAACCTTTTTATTATTAATAATATTAGAATTACATAGTAAGATCTTTTGATTTTAAACATTAAGTTGTAGATAAAATGTCACTCTCGAAATCTTTAAAGAATAAGTGCCGTGTTTAAATGTTTCAACCACTTTTGTTTTTTGGGGAGGGGTGTGTGTTAGGTATGAATCATGATCCTTAATGGGTGGGTCTTTCATAAGTTTATAAGAATATTTTTGTTTTTAATGTTTTGGTATGAATTATGATCTTCCAAAAGTTATATATGTGGAGGTTTTTATTTTTAATGTTTTGGTATGAATTATAATTTTTATTTCAAAATGTTTATTTATATGGGTGGGTTTTTTATAAGTTTATAAGAAGATGAAAGATTTTTTGATCTTTCATAAATTAGATATATGGAGTCTTAAATACATGGTATGAATTATAATTTTTATTTCAAAATGTTTATTTATTTATTTATAAATGTCTTTTTTTAATTAGATATGAATTATAATTTTTAGTCATATATTTTGAAATTAATCAAGTGAAATTAGCATAATACTTATTTAAAAAAAATAGTTATATTAAGTATTTTGGTTTATAAAAAAATAAGAAATTTTGTTACTTCAGTAAATTTGAGAACATACATAATGTACCATCAAAATGATTGAATATTAAAATGAAGTTTAATTAGAAAATTGGGTCCCTTTTCTTTAAAAATAAATAAATTTAGTAACATTAAATCTTTTGGTAAAAAAACAAATATTATATTTTTAAATTGTACATACTTTAATTATTATGATTATCTCTCCAAAGAGGCACAAGTTTATCAACAAATGTCTCTTCCATTAAGAAGACCACCCAACTAAGAAGCTTATGTCGGAGTTACAAAATTTAGCAGATTTGAGGTGATCTACAATGAATAGTTATCCAATTTGTTTACTATTAATGACCTCAACTAAAATGGAAAATTGAGTAATGTGGAGAGTAAGTATGGAAAATTGGGTAATGGGATACTTGAAATTGAGTATGGAAAAGTAAGACTTAAATTTACAATTTCAAGATTAAAAAACATAATATTCACAACCAAATGTAGTAATTTTTTATTTTATACTAATAGAAAAGTACAATTTAAAAAATAAGCTTCAATTAATGTAAGTAAATATTACATTCTCAAGAAATGGTGTATTTAAACGCCTAATACATCAACTAAAAAGTTGTGTTCTATTGTCAAGGAAGTAAATTAGAGAATGAGAATGAAGTAAGGCTCATACTCTTAAATTAAGGTAAGTTTGATTACCTTTGAAAGTGGAATTTACAAAAAAAGTTGTACCTTCGTGTAAATGGATTTATTAATAAATTTTGATAAAAATATATTGGGTATTAGGATACTTGAAAGTGAGTATGGAAAAGTAAGACCCAAATTTGCAATTTCAAGATTAGAAAACATAATATTCACAACCAAATGTAGTAATTTTAAATTTTATGCTAAGAAAAAAGTACACTTTAAATGTAAGCTTCAATTAATATAATCACGTACCAAATTCTCAAAAGATGGTGTAATTAAATGCAAAATAGCTTAAGTAAAAAGTTGTGTTATGTTGTTAAAATAATGGAAATGAACTAAATTTGATATTGTAAAATTAAGGTAAGTTTAATTATCTTTGGAAGTACAATTTAGAGAAAAGTTCTACATGCTTGTAAATGGATTGTAAAAATTAATAAAGTTTGATAATAAAAATAAATAAATGTTTTTGTATTTGAATTGTAAGAATTAGTAGATAAACATTATGCCTAAATTGAATCTTACTTTCAATTGGAAAATAGTATATGTATTGCCTTTTTTTTACCATTTTTATTTTCCATAGTTACAAAGTGAAACAATTTATTAAAATTTAAGATACATATTAAATTCCTTGAGTGAAAAAAATGCAATTTTCTTGTTTTCTTGTTGAATTTAACCATTTACAATCATCAGTATTAATTAGAAAATTAGCATATTTTACCACTTCATGTCATTACAAAATAGTAAAATTGGTTTACTTAATATTATTAAATTTGAAAAGTCATCTTATACAAAGATTTGACATTAAGCTAATTTTATAATCAGTTTTAATAAACTATAATACATCTTCAATTTATAAATACATAAAAGAATTTGAAAAAGTCATCTTATAAAAATAAATAAAAATTGAGATTAAACTAATTTTATAATAAATTTTAATAAACTATAAAGCATCTTAACTTTATAAATACATAAAAAAATTTGGATGGTTGAACAAATATTTAATAGATTTTAATATTGTGAAATTCAAGTGTGATGGATGCTTATGTAACATTAGGTTTGACCATGCCTATAATAAAAGTTATTTAGTGGACTTCTCATTAATTCTAGTTAAAATAGTTTATCTTTGTGTTTATCTACACAATATTGCTTTAAAAAATTGCAACTAATCTAGTTTTAAATCATTGTTTAAATGAAAAATTACTATTCAACGAGCATTTGAAAACAATAGGTTTAATAACATGATATGTGAATAGTAAAACTAAATATATATATATTTTTTATACTCTTATAAATATAAATTTTTATTATATATATGCTTAATTTGGATATAAATATTACTTTATTTATAAGTTGATAGTAAAATCTTTTTTATTAAATAAATTAGTAAAAGAATTAATAAATTAATAAAAAGAAGGTTATATCATTTAAATTAAAAATTAAAAATTAAAATAAAATGAGAAAATCTAATTTTCAATATGTCTTCATATACTTATAACATTGAGAAAATGATTAATGAAGGGTGAAAATCTTATTTTGGTCTTGAAAACCAACGTAGATCCAAATCCTAGGCTCTATCAAGCGCCGAGAGGGATCAAATCTCTCTAGGTGCAAACATCTTCTTAGGTATTACACTCAATGAGCTATCAACTTTGGTGTGTCCTATGTATAGGTGTGTCCTATATATACCATTGATTTGATTCAAACCAAAAGACACATCTTTTTATTTAAGGTCAACATATAATATATTTATTATTAATATTTAATATTATTTATGGCCAACATATAATATTTAATATTATTTTTTATTTTGTTAGGAATGAACATTACAACATCTCCCCATAAATGGTTTTAAAACCATATGCAAGGCCCTCCTAAAACCATGGGTTGTTTAGGAGGCCTTGCACATGGTCTTAAAACCATTTGCAAGGCCCTCCTAAATCATGTAGAATAAAACCATGGGTTTTTTAGGAGGCCTTGCACATGGTTTTAAAACCATGTGTCTGGTCCTCCTAAACCATATACAATAAAACCATGGGTTGTTTAAAAGACCAACATTCTTTTGCAAATAATTCAATTTTTATTTTTTTATTATTTTGTTAGGTAGGAACATTACAACATCTCCCCCATATTGTGTTTTT
>LPNX010781402.1:215791-264000 GCA_001517045.1 Pseudotsuga menziesii | reverse complement strand
ATGAGGCCAAGGAGGTTATTAATAGAGGATTAAGTCGAAATGGGGTATCTTTTGGTCATTTGTGATTTTTCTTTTGGCATTTTTGGAGAGCTTTGCTTGTCTATTACACAGTGGGTGTTAATTCTCCTTGCTTGTGAACCAATTTCGAAGGTGCACGATCCCTATACAAGTTAGTTGATGGAGAGGCCAATCAGACCTCTAATTGGAGATGAATTAATGTGCTTGTTTCCAGGTTGAAATTCTCCCACATTTCAATATCTTCTTCCATTCCTACTCATTCCATCTCTCTCATCTTCTCCTCTTCATTCTCAAAGTCTCATGTTGGTGGCGCACTTGGAGGTGTGTGATATTTGTTTAAGGAGTATATTGGATTCAATTGATGTTGTACATTATGTATGGCTCGGTATATTTTTTCACATGTGAAATCAATGTCAAATACTAAGGAGTTTTATTTGTTAAATGCTAAAACTTTTATGTAATAGAGCCATTTTCCCTATGTATTTGGTAATCGATATTGAAGTGGGTTTGTATAAGAATTGTATAAGTATTCCTATGTTATTTTTCAATTGTTTGAGAATAAATTTATGTACTGAAAGTGTAACATGCATTTTATGCATGCCCTTGGGGAATTTTCTTAAAGTTTCATTGTCTTTTGCTCAATTCCATCAATGTAACAACCTTGTTTCAAACTTACTGATTTGTGGGAGCAATAGAAAGTTGGAGGACCTATAAAATATTGTATTTTGGTGTCCATTGATGTAAAATAACTAATCCATATCACTATTCTAAAATTTGGTAGGTTCGTAATGCATTTGGAGAGCCAAAAATGTCATCTACCCTTGGGGATTTTAACATCGATTTTCCTAGTGTTTTTGTCCTTCTTTCCCTATGGTCAAAATAAAGTTTCAGAATTATTTGGAAAGTGTATGTGAATTAATAATATTAATTAGGATGTCATAATACCCATATATCCCTTCCATACATAATTTGAAGTCATTTGGGTGCATTTGGACAATTTTGGGTTTCACTAGTCTAAAGATCGAAATTGGCCAAAATTGTGCAAACTTGAATAACATGTCAAAATGAGTTTTATGATTTCATGATTGAGTGTATGAGGCCTTTTAAGATTTTTTAAATCCAATATATTACTTCCATAATAAATTTGGAAAGGTTCGGTGGTGTTTGGAACCAAACCAAGAAAGACTAGTTTACTACTTTTTCCTAGTTTTGAAACTAGACAAAGTATTGAAGGAGGATGTATGTGAAGTGTTTGTAAAAATTCCTCACCCAAACCATATTAAGAATCCACATAAATCGGTTTTTCAATATTAGCATAACCTAATATCACTTCCCTTGATCTTCCCTAATTGTCTCATAACCATGGAGTTAGTGTGAAATCCATTGCCAATGAGGGTGTTGAGAAAGAATGCTTTCAATGTCAAAGTTTTGAAGTATCTTTGAAATGTTTTGGATAGTGTGCCTAGTTTCTCCAAAAAGGTACATTACAGTGATATCAGAGCACGGTCCTTGCACCTATACATTGGATCATCAATTGAAGAGAATAAATTGCATCCATGTCTTAGTTTGATGATGAGGAAGAGTCATTTTCTTCCTATGTGGAAGAGGAATGTGAGTGGTATGAGGAAGAGGTTACATCATAAAATAATTCATATTAATTCAAAAATAGGGATCAAGGAAACCCATGTGATCAAATATATGAAGAATATCCACCTATGTCCAGTTCAACAGATGGCCAAATGTATAGTGGAAAGAAGCCAAAAGAACCTCTTGAGTATTTCCTAGACTATTGTGCACTAAATGATGAATGCTTGAAGACCATATATTTTAGATCATACTACAATGATGCAATATGATGCTTGTTATTAACCCCCTGGGATAGGTCTAGTAAAGAAAATATTGAACAATTGGTGAATGAAGTGTGCAAGAAGGTGGTGACTAGATGTTTGCCACCTGGAGCTAAGATTGATGAGGAGGGTATGGATGTGCACCCTCAGCCTTCCACAGTCAGAGAAAGGATTCATGAGCCACCTAATTATTGAAGTGGTAAAAAATAATAAGATTTCAAAGGAGAGGTTTAAAAGTCACCCCAAGGTGACTCTGACAGAAGCAAGCACACGATTCTTATTGTTGGGGATTGCGCAAACCAAAGAGCATCTATTGGAGGCTTCTTGAACTGTGAAGGAGTACCTATTGATGGGTGCTCACACCTATATGTTGGTGATATAGAGATCACATATAAAGATATTACTGCAAGCCAAATTTCTCATGAGAATGAACATGGATACCTAGTGGCAGATAATGAAGAACGTCCAAGATCAAATTCCCCATCACCACTTGAGCTTCAAGAAGTTGATCAAATCAAGAAGAATGAAGAAGAGGAGGTTCCTCAATAGGATCCTCTTTTTATTGAAGGGTCATTGAAGATGGATTGAAATAATATTCAAGAGATCCTAAAGACTCTCCATGGAACACATGCTCTGGTCTTGAAAACTTGTTGGAGAATGGAGGAGAAATATTCCATGGAGGACATCAAGAAAATTTAGAAGGAAATATCCAACATCAAAGGTTATTTTTTGAATTTTCTTTCTGATAGAGATTATTTAATTGAGCTTGTTGGTTTGTATCATGGACTAATATTGAATAACGTAGAATATAATTACAAGCTCTGAAATGAGTTGGAGTCCAACCAAAATGCACTCCAAAAATCTATGGTGTAGATTGAGAAACTTCAAGAGAGGTTGCAAGGGTCCTTTATACCCTCCTACATATCAAACAATCATTCAATGGCTGAAATAATTTATGTTAAAAAGGAGGAACCTCATGCGATGGTGGAACATGAGGTTAGATAGGATACACACTTACCACTGATAACTGGCTGAACTGCTGCAGATAAAGTCTGCAAGTACTGAGATCTGGATCGGAGAGGAACTGATCTCTCCCGTCTCCGGTGAATGCTCCAGCAATAAGACGCCCAAACAGAGAAAAAGGTGACGCCCTCAAGGAAGGAGGGGCCCGATGGATCTGCCTATTTGCAGGGCTGATAGCCTCGCTGTGCCGGAGAGATTGGCTGGAAAATACTGCAGTTCTGAACCCTCTAAGTATGATAGCGACTTGGTTCTCTGAGGCAGCTGCTCATGCCCCTGGTGGTTTGGAAATGCTGATAAGTCCTTCGGATGAGCTCAGATGGAGCTGATAGTCACTGGGTACCGGAGTATGAAGCTGTTGGTGAGAATGATGCCTGAGTTTCGGAAGGAAACTGAGATCTGAAGGCCCAATAGCTGATTAGGGCTTTCTGGTTGAAAACCCCCTCTTACGGCTGCACCGTGCCTCTGCAACAATCTATACCCTGTGCTATATAACTGATGAATGGAATGAAGAACAAGTGGTGAACCAGTATGGCTTACCCGGAATAAGACTAGGACAGATGTTTCAATGCCGGTGCTTAGGTGAAGATGTCTGCAACTTGATCATTTGTGGAACAATGTCAAAGATGGACTGTCTTAGCCTCTACATGATGTCAAATCAAATGATACTTTTTGTTGATGTGTTTGGTTCGATCATGGAATCTGGGATTCTTAGCCAGCTTGATTGCAGAAGTATTGTCGATCAATAATGGAGTGGAGTTCTCTTGTTTTTCTTGCAAATATTCAAGTATCTTCCTTAGCCATACTATTTCTTTCGTTGCTTCAGCTGCAGCCACATATTCTGCTTCTGTTGTTGAATCTGTCGGAACTGATTGTTTGCGTGATCTCCATGAGACAGTTGCTGATCCAAGACTCATAGTGTATCCAAAAGTTGATACTCCTGTCTACTTATCGCCATCAAAATATGAGTCTGAGTACCCAATAAGTTTGAAGTCATCCACTTTAGAGTACTTGATTCCAACGTCTTGAGTCCCCTTCAAGTATCTTAGAACTCTTTTTGCAGCTGACCAATGTCCTTCACAAGGTTTATGCATGAACCTTGAAAGTATGCCAACAACATAAGAAATATCTGGTCTAGTTGTTGTAAGGTAGATAAGACTTCCTACAAGTTGTCGATACTTGGTCGCATCCTCAAATTCTTTTCCTTCGCTTGATGTGAGCTTCATTTTCTGTTCCATTGGAGTAGAGATAGGGTTGCATTCTGTCATGCAAAATTTGTTTAGTAGTTCTCAAACATATTTTTCTAAGATAGGAATATGTACTTAGGATGTTGAGAGACTTCAATTCCTAAGTAATAGTGGAGATGTCCCATATCTGTCATTTCAAAGATCTTTTTCAAATCTTTCTTTATGGATGCTATATAGCTCTCATTGTTCCCTGTCATCAAAAGATCATCTACGTACACCACAAGATACACAACAGATCTTCCAACTTTCTTTATAAATAGTGTTGCATCATCAAGATCAAAATGTTCGAAATTTAACTTCAAAAGATGCTCGGTTAATTTTTCATACCATGCGCGAGGCGCTTGTTTTAGGCCATACAAGGATTTGACAAGCTTGCATACCTTTTGTTCTTTTCCTTTCACAACAAATCCTTCTAGCTGAGACATGAAGACATTCTCTTTCAAGTCTCCATTCAAGAAAGCAGTCTTCACATCCATCTGATGAACTTTCCACCCATTCTGAGCAGCTAAAGAGAGTAAGGTACGGATGGTAGCCCATTTTGCTGTAGGAGAGAACGTGTCTTCATAGTCAATTCCTTCCTTCTGTGCATAGCCTTTTTCTACAAGCCTCGCTTTGTGCTTGTCAAGTGAGCCATCTGATCTGTATTTGTTCTTGTACACCCACTTGCAGCCAATTGGTTTGGTTCCAACTGGAGGGTCAACCAGCTTCCAAGTTCCATTCTTCATGAGTGCATCATACTCATTCTGCATAGCTTCTTTCCACTCAACTCTAGTAGAGGCTTCTTCAAAGGAAGTTGGTTCAAAGTTAGCAGATAAATTAAATTCACAATCAAATGATACATCCATGTCATCACCTGAATTATCTGCTTCTCCTCCATCTTCATGTCTTTTTGAACTTCTCGTTCCCGTCTTTCCAACTTCATCCGGATGGACACTTTCAAGTGTCTTTGTGGCCCATTTAGGAATCTTTTGTGATGGTCCTGGTTGATCAGCTGGTGGTGCTTCATCATTGATTGAGAGTCTTCCAATTCTCTCAATCACATCATCCAGTTGAATCTCTTGTTTAGGTGAAGTAGCAGGAACTTCTTCATGCGGGGGAGTTGGTGCTTCATATGGAAATTCCAAAGGTTGATCCAAAATAGGAATCCCCCCTTCATGGTTTGGAATTTCATATTCATTTTCAGAATATTTCGTTGGATGAGGATATTTTTTCCAAATGATCAAGCTGTCTCTCAATGGACTGGTCATTTTTATTAGTTTCAAGAAAAATGGCATCTTTGGAAATAACAAACTTCTTGTTTACCTCATCATACAGACGGTATGCCTTGGAGTATTCTTCGTACCCCAGGAAAATGCATTTTCTGCTTCGAGCACCAAGCTTGTTTCTTTGCTCCTTTGGAATCAAGGCATAACAGGTGGAACCAAAAACTCTGAGATGCTTGACTGAAGGGAGATGGTCAAACCACATTTCATATGGAGTCTTGTTATCAAGAGCATTTGAGGGACTTATGTTTCTCAAATAGGCTGCACATTTCACTGCATCACCCCAAAACATTAGTTTTACATTCTTTAAAAACATCATTGAGCGTACCATATTCATTATGGTTCTGTTCATTCTTTCTGCTACACCATTTTGTTGAGTATTGTAGGGAACTGTAGTCTGATGTGCAATTCCATGTTAGTGAAGATAATCTTCAAAAGCATTTGAAGTGTATTATTTCCCATTGTCAGTACGAAGTGTACCAATTTTTTATTGTGATTGTTTTTCTATCAATGCATGAAAGTCCTTGAATGTTTGAAATGCTTCTGATTTTGTCTTTAATGTGTAAATCCAGCACATTCTTGAGTAGTCATCAACAAAGTGCATAAAATACTTATTCCCATTGGCAGAAGGAGTTGGCATTGGGCCACATAAATCAGAATGCACTAATTCTAATTTCCTACTTGCTCTGAAATTAGATTCATGGAATGGCAGCTTACTGTGTTTCCCTAATATACATGCATCACATTTGCTCTTATCTTTGGGAATGATGGGCAAACCAAATACACCATTCCTTCTCAACAAACGAAGACTGTTATAATTTAGATGACCAAATCTTGCATGCCACAATAAAATTGATGACAAATTACCTTCTCCATGCTGAGAGAAGTAGGCATAGTTCTGAACTCTTGCAGATGAACCCTTTAGCTTCAGCAACTTCCCATCTTCGTATCCAGTCATGATGACTTGGTTGTCAGAGGAATTTATTATTTCTACGATTCCATCAAACATGTGGATGGAATGGCCTTGCCATCGAATCTCCACCAAGGACAGCAGGATTCTCTGCAACTCTAGAAGATAAAGAAGATTCTTCAACAAGAAATCAGGGAATCCAGGAATCTTCAGCCGAATGGTGCCCATTCCCTTTGGTTTAAGACTTGACTTATCTGCAAAGTAAACTATGCCATTTATTGTTTCATTAAGTTCTTCAAAACAGTCTTTTCTAAAAGTCATGTGTGATGTTGCACCAGTATCAAGTAGCCAACAATCTTTGTAAGATGAAAGTGAAGTCATTTCATTAATTCCAAGATTACAATGTGCAACAATACAATGAGCAGAATCAGAAGATTTACTAGCATCTTGGTTTTTATTGTCATCTTTCTTCTGGTTATGTCTGTCTTTGATGGAGTCCCACAAAGCCCAACACTGATCTGATGTGTGTCCAGTCTTTCCACAATGCTTGCACTGCAAATCTGATCTTTTGCTGGAGTTGTTTATGCCTCCTCTACCTCTGAAGTTTCTTCTTCCTCTGCCTCTCTTGCTGCTTTCTCCTTTGGGGTGATCTTTGGATTGGTCTTTGGTGTGGTTCTTTGCTTTGAGCAAAGCAAAGTGATTCTCCAGAATGCTCGGTTGTCTTCTTACCAAATACTTTCTCTATGTCAGCTATCTTTTCTACCAGGATGTCAAATGTCAGTGATTTGAACTTGTCACTAGCTTGCAATGACTCAAGATAGTTGGAGTGAGAAGGATACAAAGATTTTACAAATGTTGCAAGGGGAAGATCTGGTTTCATACCAGAGGCTTGAATCTTGTGCATGATAGCTTTGATTTCAGAGGAAACTAACATGGGATCATTGTCTTTTACTTCTAAACTGAATAGTTTTAACATTAGCTGAATAACTTCCATTTCAGAGTGTGAATCATATAGATATTTTAACATTTTTAGTGCTTCAAAACATGATTTTGCAGGCAATATGTGCTGGCTCACCTCTTCACTGACTGTGGCAGTGATTACCGCTAAATATTTCTTGTCTTTTGTTCTCCAAATGGCCTTCTCTTTCTCGGATTCTGGAGGTCCTGGGTCTCTGGTTATGGACTTTCCAGCTTCTGTCTCTATTGTGGTGCCTTCACAAATGCCGTCCCAAAGGTCATTGTAGATGAAGGCAGATTTGATCTTCCTCCACCATTCTGGATAAGTGTCTTTTCCAGTGAGAGTGGCACCAACTATAGATGCTATAGATTGCATCTTTTGCAACTGTTAGTGTAATTTACAATAATGAACTAAATATGACAAAGAGAAATAGAAAAACAATAACCTTGCAGGTCTATAGTCTCTGCCAAGGTGATTTACAACGTAGTCTTTACGGTCTTCAATGCAGCTAGAAATAAATTAGATTCACACCAACATAGCTCCTTGAGAGAGGTCGTAGGCACAAAATAGTCTTCAAAAAAGTTTATCTTAAGATAAACCAGACATATGTTTACACCAAACCACGATCACGATCCCAACCAAACAATTATAATAAGCACAGTCCCTCGCCAACAACAGAACTATTAGAGCCACATAAAATATAAGAACCAAAGCAAATCAAGCCCTAAACACCATGCTTATCTCCTCCAGGAACCAACACCGTAGCAGTCTTCAACCCAAGCTTCAGTCAGTAGCAATTGTCAGCAGCAATTGTCTAGAGCTCTTGAGGTCACGCAAAAATCTAGGGTTTATGAATCAATTGCAACATATAATATGAATCGTTTTTACCTCCACGCAATTGTATGAGAGCATGAGTCTTTACATCTATAGCTTCTCAGCTCTCAGGAGTGAAATAAAAGTTTGGGTTCTTCAACATACATCCATCTCATTGAGATCGCGGGTTCCACATGGGAGGTCGCTCAAAGTAGAAGATGCATCATACATACTTCACACAGTTGACAAAAACACGAGTCTCCACCAAAAATATGCTATCAAATATGCAACAAAGAAATCGCAGCACTGAACATAAAGCGTTTTACCTCCACGCAGCTGAATGAGGGCGTGAATCTTCACCTCATTCTTCCGTCACCAAGCTTCAAAGAACTCGCAGCAGTATATCAATAGCATTTTTGTCAACACAGTCACGCTTCATGCAGCTTCAATCAACAGCATATCACAGCTTCTTGTCAATGCAGTCTTCACGGTCTCTATTTAATGGCGTGAATATTTAATCATTGGTCTTCAACAAACATGAATATACATGCAACAACAGAGTAAGAGCACGCTATGCAGAATAATACACATACAAAACGCTCGCGGGATTAGGGTTTCACGCACAGTGGGAGCACTCTCAATCAAAAAAAGGAGGAGTCTCTACAAAATCGCAGCACAAAAAACTCAACGTGAAGGAATTGTAACGCATACAATAAATGTATGCAGGCTGGCAGGAGAAATGCATGCGACTGGCAGACTGACGGAGAAAGCAGCCTGAAACGAATTTGGCAGAACGAAGGTCTGGCAGGCAGAATGCCAGGATTGAAACACAGGTAGAATTTATGGCAAGTGGTGCTCTGATACCACTATTAGGTAAATAACTCCCGAATTCAATTCTATTCCATTGCTAATGCATACATTTATACATTTCATCTGGTGGTTGAGATTCATCTTCCGACCATCCTTTTCACCTTCCTATGTAACTATTCATATTCCTATTATGTACACTAACGTATAATCCTGACGGATTATATTCCAACACTTTTCGTCCCCCAATGGTGGCCGTCGGGATTTAGGAGGCTGATCTTGCAAAGGTTCAACCAGATCGAGCCCTAACTCTTTATACCCTGCCCTCGTTGGAGACATGCAAAGAAGGATCGAGAAAGAGCAGATTGCTCTGATACCACTGATATGGATTTATGCAGGAATGCAACAGAATACACAAATAACCATAGAAACAAATATGCAGCGGAAATAACACTTCATTTCATTAATCAATAACTGAAACTTGTTTACAGACAGAATGGAAATAAACTAGCTAGAGTGCTGGTATCTTATCTCTGAGAAGAGATGTAGCGGCTACATGCCTCTGAACTCTGTGTTACAATGAGGCTTGAAGGCCTATATATTATTAAGAAATAATGGAAACCCTACACATCCATAAACCTAACCCTAGGAGGTGAAACGCCTTAATGTGGGCCCCGTTGGGTAACTTGGTACATCAATTTCTCGGGGTCGTAACTTTAGCATACTACCTCCATTTGACGTGCATGATATATCGTTAGAAAGATATGTTTAAGGACTACATCCATGAATAACAAATATGGAGTCTAGAATGCACTCATATTTTCCCGACCATTCGATGCCAAAAAAACATCGTTTAGAGCCTCAAAACAGCTCTGAAAGTTTAGGACCTGAAAACTGCCAAAAATAGTAAATTGTGCTACAATTAAGGAAACTAGAAAACTGAAAGAAACAATGGTGGGGGTCCAAGAGGAATAGGTGGGTGGTCACCAATATCCTCCTAGATCATTATGCCAATAACACCAGCAAGTTGTGGCATGAGAGATTTGGGCATCTCAATTTCAAATATCTCCAACAACTCCATAATGACAAAATAGTTGAAGGCTTGCCTCTCATCCAAACTTCATATGGAGTATGTCCTGGCTGTTTGGTAGGTAAGCATCCAGAGAATAGGTACAAAGTTGGGAAGGAAAAGAAAGCTACCTCTATACTTGATATGATACACAATGATGTTTCAAGACCTGTGCCTACAACTTCAAACAATGGTTCCAGGTATTTCCTTACTTTTATTGATGATTGTTTCAGGTTTTGTTGGGTATATTTTATGAAACATAAATCAGAGGTATTGGAAATTTTTAAAGTTTTTAAAGCCTTGATTGAAAATAGTTTGGGAAAGAAGATCAAGTCCATTAGATCAGATAATGGAGGTGAATACATTAAGAGATATTTTCAACAGTATTATGAATCAGAGGGGACTCGAATGGAACACTTTGTTCCATACACACCACAACAAAATGGTGTACTTGAGAGGAAAAATAGATCATTGAAGGAGATGGAAACCTGTCTTCTCCAAGCCAAGAATATTCCTCCTTCTCTTTGGGATAAAGATGTAAAATATGCTTCATACATACAGAATAGAGTGCCTCACAAATATGTGATTGGAGCAACTCCATTCGAAGCATTGCATGGGCATAAGCCCGATGTCTCTCACTTGAGCATCTTTGGTTCCAAAGCTTGGGCTAGAATACCTATGGACAAGAGAAAGGCCTTCCAAGCCCAGAGTAGTGAATGCATGCTACTAGGGTATGTTGAGGATCTATGTAACAAAGAACCTATACCATGGATCTCCTATGGCCATCGACCCATCTCACCAGAATGCCTGAAATACTATCCCAGGTAATCATCAAGCCTAAGAGGAGCTGGGTATCTATACAAGGTTGAATGTGGCTAACTTCATACCAAAACATGAACATCACATATTTCCTCATCTATCTCACCTTAAATTTATCATCCAACAATATACTCCAACACAACTCATCCCCATCATCATCTAGCTCCATGGATGTTGTCCTATAACATCCACAAATTTATGCACTATCTCATCCCCACAAGTTTTCCTCATCCTGAGCATAACCTTCTATTAATTTAATCTTGAAATGGTTGCAATGTATAACCTCTGTTACTTATCACATCCTTAACTCAATCACATGAATATATCTATCCATATACAAGTAGTGTAGATACATACACACGAGTGCTCCACATTTGGAATCTCTCATGTTATTTGTTAGGAAGTATGGAACCTTTCAAATGTGCATCAATTATAGGATGTTGAACAAAGGAACAAAATGAATACCCCTTTCCAAGGATTGATTGTTCGTTGGATCAAATCAAGGGGGATGTGCTAATTTTAAAAATTATATTAAAGACACAGATGCCATGAAATAAAGTTAAAGCCATTGACATACTAAATATTACCTTATGGGCCTAGATATGGACATTGAGGTCCCAACCTTATATTTCAGACTGATCAATGCCCCTACATTTTTCATGAGCCTAAATGATTAGGGTTTCAAGAAGAATTTGGAGAAGTTTGTATTGGTATTTATTAACAACAACTTAGTTTATTGGAAGAATGAGAAGGATCACCATGTAATGTCCTCTTCTAATTAAGCACCAAAACACCCGCTAACCTACTTAATTCCCATAGGTTCGAGCGGGTACTGCATAAAAGGGAATTGACTAAGGACATTTGATACTTAGAACAGATCGGGACACTCATTCAGTAGTAAAGTCATCAGTTTGATAAAGGAAGCCTTATTGCTTTAGGCTTAAAGTCAACATAAAATTAGAATTGCATGCATGCAAAAGTGAATCGTAAACCCTAAAAGTGCATGCTCATCTATTTAAGAAGGGTTATTGGACTAAAGGAGGTATCGATTATTATTATTGTTGATTGGGATTTTTTGAGCAGCAACAACAGTTGGGGTTGAAGACAGTGTCTTCAGCTAACAAGGGTTCGACAGTGAAACTATCTGCCCTAGTCTCCTTTAGGGTATGCCATCCAGGTCTATCATCCACATTCATCTCATTTATCTATATCCGTTGATTCAACATCCACCAGAAGATTGTTTGTAGGTTCACATGTGCAGCTGGGGGAATAGCTGGAAAACCCCAGAAGTATTCATTGGGTCTCTAAATCCTAGTTTATCTTTCGTATAACAGCCTCATCTTCACCAACAGGGTCATTACACTGCATTGAGTGATTATCAGTTCCTAGTTTTCTCATCCAGAGCAGTTATCAGCAAATTCGTGTGACAGGAGATGTGAGCACCCAGAGGGTAGATCAATTCACTAGGGGTCTTAGAGATATCAGATCCTCTTCATGCACCAGTCATTCTCTTCGGGAAGGAGATACCACCATTCCGACAAAGTTTCAACTCCATCAGACACTCCTTTCACCAAAAGCTCATCTTTAGTTGGGAGAGGGTTTCCTTTGATGTTGGGCGTCAACACAAGGAAGGGAGCACCATTACCTCACATGTCCAACACTATATGCATGCAACTTATCTCTGGAGTATCATCAGCTTGTTTATCAGTGGTAAGTGTATCATTTATTTTTGAAATTTCCACCATATAAATTCTCCAATTTTGTTATATTCTAGGGCCTTTGATACAACACCTTGCATGCACATTAAAATTCAGTATTTTGTACCCACTTGAGTGTACTAGAAAACGCTATAATAGTAAAGTAGTAGAATATCAGTATTTGGGATATATCAATGGTATCATAGCATGTTCCTTTCCAATTGTGGGATTGAGCGTGAGAAGTAAATAAATATAGAAAAAGACACTTTTGTAACCTATAGGAGAAGGAAGAGTAGGCCGTACACTGAGGAGCAAAAATTTAAGGATATCCAATCAGAAGATACCAACTCAGACATGGACCCATCAGGTATACACTCTGACAGAGGGAAAGGAACGGGAGAAGAGGAAGATAGGCTGGAACTTCATAGCTTGGTGAATGCATTGAATGACCTAGCTAGGGGACAGATGGAAGTATTGCATGCAATAAACAGATTGGCTCTAAAGCCAAAACCAAGTCATAGCAATATACTTCTTTCACCTGTAGATAGAGGGTCCACCAATAGTAGTGGGAAGCATGCTTAAACTAACATGCAAAACACACCCCATATATATAACAAACCTTCCAGTATACCTACTATGCCTCATTTCCTGGCAGATGCAGCAACAGGAACAGTCATGCCAGTAGAACCTAGCGAACCATTTGGAGCTTAGTTACAGGAGTACATGGATTTGGGAGATGAGTTCCATGTAGCAATTCCATTCTCAGGAGTACATGGATTTGGGAGATGATTTCCATGCAAAAATGCAATTCTCAGACTTCTACAATATGAAAAGTAGGAACCGGCCAAGAAACTTTAACAGAGGATTTAAACCTTGGGTAGATTGACCATCCCTAACTTTGATGGGACTCACGGAGGTTCAGTGAGGATTTGGGTCCAAAAGTTGGATACTTACTTCCAACTCAACCCTATGATGGAGACATATGCCACTAAAGTAGATACTTTACATCTAGACGGAGAGGCTCATGAGTGGTGGTACCATGGGCCAATGACATTGGGTCACAACACCATCAGTTCCTACAACGAATTCACACAGAGCCTCATGGAACGGTTTGAGAGAAAGGACCCGAAGATACACTTTAGAGAGTTAGCTCAACTCAAATATACAGGTAGTGTCGAGGCCTTCATCTTAGAGTTTTAGAGAGTCATTGTTATGGTAACAGATGTATCAGAGAGAAAATTGATTATGTTGTTTTCAGAGGCCTTGATAGAACCTCTACAGGGGTGAAGGCCTACAAACCATCCACTCTATAAGATGGGATCAACAGATCCAGAGACCTACAAGATCCAGTTCCAAAGAACAGGTTTCCACTTAAGACAAACTTCCCAGTTAAAGAAAAAAAAAGAAAACCTTTCCAACAGGAAATGCCAAAGAAAACCTGGTTGGTTGTTACACTTTGGGGCTGCTGCAGACTGTTTGGAGTAATTTCCCCTGTTAAGCTATAATTGTTGATTGTTGGCATGAGTGCCATGGTTGGTCTTCGGACTGTGTTGGGAGTAGGGATGGGGGCTTGGCTTTCTTGATAAACCTGGTGTGTTTGGAAACCACACAGACAGAGCTAGAGGGTTGGCTTTCTTCTCCACAACCCCTGAATAGCACTGGAAGGGAATGCAACGCCTGACGGACTGTGTAGCAGAGAAGGGACTGATTCCTTGTGTTGGGTGTGTGTGGGTTTCTTAGAAGTCAGGCTAGTTCTGGTGTAGGTGTCCCTAGCTATGTAATGAGCTCACCAGCTTAGCATTTAGCCTTTCCCAGCTCCTTGATGGCCTGATAAACCTAACCATGTTGGCTTGGCTGTGTTGTTGATGGCCTGATAAACCCAATTGTGTTGGCTTGGCTGTGTTTTGTGTACCCCTGGCTATGTGTAAGCCTGCTTGTTCCTTATTCCTTGGAGAATCATGCCCAGCTCAGGGGTGCCAGTGTTGCTAAGAGACTGACGAGCACACTGGCCTATGGTTGGGTGGAACGTTGTAGCGACGTAGCTGGCTGCGGAACGAGTTCTTCATAAGATAAGTGATCTTGTAGATTTTACTTCTGCAATCATATTTACTATTAATGACTATGATGAACATGTTGAATGAATTCTTGTATGAATGAATGTTGCTTCCACTGTGTATGATAAAAAATTGCATCTATGTATGTTCTACTTCAATGCATTCTGTTTTCAGCATTTTTATGAATTCACATGTTCATGGGGCTGGTAGCCTGGATGGTTAACACCATGGTAGCGTCCTCTCCGCCAGTCGGAGGGTTGGGGACGTTACAGTGTGGTATCATAGCTCATGTTGCATCATGGGACTGAATGGACCACAAAGGTCCAGGGACAGAAGCAGGATTTCTTTCTGCTCAGCAGAGATCAGAAGTTGATGACAGAAAACTTCCACAAATTTGTCTAAGTGTTTGAACAGTCGATTCATCGGAGCACTTAGTGGTAAGAACTTCCAATGTAGCGGAGAGCTAGGTGGAAGCATACCCAATGAAGGACAGTTGGAAGGAAAATTGCAGAAAATTTTCTAAGTGTTCGACGTCCATCGGTGGAAAAGTTGATCGAACGCCCGCCATTGCGGATGTCTAGACAACTACGCGTCCGACGAGTAAGGCCTCCGAACGCTGGCGCCGTAAAGAAAGAAAGTTTAAAATTTTTCTAAGACCCAAAGTCGTCGGCTATCGAAAGAAGATCAAAGATTGTGTTCCGCTGTTGCGGCTGCTGATGAAACTATTTCGCCAATGAAAAGAAGAGGATTGAGCCGATCAAGCGGTAGAAAGGAAGACTAAAGGGGGGGAATTTCGAAAAAATTTCTAAGTCCTGGAGTCGTTAGCCATCGGTGATCATTAGTGGATTGAACATCCATCGTTGTAGCTAGCCAATGAACTATCCTCCCGATGGACAGAGGCTCAACCGCCGATGCCGTAGTGATTAGTACTTTTGCCCGCCGATGAGAAGGAAATTTGAAAATTTTGTTTAAGTATAAGGTCGTCGGATGAAGTTGGTGGATTGAGCGTTCGTTGTTGCGACTGTTTAGTGGACTATCCTCCCGATGAATAGTGCACCTGACCGCCGATATATCGGAAGAAGCTAGTTGTTTGCACCGCGAAAATGTCGAAATGTTAGTTGGGATGAGACCTGATCCTGTACAAGGAAATTTTGGGATTTCCTAGCAGATTTTGACTGTTTTTCAGGGGAATTTTCAGTGGTTTTTCAGTGGATTTTCAGGACTGAGAAGGAGAAAGTGGCAACGATATTATGTGCCAGATTGCACGAAAATCATAGAATTACCAAAAAAAAAAAAACGAGGGCGTTTCCGTCTTAACCCCCGCCGTCCCCCTGAGACAGACGTTCTTTGAGGAAGAAAATTATATGCTTTGGGAAAACTTGTAATGTTATAATTATTCCAGGATAAGGTAAGTAATTTTGAATTATATCAATGTTATGTATCTAACAGTCGTGTTACTAACACGTTTGCAAAATCATAGTCACCTTCAAGGGCAGTATTCTAGGTAGTGCAGTTTGATAAGTAAGTTGCAGTTCAGTTATGAGAACCCATGATGGATACGATGCTCAAGGTTCCTATGAGCATGCCTGAGATGCCATAGGAGAAAATGTCCGTAACGAAAATGATGACATAGAGTCTAATGGAAGGAGATTCCAGGAGACACCGTCAGATGTTGCAGCCACCATGAGAAGCTTGATTAAAGCCTAGGAAGAGCAGCATCGGTTGAATGCTGCAATGTTGCAGAGTTTGACAGACTTGCAAAGAAAGCTAGAGTCTGGGCGAGATACAGCAAGACCAGAAGGAAGTAAGAGCAGTACTAGGATAAGGAGAAGGACTTCTAGTGGATCATTTGATTCCGAAGAATCCAGCGGGGATTCAAGTTCTTCTTCTCACAAAAGGAAAAGAAAGAGACACCATCGAGATCGCTCTCAGGATGAATTTAAGAAAGCTAAACCTCCTACATTTGATGGTGAGGTAAAGATTGGACAAGAAGCTGAAGCTTGGTTTCTTGGGATAAAGAAGTACTTTCAAGTGCATGACTATTCGGGAAACAAGAAGGCAAGAGTTGCCATATTCAATCTGAATGGAAGAGTATCCATTTGGTGGGAACACTTCAAGCAAGTAAAGAGGATCAGTGAAAGGAGACTTAAGTGGAAATAGTTCAAGAAGTATTTCAAGCAGAAATACCTCTCTGACAGGTATTATGATGATAAGATTAAGGAGTTCCATGAGCTGAGATTGGGACAGCGGACCGTGGAAGAATATGCAAATAAGTTTTTGGAGCTATTGAGGTATGTTCGGTACATCAGAGATGAAAAAGTGAAGGTCCAACGTTTTCTGAGTGGATTACCTCAGTATTACAAAGATAGAATTGAGTTTTATGAACCTAGAACTCTTGAGGAAGCAATAAGGAAGGCTAAGTATTGCTATGAGCAAAGCAAAGGTAAACCCGATTATCATAAGGCATGGAAGGACAAGAAGAATGAGAAGTTTGACCAAAGAAAGAAAGGTTTCAAACCTTCTAACTTCAGGAATCAGCAGAAGCAGCAATCCCAAGCTGCGAGTAAGCCAGTTGGAGTGACAGGAGAAAAGCCTAAAGATCCACAACATAATAGAGGACCACTTCAATGTTGGAAATGTGGAGGACCCCACATGCGCAGGAATTGTCCACTCGAGAATGAGAGTGCAAGACCAGCTTATAACATTCAAGAAGCAGAAACAGTGGGTCAAGTAGCAAGGGCAGTCTCTAGGATTTATGCAGCACTGGAGGACTTCCAAGCATATCACCAGTCAACTGTGGTTGAAGTAGCAGGTAAGATTGTTGAGAAATCTGTTTCTATTTTGATTGACCCTGGTTCTACTCACAGTTACATTACTCCTAGAGTAGTGGAGATTTGTGCTTTTAAGAAAGTAAAGCATAGGAAGTCTTGGTTAATTCAGCTAGCCACTGGAACTAAGAGAAAGGTTAGTGAAGTGGTGGAGAAATGTCCATTGGTCATGAATGGATTGGTCATTTGCGTAGATCTGAATGTCCTACAGCTTGGTTCCTATGATGTTCTCATTGGGATGGATTGGTTAGAAGCTGACAGGGTAAAGTTTGACTGTTACAATAAAACTTTTGAATGCATGAATGAATAAGGGAACCTAGTAGTTGTGAAAGGTATTCCAAAGGTGATTTCAGTACGATAGGTTTCAGCAATGCTGTTAAAGAAGTTCTGTAGGAAGGGTTGCCAGTTGTATGCAACTCATATTTTGGAGACATCGGGCAATGAAACTCCGAGGTTGGAGGACTATTAGGTGTTACAGGAATTCAGGGATGTGTTTCCTGATGAGATTCCAGGGCTTCCTCCAAAGCGGGACATTGATTTCACTATTGAACTTGTGCTAGGAGCAGCACCAATGTCCAAGGCACCTTACAAGATGAGTACATCGGAGATGCTAGAATTAAAGATGCAACTGTAAGAGTTGTTGGAAAAGAAGTATATCCGGCCGAGTGTGTCTCCTTGGGGAGCACCAGTTCTATTTGTAAAGAAGAAAGATGGTACACTCAGGTTATGTATTGATTACAGACAATTGAACAAGGTTACTATGAAGAATAAATATCCTTTGCCTAGGATTGATGACCTCTTTGATCAAATGAGAGGAGCAAAGGTATTTTCCAAGATTGACTTGAGGTCTGGTTACCATCAGGTGAGAATCAAGGATGAAGACATTCATAAGACAGCCTTCAGGACAAGGTATGGGCATTATGAGTTTGTAGTGGTACCATTTGGTCTCACAAATGCACCAGCTACATTTATGTGCCTTATGAATAGTGTCTTCAGCAGATATTTGGACAAGTTTGTTCTTGTCTTCCTTGATGACATTCTTGTTTATTCTAAGAATGAGAAAGAGCATGAAGAGCATTTGAAATTGACATTGCAATTGCTTAGGGAGCATCAGTTGTATGCAAAACTGAGCAAGTGTGACTTCTATAGAGATAGAATTCAGTATTTGGGTCACATTATCTCAAAGGAGGGTATATCTGTGGACCTTGAAAAGATTGAAGCCATTATGAATTGGCCTACTCCAAGAAATGTGACAGATGTAAGGTCTTTTATGGGACTTGCAGGATATTATAGGAGGTTCATTGAAGGATTCTCCATAGTTGCACATGCCATCACTTCTTTGCAAAAGAAGGGGACGAAGTTCGAATGGACATCGAGGTGTGAAGAAGGCTTCCACCAGTTGAAGAATCTTGTCACCAGTGCACCCGTATTGAAAGTTGCAGATCCAGAGAAAGACTTTGTGGTGTGTACCGATGCATGCGGAGTCCTTATGCAAGAAAACCACGTGATATGTTATGAGTCAAGAAAGCTGAAGGAGCATGAGAAGAACTATGCCACTCATGATCTAGAGCTTGCAGCCATAGTACATGCTCTCAAGATGTGGAGGCATTACTTGATGGGTAGAAGATTTGAGCTCAGAACATACCACTGTGGGCTGAAGTATCTATTTGATCAACCTACCCTGAATGCTAGACAAGCAAGATGGTTGGATTTTTTATGTGAATTTGATTTTGAAATCAAGCACATAAAGGGGAAATAGAACAAGGTAGCTGATGCACTCAGCAGGAAGATGCAAGAAATGCATGTGGCATCTCTTAGTATTTGCCAATCAGATTTGAGGCAGCAGATTGTTAGTCATGTTGCTGGAGATGAATTGTATGAGCAGGTAAAAGACAAATTGCAATAGTAAAGTCTTGAGAAGAGGTATGAGGGATATAAATTGGAAGAAGATGGTCTTCTCACTTATAAAGGTAGAATTTATATTCCCAAGGTAGAAGATTTGAGGAGAGTTGTTATGGATGAGATCCATCAAGCTCCGTATTTGGGTCACCCAGGATATCAGAAGACAATTGCTACAGCTAGAAGGCAGTACTTTTGGCCAGGAATGAAAAGGGATATGGCTGAGTACATTTCAAGGTGTATGAAATGTCAACAGGTAAAGGTTGAGCATCAACATCCAGCAAGTTTGTTGCAACCTTTGCCAGTTCCGGAATGGAAATGGGAAGTTATTTCCATGGATTTTGTTACAGGATTGCCGATGACTTGGAGACAACATGATTCCATCATGGTTGTGGTAGACAAGTTGACTAAGGCAGCGCATTTTATACCGGTGAAGTCTACGCATAAGACTGATGATATTACAAAGATCTTCATGAAGGAGATATTCAAATTGCATGGATTTCCGAAGGCAATAGTCTCTGACAGAGATGTCAAGTTCACTTCCAACTTTTGGAAGGGGTTGTTTGCAGATTTGGGTACAAAGCTAAACTTCAGCACTGCATACCATCCTCAGACAGATGGTCAGACAGAGAGAGTTAATCAAGTACTTGAAGATATGCTTCGCATGTATGTAATGGACAAACCAACCAAGTGGGAAGATTACTTACACTTGGTAGAGTTTGCTTATAACAATGGATAGCAGGAATCCTTGGGGATGAGTCCTTATGAAGCTTTGTATGGAAGAAGGTGTAGGACACCAGTGACTTGGGATAATCCAGTGAACGGGATTGTGCTTGGACCAGAATTGCTCAGGGAAATGGAGCAAGAGGTTGTAAAGATCAGGTATAATTTGAAAGCAGCACAGGACAAACAAAAAAGCTATGCAGATAAGCATAGGGTGAACAAGGAGTTTGGTGTTGGGGATCATGTTTACCTCAGAGTGAGGGCAAGGAAGAGTTCCTTGAAGCTTGGAAGTTGTGCCAGGTTGTCACCTAGATACTGTGGGCCGTTTGAAGTGCTTGAAAGAATAGGGCCAGTTGCATATAGACTTGCATTTCCTGCTAGCACTAGAGCTCATAATGTTTTTCATGTTTCTTTGCTTAAGAGATATGTACATTATCCTAACCATGTGATAAATTGGGATGTGATTCAGGTGGAACCCAAGGGAGAGTTCCGAATTGAGCCAATGCGCATCCTCGACAGGAAGGACACAATACTCCAGAACCCGGCCATAGGTCAGGTAAAGGTGCAATGGGAGCACTACAGACCTGAAGAGGATACATGGGAGCTGGAGGATGCCATGAGATTGGCACATCCACTTTTTTTCAATTCTGCGAAACACTGAGGCGATACCAGTGTAGCATTTTGTTCAAATTTTGTAAGCACTGAGGATAGTGCTATTGAAGGGGGAGGGGAATGTAACACCCCAATTTTGACCCCATTGCATTAGATGTATATGATGTATATATTGTAAATAATCATGGTGAGGAGCTAAAGGCCAAGGCCCCACCATTGATTGGTTATGCTATGTTTCAGATTTAAATTGTCACCCATGGTATATCAGGGCATGCGGCATAGATATTAAGTTTTGTCATCATGTAAATATGCATCTTTAATTAAATGAACCCAACCAGTTATGTTCGCGGCAACTAAATTGAGAAGGGGCATGATTTTCACAAGGATAAGGGTGGGTAATGTCAAACCTTGGGAAATAGGGGAAAAAGCCATGTGTCATCTTTCCTTGTTCTATTCAACTACCACCTTTAAATGTTCTGCTGAGTAGTTGAGGAAGTTATTGTTTTGGGAGTGGGGGTGGCAGGATTGTCAGTCCTTGCCCACCCGCACACTCCACCAGCAATGAACCTCACATTGGGAAAAAGGAAGCAAACTCTCTAGGCTTTCCACTCTCTTTCCTCAACGGAGCTGAAACACTCACGCACTTTTGACTACTATGCATCATCTCCATTGTCTGTTCATCTTCACGTATAGGTAGAGTTGTTCATCCTCATGTAGGAGTGGGAGTCTTGTTCATTCTCACGCATAGGATTTTTCCTAGTTTTGACTCACACAGCGAGCTGGGAGCCGTGCTCTTTCTTCCACGATTTTCCGGTGAAGGGCCATTCACATTTTCGGCTGTATGATCTCCTTACCAACTGGTATGGCCGTGTAATTTTCCTGTCATTTCAATGTTGAGGTTGGGACCATTTTTCTTCCCGTGAGTTATGGTTTCCATCGTTCTCGTCAAGATTCGTGTGTTGTTGTGGTCTCCCTTACGTTGTGATTGCTGTGGTCTCCTTTACATTTGGGGTCTGGTGCAAATTTCCCCTACGCACAGGCTGGGAGACTGCATTTTCTTCCCCAGTGTGGGTTGCGTAAGTTTTCCCCAATGGCTTAGTTTATGCAGAACGGGCTGTTGTTTCCACTGTTTGTTGGGTGTGTATGTTGTTACGCTTTGGGGCTGCTACAGACTGTTTGGATTCATTTCCCCTGTTAAGCTGTAATTGCTGTTTGTTGGCATGAGTTCCATGGTTGGTCTACGGACTGTGTTGGGAGCAGGTATGGGGGCTTGGTTTGCTTGATAAACCTGATGTGTTTGGAAACCACATAGACAGAGCTAGAGGGATGGCTTTCTTCTCCACAACCCCTGAATAGCACTGGAAGGGAATGCAGCGCCTGAGGGACTGTGTAGTAGAGAAGGGACTGATTCCTTGTGTTTGGTGTGTGTGGGTGTCTTAGAAGTCAGGTTAGTTCTGGTGTAGGTGTCCCTAGCTCCGTAATGAGCTCACCAGCTTAGCATTTAGCCTTTCCCAGCTCCTTGATGGCCTGATAAACCTAACCATGTTGGCTTGGTTGTCTTGGTGATGGCCTGATAAACCCAACTATGTTGGATTGGCTGTGTTTTGTGTACCCTTGGCTATGTGTAAGCCTGCTTGTTCCTTATTCCTTGGAGAATCATGCCCAGCTCGGGGGTGGCAGTGTTGCTGAGAGACTGACAAGCACACTGGCCTATGGTTGGGTGGAACATTGCAACGACGTAGCTGGTTGCGGAACGAGTTCTTCATAAGATAAGTGATCTTGTCGATTTTACTTCTGCAATCGTATTTACTGTTAATGACTATGATGAACATGTTGAATGAATGCTTGTATGAATGAATGTTGATTTCATTGTCTATGATAAACAATTGCATCTGTGTATGTTCTACTTCAATGCATTCTGTTTTCAACATTCTGTGTAGTATTCTTTGATGATATTTTAATTTACAGTAAAACTTGGAAGGAGCATTTGAAACCCTTGGATGAGGTATTGAGAATTCTAGAAGAGAATTCGCTTTACGCGAAAAATATCTAAATGTGAGTTTGGTATGAAGGAGATGTTGTATCTAGGGCATATAATCAGCGCAGAAGGGGTACAGGTTCATATGGAAAATATTAGATCTATCTTGGATTGTCCTACACCGAAGGAAATTACTGAACTGAAGGGATTTTTAGGCCTTTACACTTATTATAGGAGGTACGTTAAGGGGTTCTCTCAATTTTCAGCACCACTCACCGATCTCACAAAGAAAGGGGAATTCACATGGATAGAATTGGAACAACAAACCTTTGATAAAATCAAAACAATCATGAGTTATTGTCCAGTTTTGGCACTACCATATTTCTCACAGCCATTCATAGTGGAGTGTGATGCTTCAGCAGAAGGACTAGGGGCGGTACTAATGCAAAGTCATCACCCAATTGCATTTGAAAGCTGAAAACATAAAGACTATGAATGCCACTACTCCATATATAATAAGGAGATGCTAGCCATATTACATTCCTTAACTAAATTCAAACAGTATTTGGTGGGAAACAGGTTTAAACTCAAGACAGATCACAACAGCCTCAAATACTTCTTGTAGCAAAAATAATTAAATGAGCACCAACATAAATGGGTCAGCAAGGTACATGCATATGACTTTTAAATGAAGTATGTTAAGGGTAAGAACAATGTAGTAGTTGATGCCTTATCCAGACGACTGGTCTCATTATCCCTCATGAGTATATCCACGGATTGGAGGTCTCTTCTCTTAGTAGAATATTCCCAAAAAAAAATTGCTTGTGAGTTATTAGATGGACAGGTACAGGATCATTGACAACATCATCTATTAAAAAGGTAGGATATACCTCATCCCAGAATCAACTTTAAAGAATAATATCATACAGGCATCGCATGACTCACCATTACCAGGGCATCAAGGGTTCTTGAAGACTTACAAACAGATCAAAGAGAGGTTCTCATGGAAAGGACTCAAGGAGTAGGTAATACAGCACGTTCGGGAATGCAATATCTACCAGCAAAATAAAATCGAACACACTCATCCAGCAGGGTTACTTCATCCATTACTGATACTGGAGCAGAAATGGGAACGCATCTCGATGGAATTCATTATAGGGTTACCCAAGGTACAAGGACGACACTGCTTATATGTAGTAGTAGATCCGTTGACCAAATTTTCTCACCTCCTTGTTATCTCTTCTGACTATTCAGCATCACAGGTAGTCGATTTATTTTTTAGAGATGTTTTCGGACTCCATAGGCTACCCAAAACCATTGTCAGCGATCGTGAAATTAAATTCATGATCCAAGAGGATATTGGTGGCCACCCACCTATTCCACTTGGAGCCCCACCATTGTTTCTTTCAGTTTTCCAGTTTTCTTAATTGTAGCACAATTTACTATTTTTGGCAGTTTTCGAGTCCTAAAGTTCCGGAGTCGTTTTGAGGCCCTAAACAACGTTTTTTTCGGTATCAAATGGTAAAGAAAATATGAGTCTGTCCTAGAATTAATATTTGTTTTTATGGATGTAGTCCTTGAATAGATATTTCCAACGATGTATCATGTGCGTCAAACGGAGGTAGTATGCCAAAGTTATGACCCTAGGAAATTGATGTACCAAGTTACCCAACGGGACCCACATTCTGGTGTTTCACCTCCTAGGGTTAGGTTTTTGGATGTGTAGGGTTTCCATTGTTTTTCAATAATATATAGGCCTTTAGCCTCATTGTAACACATAGTTTAGAGGCATGTAGCCACCACATCTCTTCTCAGAGATAAGCTATCATCACTCTAGCTAGTTTATTTCCATTCTGTATGTAAAATAGTTTCAGTTCTTTGATTAATGAAATGAAGTGTTATTTTTGTTGCATGTTTGTTTCTATGGTTATTTGTGTATTCTTTTGCGTTCCTGCATAAATCTAGATCAATTCACTAGTGCTTTTTGGAAGGAGTTATTCAGATTGGTAGGGATAGAACTTGCTATAAGCACAAGTTATCATCCTCGGAGCGATGGGCAGACGGAGATCGTCAACAAGTGGATTGAGGGGTATATGAGAAACTATGTAGCAGGGAAACATAAGACATGTATTAAATAGCTACACCTAGGAGAGTACTGTTACAATACTACCCACCACATGTCTATTAAAATGACACCTTTCAAGGCTCTATATGGCTACAAGGCACCAAATTTTACAGACTTGGATTTTGGAGACAGTAGGTGTAACACCCCGATTTTGACCCCGTTGCATTAGATGTATATGATGTATATATTTTAAATAATCATGGTGAGGAGCTAAAGGCCAAGGCCCCACCATTGATTGGTTATGCTATGTTTCGGATTTAAATTGTCATCGATGGTATATCGGGGCATGCGGCATACATATTAAGTTTTGTCATCATGTAAATATGCATCTTTAATTAAATGAACCCAACCAGCTACATTTGCGGCAACTAAATTGAGAAGGGGCATGATTTTCACAAGGATAAGGGTGGGGGATGTCAAACCTTGGGCAATAGGGGAAAAAGCCATGTGTCATCTTTCCTTGTTCTATTCAACTACCACCTTTAAATGTTCTGCTTAGTAGTTGAGGCAGTTATTGTTTTGGGAGTGGGGGTGGCAGGATTGTCAGTCCTTTCCCACCCGCACACTCCACCAGCAATGAACCTCACGTTGGGAAAAAGGAAGCGAACTCTCCAGGCTTTCCACTCTCTTTCCTGAAGGGAGCTGAAACACTCACGCACTTCTGACTACTATGCATCCTCTCCATTGTCTGTTCATCTTCACGTATAGGTAGAGTTGTTCATCCTCACGCAGGAGTGGGAATCTTGTTCATTCTCACGCATAGGATTTTTCCTGGTTTTGATTCACACAGCGAGCTGGGAGCCGTGCTCTTTCTTCCACGATTTTCTGGTGAAGGGCCATTCACGTTTTCGGCTATATGATCTCCTTACCAACTGGTATGGCCGTGTAATTTTCTTGTCATTTCAATGTTGAGGTTGGGACCATTGTTCTTCCCGTGAGTTATGGTTTCCGTCGTTCTTGTCAAGATTCGTGTGTTGTTGTGGTCTCCCTTACGTTGTGATTGCTGTGGTCTCCTTTACATTTGGGTTCTGGTGCAAGTTTCCCCTACGCATAGGCTAGGAGACTGTATTTTCTTCCCCAGTGTGGGTTGCGTAAGTTTTCCCCAATGGCTTAGTTTGTGCAGAACGGGTTGTTGTTTCAGCTGTTTGTTGGGTGTGTATGTTGTTACACTTTGGGGCTGCTACAGACTGTTTAGAGTCATTTCCCCTGTTAAGCTGTAATTGTTGATTGTTGGCATGAGTGCCATGGTTGGTATTTGGACTATGTTGGGAGCAGGGATGGGGGCTTGGTTTGCTTGATAAACCTGGTGTGTTTGGAAACCACACAAATAGAGCTAGAGGGCTGGCTTTCTTCTCCACAACCCCTGAATAGCACTGGAAGGGAATGCAGTGCCTGAGGGACTGTGTAGCAGAGAAGGGGTTGATTCCTTGTGTTGGGTGTGTGTGGGTGTCTTAGAAGTCAGGCTAGTTCTGGTGTAGGTGTCCCTAGCTCCGTAATGAGCTCACCAGCTTAGCATTTATCCTTTCCCAGCTCCTTGATGGCCTGATAAACCTAACCATGTTGGCTTGGTTGTCTTGTTGATGGCCTAATAAACCCAACTGTGTTGGCTTGGCTGTGTTTTGTGTACCCTTGGCTATGTGTAAGCCTGCTTGTTCCTTATTCCTTGGAGAATCATGCCCAGCTCTGGGGTGGCAGTGTTGCTGAGAGACTGACGAGCACACTGGCCTATGGTTGGGTGGAACATTGCAGCGACGTAGCTGGTTGCGGAACGAGTTCTTCATAAGATAAGTGATCTTGTCGATTTTACTTCTGCAATCATATTTACTGTTAATGACTATGATGAACATGTTGAATGAATGCTTGTATGAATGAATGTTGCTTCCCCTGTGTATGATAAACAATTGCATATGTGTATGTTCTACTTCAATGCATTCTGTTTTCAGCATTTTTATAAATTCACATGTTCATGGGGCTGGTAGCCCAGATGGTTAATGCCATGGTAGCGTCCTCTCCGCCGGTCAGAGAGTTGGCGATGTTATAGTAGGGCACCAAAGGCCAAATATTGGGTATAGGACAGTCAAGATACTCTCAAGGTCCTGAAGGAGAATCTATAGGCATCTCAGAATCGACAGAATCTATATGCAGACAAACACGGGATTGAGAGGAGTTTTAAGTTTGGAGATCTAGTGTATTTACGGCTACAAACTTACAGGCAATCTTCCCTCAAGAAAAAGGGAGTGAAAAATCTAAAATCTCGCTTCTATGGTCCTTACAAGGTAGTCAAGAAGGTTGGAGAGGTGACTTATGAACTAGAACTGCCAGAGGAAAGAAAAATTCACAATGTATTTCATGTATCCAACATCAAGAAAATAGTAGGGCAACACATTGCTCCATCCACCAAGATGCCTCCCTTAGATGATGAAGGGATTTTAGTATTGATTCCAGAGAGAATCCTACAGGTGTGAGAAAGGAAACTCTGAAACAAGGTGATTAGAGAGTACTTGGTAAAATGGAAAGAATCACCTATGGAGGATGCCACATGGGATGGAAAGAAGGTATTGTAGCATCCTAGTTTGCACTTGCTTGAGGACAAGCAATTTCAAGCGGGGACGACTATAATGTCATCTTCTAATTAAGCACCAAAACACCCGCTAACCTCCTTAATTCCCATAGGTTCGAGCGGGTATACATAAAAGGGAATTGACTAAGGACATTTGATACTTAGAACGGATCAAGACACTCATTCAGTGTTAAAGTCATCAGTCTCATAAAGGAAGCCTTATTCCTTTAGGCTTAAAGTCAACATAAAATTAGAATTGCATGCATGCAAAAGTGAAGTGCAAACCCTAAAAGTGCGTGCTCATTTATTTAAGAAGGGTTATTGGACTAAAGGAGGTATCGATTATTATTATTGTTGATTGGGAGTTTTTGGGCAGGAGAAGCAGTTGCAACAACAACATTTGGGGTTGAAGACGGTGTCTTCAGCTAACAAGGGTTCCGTAGTGAAACTATCTGCCCTATTCTCCTTCAGGGTAGGCCATCCAGGTCTATCATCCACATTCATCTCATTTATCTGTATCCAAAGATTCAGCATCCACTGGAAGATTGTTTGTAGGTTCACGTGTGTAGTTGGGGGAATAACTAGAAAACCAAAGAATAATTCGATGGGTCTCTAAATCCCATTTTATCTTCCGTATAACGACCTTATCTTCACCAGCAGGGTCACTCCACTACATTGAGTGATTATCAGTTCCTAGTTTGCTCATCTGAAGCATTTATCAGCAGATTCGTGTGATAGGAGGCGTGAGCACCTAGAGGGAAGATCAATTTGCTAGGGGTCTTAGAGAGATCAGATCCTCAACATGCACTGGTCATTCTCTTCGGGAAGGAGAGACCACCATTTCGGCAAAGTTTCAACTCCATCAGACACTCCCTTCACCAAAAACATCATCTTTAGCTGGGAGAGGGTTTCCTTTGCTGTTGGGGGTCAACACAAGGAAGGAAGCACCATTACCTCACATGTCCAACACTATATGCATGCATCTTATCTCTGTAGTATCATCAGCTTGTTTATCAGTGGTAAGTGTACCATTTCTTTCTAAACTTTCCACCCTATAAATTCTCCAGTTTTGCTATATTCTAGGGCCTTTTATACGACACCTTGCATGCACATTAAAATTCAGTATTTTTTACCCACTTGAGTGTACTAGAAAACCCTATAATAGTAAAGTAGTAGAATATTAGTATTTGGGATATTTCACACCAAGAGAATCTCCCTATGGTGTTGAAAAGTTTGTGTGAGAGCACCAGTGGTATGTTATGTCGAGTAAGTGTGATTTCTTCAAGAATGAAATATAATGTCTTGGGCACATAATATCTAAGGAATCAATAGAAGTGGACCCCAAGAATATAGAATCCATATCTATTTGGCGAACTCCAAAGAACACATCAAATTTAAGAGATTTCCTACAATTAGCTAGCTACTATGACATTTTTGTTAAAGGTTGCTTGAATATTGCATGCCCTTCATTAAAATTGTAGGGAAAAAGGAGTCAAGTTCCTCTAGGAAACCATGCATGAGAAAATATTTCAATAGATTAAGAGACTACTCAAAGCGTCTATGTTAACATACTCCCTAACCTTGATAAGGAGTTCCTAGTGTGCACTGATGCAAGTGGAGAAGGAATTGGAGTACTCATGCAGTAAGGGAGTCTAGTAATCTATGAGTCGAGAAAATTGAATGTTCATGAGTAGAAGTACCCAACTCATGACTTGGAGCTCCTTGGAAAGGTGCATGGCTTAAAGGCATGGTGACATTGTTTGATTAGAAATTTTTTTAGTATGAATAGACCATGAGAGATTAGGCTATTTATACTCTAAGAAACAATCGAACTCTAGACAATGACATTGGGTAGAATTCCTAAGCAACTATGAATATAGCATTATGCACATAAAATGGAAAGAGAATTTGGTAGTAGATGCCTTGAATCAAAGACAACATATAGGCACAAGTTCAATAGGATCTAAGGACAATGATCGACATGTGCTCCAGGGAAGGCAAGTGGTACCAAGAAGTATGCCAAATTCTATTACATAGTAATTATTGGGCAAAGGAATAAGTTATAAATTATCATGACTACCACATATTTCAATATGGGGTGTTACTATGGAGGAATTGAACTTATGTGATAGACTATAAGGAGTAGAAAAGGCTAGTGTTTCATGAAGTGCAAAAAATTCTCCCAGTCCCAAAAACCCATTATACCAAAGGAATTATCAACGGTATGAAGTAACAATACCACTAGTCAATACTAAAGTTAGAAACTACTACTTATGTGACTAAGTGTTTAGAATGTCAACAAATAAAGGTGGAAGTCGAGAAGTTCAACTCCCCTAAATCCTCTTGAAAATATGAATATATATCATTGGACATCATATCTAGATTACCAATTACTTTTAGTAGTAATTACTTGGTGTTGGTAGTATTCAACCATGTAACTAAGATTTCCCTTTTCATTCTAGTCAAGATTACTCATCGAGCATGCGATATCACCTACATCTTGATCTATAGGTTGCATTGTGTGCCAAAATAAATTGTGATAGAGCACAATTCAAAGTTTACCTCTAAGTTTTGGTATATTTTGTTTTGTGGGATATTCATGACACTAGGCTTTAATGTATCTTTCCATCCATAAACAAATGGTCAAATGAAAAGGGTCAATTGAATTTTTGAAAATATGCTTAAAATGTATGTAATGAAGCAACCAAGGAGTTGGGAGGACTACCTTCCATTAGTGTATTTTTCCTACAACAATGGGTATCATCATTCTCACTAGAAACGCCGATTTGAGGTCTTGTATGGAAGCAAGTGAAATTCATGAATCAATAGGCACAACCTAGCAGCACGACTAACCCAAGGAAGTGGCACCCTAGAAAATATGGAAAGTATAATAAAGCATGTATAACAAGGTCTAAAGAATGCATAGGATAGGCATAATAGCTATGTAGATCAAAATAGACCAAAATAGATCGAAATGAACCTTCTAAGATGTAGAAATAATGTTTCTTAGAGTCAATCTAGAAAGAATCCCTCTGCACCTAGGAAAATGGAAGAAGCTAGACTGAGATGTTGTTGATATTTTGAGATTTTGGCTTAGATGTTTGTTGTTTCTTACAAATTGCTCTTTACCTCACATGTGATGAGTCAAGATGTTTCCCATGTATCCTTGCTTATGAAATATGTTCCTAACCCTAACCATGTGTGGGAATATTGTTTCTATATGGATGATGAACATAAGAGAGTTTCTCGTTGAGCCCCTTATAATTGTTGATACTAAACAATGACACTAAAGGAAGAGAGTCACGGGGCGGGTCAAAATATATTGGTAGCACTTGGAATATGACACATGGGAATTAGAATCAAATATTAGAAAGTCTTACCCTTGTTTGTTTAATGATGATTCGACATCGAGGTCGTAGCCATTTTTTAAGGGGGAGGATTGTGGCATCCCTAGTATATGACCACTATGTGGATCCTGATTCTCATAAATGGTTAGTTATTATGCATATTGTGGTGGTTATTAGGAGACGATGTTTAGGACTCAATAACTCCTTGTTATATGTTGATTTTAATGGATATTTATCCTTGAAACATGTGTTTACATTATGTTGTAATGAGTATTCACTTAATTAAAAATTCCCTAATAGTAATGTTGAGAACTTATGAAATGATGATGGCATATACATGTATCCATGATCATATACTTTTCTATAATAAAACATTTTTAGACCGTGATTATTATAATGATTCATAATGCATGTGTAATGGTATTATTGGAAAAGCTAACCTCATGTAGGTTGAGACATTATGAAAATGTTAGAAATTGCATCCAAGGGAAAGAGGTTGATGTCCAATGACATTGTAAACTCCCAATTTTACTACCTAAAAAGACTTGGGAAGGAAACAAACTAAAAAACTGATTTCAAAAGTTAACTAGGATAAAAAGCCTAATTTAGGAAAACTACAGATTACCTTTTGTCCACTTTGTAATGCTTATATTTTTCCGCTAATCCTACTTTATTCCCATGTTTGATCTGGTAGGGGAATGGGAAGGCCAAGAAGCATTCTTAGGATGGCACCGATACGCCCTTACGAGATTAGAAGAAAGAGTGCTACATTGTGTGAGGTTGTTGGCCAAGGAGGAATGTTGAGATTATGATGTTTAAGTAAGAGATCTAATTTTGGATTATGTTGACGACATAGTAGAGTGATAGTTACTCTAGCTTGATATATGTGGATTATATAGGCTTCGAGTGTACTTGCCTAACCAAGGGTGCCAATTCTCATTGATCTTGGAAATCATTATTTTTGGTCCCTTGGGATGCCCGTGCCATCTATGATACTCTCCTAACCAAGGGTTTTCATCAAGGATGAGGGTGGTAATAAAATATTTGCAAAGGTTCATCACTATGATGTATGATACTTGCCTAACTAGGGGTATCCATTATCAGGTAGAAGGGGTGATCATTGTAAGTCTGGGAGTCTCTTCACCACGCTATGGCTAACCCAATACTCGATCCTTGGATTATCTTTTAAGTTGAGTCAACCATTGATGGAGTGCTCTATGTTTCCTTCCCTCACCTCATTGAACTTGAGCCCTTCTTGGGGGGGGGGGGTGTGACACAAATCAAAAGGATTTTATCTCCCAAACAAGAGCATAAACGTTTTAGTGAACATTTTGGAGATCGAAAACTCAACAAGCAAAGCCCCTTCAACTTTCAAGCTTAATCCACATTAGCTTGAATGCCCCACTTACCTTCAACTCTTGAAATCTATGACAATAGAGCAATGAGATATCATGCCTCAAAGTCAAATGAATCTAATCATAAAAAAGTGTCACTAAGAAATGGAGCAAGGATAAGTTTGGATACTCCTCTTGGGTTAGGACGGGAATCATATATCCAAACTCCATGAACATGAAAGATTTGTGGATCCAACTTTGGCTTGGAAACTTTGAAGAAAGAAAGGAACATACTCCTTGCATGGAATGAGGGTTAGGTGGAAGATAAAATGACATGTCATATGGCTTCAATACTGTGTTTAAAATATAACCTTCTTCCACAAGCAACCTTAAATTGGAAACCTATTGGTTCATTTCTAAACGCATAAGATAGGTACTAGAGGAGTGAAAAATAAACCACTTGGATCCTCCCCGTCATATCTTTTTAATAAATATTAAATCCATTGTTTTGTTTGGTTAATGTTTGATATTTTTTAATAACAATGAAAAATATTCAAAACCAAGATTAAAAAACATCGTAAAGAAATTAGTTAGATACCAATGAAGGGCCGCCGTGGGTTTCATCGGTGTACCATAAAGAAATTAATTGCCAGGGAGAGGAAAAAGAGGTTTGGGATTTGGTACAATTATCACATGTGCCGTGTTTGAAAAAACAAAAGACAAAATATGAAAACCGTTTTTTTTTTAAAAAGCATTCGATCGTTGTGTTTTGGCATCAGATGACGGTGGAGGAGGGACGAGACGCCTATATAAACGTCCGATTTTGAGCGATTTTGAATTTGCTTTGCTTGTTTACCTCTCCTCTGTCACAGGTTTACTCTTGAGTCTCTGTGTCTGTAGTCGGTCTCTGTGTATGTGTATGTGGTCGGTCTGTATGTGTTTGTGGTCGGTCTGTGGTCGGTCTGTATGTGTATGTGGTGACAAAGGAGGAGGTTAAACTTTCCTGTGGTTGAATTCCTCTCTCAATTGCTCTCCCAGAAAGAACCAGAACGAGAACCAGAACCAGAGGCGACTCCAAGCACTGCAACGCTCAACTGGTCACCTGTTCCATCGCACGCACCAGGTACTTTTCGAATGTCTGGCACGAATGACGAATGTCTTGAACCTGTTCCTTTGTGTTTTGGTTCTTTAATTGATCTAATTCGAATTCATTAATCTGGGTTAGGGTTAGATATAGGCTATTTCTTTTCTTTTACTGTTCTTCTCCTCCTCCTTGCATTCATGAGTTAGATATAGCCTATGTCTTTGTTTCGTTTCTTGCTTGGGTTCCAAGTGGTTTTGGTTATTGTATGACTTATTTAAACCCTATATAACTTTACATTAATTTCAGACAAATTCAAGTAGAGCAGCTTCCTCTGCGTCCTCCTCATCGATGCACAGCAGCTCTGAGACTTTTAAATATTTTTAAAAATATCGGCCCCGCAATCACTCAGGTTGCTTCCTTTTCAGATCTCGCACTCTCATTTTCATTTTCGGATGGAGATCACCGTTACCTGAATCCTCTGCGCGCGTCCTCCTCATCGATGCGCAGCATGACCAGGGCATCTAGCAAGCTCTGATCCCCTTCACAAGCCCGCAGCATGAGTAGGGCATCTAGCAAGCTCTGATCCCCTTCACAAGCCCGTAATTCATCATTAGAATAATTAATTAATAGGAAAGAAGTTATTAATGGCAAAATTAACATAGAGAACGCACTAATATATGCAGCATACCTTCGAATTCCATTGATCTGCCTGCAATTTCGACCAAATGAATCACTCGTGAGTCTGATTAAAAAGAAGAAAGAGTCACTCGTAGCTTCGCTTGGTGCTGTTCATATGTCTTTGTTTCGTTTCTTGCTTGGGTTCTAAGTGGTTTTGCCAGTTATTGTATGACTTATTTAAACCCTAAGTCATACATGTCTGTCGGCGTGTTCTCGGAGGTGCTCAGATATCTCACGATATGATGTACTTTGGCCACTTTTCTGTCTTCCCCCCCTCCTTCATCTGCTGCTATTGCCTAGATTGCACAGTATACTTCGGAATTCAACAGATGGTGAGAACGGAGAACTGTTGCAGATCCAGAAATTCTGAATGCTCTCACTGATTAATATAGAAATCCTGCTCTCACTCGAGGAATCTGAGACCATAAAGGTGTGACTGGTGTGAGGTAGCTCGAATTATTCCACTTGGTTTCTGTGGTTTTGCACCGACTATTTTCATTGAGTCACTCTTCAATATTCGTGTTCGTCCTCAATCATATCTCCACATGACACAAACACTTGATCGTACCATTCATCCCGCTGATTCACAGCTAAGAATCTCTAACTGTAGTTTTGAAAATAGGATCCATAATTGAAGTTTTGAAAATGGACCATCCTGAGCCACAATTTTCAACGTTTTACCATCTATTCCTATTCCTAGATTTGGAGGCGACTTCTGCTAATTGGGGCTATTTCGTTGAATGGTTTGATGTTTGCGATTGTTCATTGGACTTTGGAGATAGCTGGAGTGCAAGCATCTTTCTGGAACGGACCCTCCCTTGCCTCGCTTTGTTTCTTCCGGTGACCATCGCTCGATGGATCCCGAGGAGAATTATATGGTGGACCTGGTTCAGGCTCTTTTTGACATGATTTTTAATAACCGTTTGCTGGAGCAGCGCTGATGGACATCAATGTAAACTATCAGCCAGGCTAGTAGTTTTCTCAACGTTCCTAATCTAATTTAAAAAATTAAAATAAATATAAAAATAAAAAAATGATGTGGGAAAATGTCGTGAGTCCTAAACTAAAATGTCATGAGTCCTAAATTAATTATTTAATATTTATAAAAATAGATTTATGATTTTTTTTTGTTGATGAATAGATGAATAGGTTTAGGATTCAAAACATTGCATTGTGATATATGAATAGCATTAGAAAGAAGGTAATGAGGTAATGGGATAATGTTTCAAAATATATGCATTTATGTGTAATTTTTAAAAACGTTAATAAAATAGATAGATATATAGGTAATGATTATTTTTTTTTATGTTTTTATTTATTTATTTTTTGTAATTTTTATTTAATATTAAAAAACAGATTTAGGATGTTTTTATTTTTATTTTGTTGATAAACAGATTTAAGATTCACAACATTGCATTGCAACACATGGATTGCATTAAAGAGAACGTAATGATGTATCATTATCATTGTTTCAAAACATATATATTGATGTATAATTTTTAGGAATGTTAATAAAATAGATAGACATGTAATGATCATTAATTTTTTATGCTTTTATAAATTTCAAGTAATATTTATATAAGTATGTGTCTCTCATTTGATTTGTTATGTTGGCTTTTCAGATATCAAGCATAAAGTGGATTGTTTTTGTGTGCAATTCTTAAGAATGTTAATAAATAGAAAGAAAGGTAACTTACTATCTTTATCTTTTTTATGTCTTTATTTAAACTAATATTTAAATAAGATGCATCTTATATTTGTTTTGATTTGTTATCTTTTCAGGTGCCAAGCGCTTTTGAAAATTGAAAATTGATTCAATGTCCTTTAAAATAGTTTAAAGTGATATAGGATGGACTTACATAGTTTAATATTTTTGAGAATTTTGTAAAGAGAGACGTACAAACATATTATTATTAATAAAAATATATTTTTGGGGGATGGGATTAAACCCATCCAAATGCTCTAGATGGTGGGACGCCCCATCATCTTTAGAGTAGTCTCTTATAGTGATATGTAGTATGTGTTTTTTTTTCACTTACATTTTCCACTAATTGTCTTCACACAAACTAATTTTATAATTTCTCCAACTCAAATAAACTTCATTTTTTACTCAATGTTTTCACACAAATGATTTCATACACAACCCAATTTTATGATTTATCCAACACAAATAAACTTCATTTTCTACTTAATGTTTTCACATAAACTAATTTCATGATTTCTTTAACAAATAAGTAAACATTATTACATATATTTGAAATTATAACCATTTTTATATTTTTTATTTTTATTTTTTTCACATTTTTACTTTTACTTTATTTATTTTTTCACTTTTTTAATTTTGTTTTACTTATATTATTATATGATTATTATTTATAGTGTTTACATTTTTTTTTTTTTTACAGAAACTAAAAAGGAAATATATATAAAAGGTGGCTGTGCACAGCCATTCATTACATTCTTGCAAAACCTGAGTATCTGAGCAAAACAGAGTTGCAGCACCAGGGCATAAGTTTCCAAAATACTTCCCTATAAGACTGTTCTAGACATTTTAAGCCTCGGGTTGTATAAGCCCGGATATACTGATTACACAAAAATTTGCAGAAAAACATTCAATTAAAACCAAACAGAAAAAGACTAGAGGTTGCCTTCAGGCTTGACGACAGATTCCTCTTCCATGGGTAGCGCAGCTTCATCGCAGGCTCCATTGACTCGACTAACCTGATTCATAGAGATAAGTCGCTGAAGATCTTCCTGAATCTTGTCCACCTTCCCCATCAATTCACGGAGATTGCTCTCATTGTCATCAATGCGAGCATCATGGTTGCTTATTTGATACGAAGTGTAGATGACAGTATCCTCCATTTTCTTTACATCCTTGGCCATTTCACGGTTATCCATAACACTTATGGAGAGAAGCTCATACATGCGTCTCAAGTTTTTCTTGATGTCCGCCATTCCACCAGCATCCCCTGTCTGAGCCATATCAACTTCCTCTGTCAATAAGGTTCGAGCTAGCTGAGACTGAACAGATTGAACTGAATTGCCAACGAACTGAGACTGTTCGAAATTCCCAGGGACAAGAAAATTGTTACAGTAGGTTCTGAGCACCAGCAATTCCCTCTTCAGCGTTGAGCCTTCAATTCTCCCAACGGTCAAAGTGCTAGTGTTTCCAGCCTCCCAACCAGTGCACCTGCAGCCTATTACCATGCTGCTTCTGCCGTTGTCTCTTTCACCAAAAATTGCAGACTGAGTGAGCACAAGAAATTTACACGGACAAGGAGTAAAGGCAGCTAATGCCAGTCGCTCCTTTACCACTTAGCGAATGAGGGGGAGCGCCTGCCACGGGAGGCCTTGCAGGCTCCCCTCTTCAATTCCTAAAATCGACAGCAAAATATATTGCAGAGACTCTAGAAAACCAGGGCCGAGAGGCATAAGGGAGAGAACAATCGACTTGCTACAATCAAAAGCCATGGTATTTACCAAAACCGGAACGCAATCGTGCGAGAGGGGGATGGAGATATCCCTGAATTGAATGTGATTTATGTCGACTGCCGCCAAGGGAAGGAGGAGACAGAGGGGGAACCACGCGGCGAGAGGACGAGGGAGGGAAGGACTAAGCCTTAAATGAAGGAGGAGGCCAGCTAAGGAGGGACGCGGGGCAATGAAAGGATGGAAGGGAGCTGCGATAAATGGTGATGGGATGGTAGGAGGGAGGAGGGATAAGGGGAAGGGGTGAAAGAGCGAAAAGGGGTGAAAGAGCGAGGCTAAGGAGAAGGGGAGAAACCCATGGGGAAGCCAAAGGCATAACCCCATGCTAAACTTGTTTTTTGTGCTTTGATCCTTTCTATAATTTTTCCCATTTGAATGCAAGGAGTAGGAACAAAAACTATCATTGCTTTGCATTATGGAACATGCTTGAATATGGAGGGATTCCCATTTTGTTTGAGATGGCCCAGTTGAAGAGAGGCCCCCAAGTTGGCCAAGCTATCTGCTGCCGAATTGTTGGATCTGAGAATATGATATGGCTCGTATGAGCTGTGCATAAGAAGCTTAACTTTGTTGCACAGACGGCGACATTTTACTGCTCCCTTAGAATAGCCATTGATCAGTTTAGATATTACGTGCTTAGAGTCTCCAAAGATCAAGACCTTGTGATAGTTTTCCCCTTGAAGAAGCTGCAAGCCTTGGAGGAGAGCTAACCACTCTGCTTCATTGTTGGTTCGAGTCCCTAATCCCCAAGCAAAAGTTTGTTCTATTTGTCCTCCGGGATCCAATAGAATCCCCCTCGCTCCTGCCACCCCTATTTATAGTGTTTACATTATTACATTGTTATTATTTATATTTTAATATATGTATATTTATTTATTTATGTATATTTATATTTTAATACTTATTCATGTTTGTTGTATTTTTAGGGTATTCTTAGGTGTATGTTTTTGTTAATTTTAGAGATTTTTTGGGGTATGTGAGATCTTTGCATGTGTTTTATAGGTAACTCTATGTGTTTGTTAAATAAAATTTCTTTTATGTTTGTTAAATGAAAATAATGTTTTTGTTTGAAGGTTTGCTAGATGAAATAAAGATTTTTGGTATGCAACTCTATGTGTTTGTTATATGAAACTATTTTTTGGGTTTGTTGGATGGAATAATGTGTTTTGTATGCAACTCTCATGTCTGTGTTTGAAATCTTTGTTGTATGTAACTTTGTGTGTGTAGATGAAATCATTTTTATGTGTTATATGAAATGGATTTGATGTTTGTTGGATGAAATAATATTTTTTGTATGCAACTCTATGTTTGTTAAATGAAATGATTTTTTATGTTTGTGTTTGTTAGGTGGAATAATTTCTATGTTTGTTAGATTAATATTTTTTTTGTATGCAACTCTTTGTTTGTTAAATGACAATGTTTTTATGATATGTAACTCTAAGTTTGTGTTCAACATCTTTGTACATGTATTTTGTATGCAACTCTGTGTGTTTGTATTTGTATTTGTAGATCTCTTTACATGATTTTTGTATGAAACTCTATGTGTTTGTAGATTTTTGTATGCAACTTTATGTGATTGTGTTTATAGATTTTGGTATGCAACTCTATGTGATTGTGTTTGTGGAATTTTGTATGCAACTCTATGTGATTGTTTATATCTTTCTACATGATTTTTGTATGAAACTCTATGTGTTTGTAGATTTTTGTATGCAACTCTATGTGATTGTGTTTGTGGATTTTTGTATGCAACTCTATGTGATTGTGTTTGTAGAGCTATATATATGTTTTTTTGTATGCAACTTTAGATGATTAGGTATATAAATCTTTATATTTATTTTTAGATTTTATTTATATATGAATTTTATATTATGTAAACTTTGTATAACCTATGATTATATATGTATGTTTATTGGTAGTATAATAATAGTATACACTATATAACTTCATATTTTGGTTTTTTTAATTATTTAATTTTTATTTTATTAATATTGTTTTTTATTTTTTATTTGTTGTTTTATTTCATTTGCCATTTATTTTTAATATTAAAATTTATGAATAATTATATCTTGTTTAACTCTTAATAAATTAAATAACATAATAACTAGATAATAAAATCAACTTAATAAATACATAAACCAAATATTAAAAACATTAAACCCATTTGCACATATCCAACATTTAATTTAAGTTTTAATAAATTAAATAACATCATAAATACTTCAACAAAATATTAAAAAAAATAAACAACCCGCTTTGTTGGTATAACAACAACAAAGCAAATCGCTTTGTTGTAAAACAACAACAACAAAGCAACAGTTTTTGAGGCCATATGAGCTTTCACCTTCACGTGATTGGTCTTGTCAGTAGAGATTCTAAAATCTCAAAGCCAAGAAAAGCTCTCAAATAATAATTTTTTATTAAAAAATAATTATTTTGAAATAAATTAATAAAATATTAAAATATTTTAAAATTAAATTTAGAATATGAAATTTGTATTTGTATTTGTAGATCTCTTTATATTATTTTTGTAAGCAACTTTATGTGTTTGTTCATCTTTCTACATGATTTTTGTATGAAACTCTATGTGTTTGTAGATTTTTGTATGCAACTTCATGTGATTGTGTTTATATATTTTGGTATGAAACTCTATGTGATTGTTTATATCTTTTTACATGATTTTTGTATGCAGCTCTATGTGATTGTGTTTGTAGATCTATATACATTTTTTTTGTATGCAACTTTAGATGATTAGGTATAGAAATCTTTATATTTATTTTGAGATTTTATTTATATATGAATTTTATATTATGTAAACTTTGTATAACCTATGATTATATATGTATGTTTATTGGTAGTATAATAATAATAGTATACACTATATAACTTCATATTTTGGTTTTTGTTAATTATTTAATTTTTTATTTTATTAATATTGTTTTTATTTTTTATTTGTTGTTTTATTTCATTTGCTATTTATTTTTAATATTAAAATTTATGAACAATTATATCTTATTTGACTTTTAATAAATTAAATAACATAATGACTATAATAAAATCAATTTAATAAATAAGTAAACCAAATATTAAAAAAATTTAACAACCCATCATATTTTGGTTTTTTTAATTATTTAATTATTTATTTTATTAATATTGATTTTATTTTTTATTTGTTGTTTTATTTCATTTGCCATTTATTTTTTAATATTAAAATTTATGAACAATTATATCTTATTTAACTCTTAATAAATTAAATAACATAACAAATATAATAAAATCTTAATAACTATAATAAAATCAATTATATTTGTGTTTGTGAATTTTTCTACATGATTTTTGTATGAAACTCTATGTGTTTGCATATTTTTGTATACAACTCTATGTGATTGTGTTTGTAAATCTATATACATGATTTTTGTATGCAACTTTTGATGATTAAGTATATAAATTTTCGTGTTTACTTTTAGATTTTATTTATATATGAATTTTATATAATGTAAACTATGTATAACTGATGATTATATATGTATGTTTATTGGTAGTATAATAATAGTATACACTATATAACCTCACATTTTGGTTTTATAATTATTTTATTTTTTATTTGTCGTTTTATTTTATTTGCCATTTATTTTTAATATTAAAATTTATGAACAATTATCTTATTTTAACTCTTCATAAATTAAACAACATCATAATTATAATAAAATCAACTTAATAAATACATAAACCAAATATTAAAAAAAAAACATTGGTTGGTACAAATAATAATCGATCATTTTATTTAACTTTTAATAAATTAAATAACATCATAATTAATAATAAAATCAACTTAATAAATACATAAACCAAATATTAAAAAAACTAAACAACCCATTTGAACACATAATAATCCAACATTTTATTTAAGTTTTAATAAATTAAATAACATCGTAACTATAATAAAATCAACTTAAAAAAATACATAAACAAAATATGTGTTGGTATAACAACAAAATAACAGTTTTTGAGGCAATATGTGGGCTTTCACCTTCAAGTGGTTGGCCTTGTCAATAGAGATTCTAAAATTTCAAAGCTAAGAAAAGCTCTCAAATAATATTTTTTTATTAAAATATGTTATTTTGAAATAAATTAATAAAATAATAAAATATTTTAAATTTATTTATTTAAGATATGAAATTTATATTTGTATGTATATATCTTTATACATGATCTTTGTATGAAACTTTATGTGTGCAGATTTTTGTATGCAACTCTATGTGATTATGTTTGTAAATCTATATACATGGTTTTTGTATGCAAGTTTAGATAATTAGGTATATAAATCATCATTCACGTTTTGTTTTTTTTTAATTATTTAATTATTTATTTTATTAATATTGTTTTAATTTTTCATTTGTTTTTAATATTAACATTTATGAACAATTATATCTTATTTAACTCTTCATATATTAAACAACATCATAACTCTAATAAAATCAACTTAATAAATACATAAACCAAATATTAAAAAAATTTAAAAAACATTGGTTATAAAAACAACAAAGCACAAATAATAATCCACAACTTAATAAATACATAAACCAAATATTAAAAAAACCCATTTGCACAAATAATAATCCAACATTTTATTTAAGTTTTAATAAATTAAATAAGAGCACAACTATAATTAAATCAACTTAAAAAATACATAAACAAAATATTAAAAAAATTAAACAACTAGCTTTGTTGGTATAACAACAACAAAGCACATATTCGTTTTGTTGGTATAACAACAATAAAGCACATATTTGTTTTGTTGTAAATAACAACAAAGCAACAGTTTTTGAGGCCATATGAGCTTTCACCTTGGCATGGTTGGCCTTGTTAGTAGCGAAGTAGAGATTCTAACATCTCAAAGTTAAGCAAAAGTCTGGAATAATATTTTTTATTAAAATATAGTTATTTTGAAATAAATTAATAAAATATAACATATTTTAAAACTAAATTTAAAATATGAAATTTATAATCGTGTGTAACAATTACACGAGTGATTGGAAAGTCCCTAAAACACCTTGGGTGGAAAAGATCTCCCATCTTGGTGAAAAAATGAACATTGAGAATGAAAATCACTTCTTCGTAGAGTGTCTACTTACACCCACATTATATCTCAATTTCATAATCTTTGTTGACATATCGAGCTTCATAGACTTTTAACATGTCAAAATTGTTTCTTTAGGTCTAACAGACCAAAGTTGGTTTCAGTGGACGTTGACCATCATCATCACCACAACAACAAAATTTTAATCTTATAATCATTATTTTTATTTATTAAATTAGCTATAAATAAATATAAATATAAATTTACTTTTATTAGATTTGTATAATAGAGTTGTTGTACAAAAATTATTATAAAATAAAAATAAGAATAATCATGATAGATAATGGTATTATTTATAAATTTAAAATAGAAAGCATTTAAAGTGTAATTAGTAAAATACAAAGTATTTATTTATCTATTTAAGTGTAATTATTATTAAATTGGAATTGTTTAATAAAAAATTATTATTATTAATTTTTTAATTTGAAATTAAATATTTCATGTTTGCTAAATGATATGATTTTTATATTTCTGTGTTTGTTTTGTTTGGATTTTTAAACATGTTTTGATATACAACTCTTTATTTGAGTTTTTATTTGAGTTTTTGTTTATAAGTTTATGGATTATGGTAAAAAAAATTTCATTAGTATGTAATTATAAAATAAATTAAATAAAAAATATTTATAAATATTTATACTTTTAAATGATTAATAAATCATAACTATAATAAATTCAACTTACTAGATATACAAATTTACAACTATATTGTTTTTAATACATTTTACTAATAATATGTTAAAATTTTAAATGGCACTTTACATTGACATGCCAAAAGCCCTCCAAGTAGTTATCTACAAGACTATGTTTTCAATGGTAGTTTTCAATGGTAGTTATCAAAATAACTCATGTTTATTATATCCAAGATTATGTGGAAGGTTGAACATATACTATTTCAATCAAGATTGAGCATATACCATTTCAATTTAAAGATTGAAATCCTATGGAAAATTGGTAAAGTGAGAAAGTTCAATAATATCTAGAAAAATTATTGCCAACTTTATCATATCTATAATTATAGAATTTTTAAGTCGGTTGTCCAAAGAACATTTCATCATCTTTGAATAATATCAAATGATTTGAGAAAAGAGGCTTTCAATAATTTGATAAAAGAGACTTCATGAAATTAAAACAAAGAAATACATTGGCATGCCAAAAGCTCTCTACATTTGCATGCCAAAAGCTCTCCAAGTTGTATCTAATACAAGTTTATCTACAAAATAATATGTTTTCAATTTAACAATGAAAATATAAATTTATTTGCCACATTAGCCACAAAAAACAACTCTTTACAATATTAGATGTGAAAGCCCTCCAAGTTATTTACTACAAGTTCATTTACAAGACAATATGTTTTCAATGACAAAACATCATCAAAATAACAAATGTTTGTTATACCCAAGATTATGGCTTCATGAAAGACATGGAAGGTTGAGAATATACCATTTCAATCAAGATTGAGCATATACCATTCCAATTTAAAAATTGAAATCCTATGGCCAATAGATAAAGTGTCGACTTTATCATACCTATAATTATAGAATTTTTAAGTGGGTTGTTGATTAATCCCAACCACGGTAGCTGTAACTACAGGTTGTCTGGGACACCATTAGGATCACATCTAATAGGCTTCCTCCCACCAAAACGTACCAACAAGAATTCTACCTCAGGTTAGGGAACTAGGATCCAACATCTGCTAGGTCAGAGAGGTTGTCGAGGGAATTTTTAAGTGGGTTGTCTGAATAACATTTCGTCATCTTTGAATAATATCAAACTTTAAATAATTTGAGAAAAAAGACTTCATGTAAATAAAACAAAGAAATACAAATAAAGATGGAGCTAGTAAAAATGGCTATAATTATATAATATTTAAGTGCTTTGTCCAAAGAACATTTCATCGTCTTTGAATAATATCAAATAATTTGAGAAAATAGACTTGTAAATAAACTTGAAATTATCTACTTCAAGTTTATCTACAAGATATTGTGTTTTCAATTTAACAATAAAAATACAATTTTTTTTGTCACGTTATGCTTTCTTATTTAAAACAAACCTTGTAGCCACAAAAATGACTCTTTATATTATAAGATGCGAAAGCCCTCCAAGTTATATTTACATCAAGACAATATGTTTTCATGACAAAACAAGTTCATCAAAATAACTTGTGTTTGTAATAATATCTAGAAAAGCTATTGTCAACTTTATCAAACCCTATCATTATAATGACAGCAAAGGATGAAACTCCAAATACATGCATCTCACTAATCCCCTACCCAACGATCATGGAAAGTGTGATGAAAACATATCTAAATGCTCGCCTTTAAACTATTGGTTAATTGAATGAGATCTATATCATGTATAGTTACATATGCTTTTGTGCAATTTATAATGAAAGATGAATCTCCAAATCTCTGCATCTCACTAATTTTATAGTCAACCCACATCTCACTAATTTCCCACTCAGTTAATGAAAAAGAGTTTGCAATTCAGTTTTTGTACAATTTATAATGAAAGATGAATCTCCAAATATCTGCATCTCACTAATTTTCTACTCAACCAACATCTCACTAATTTCCTGCTCAATTAATGAAAAAGAGTTTGCAATTCAGCCGAATTATTCGATCCTGCTCCATAAACAAAGGGACCATCTGCCACGAAAATTGCACAATTAAGTTTATGATGATAATTAAGAGCATCAACATTTAATAACATATCATTCATTAAGTACCAAGAAAACATAATTATAATAATAGAATTTTTAATTACGTTTCCCAAAAAACATTTCATCATCTTTGAATAATATCAAATAATTTGAGAAAAGAACGTTTCCCAAAAAATATTTCATCATCTTTGAATAATATCAAATAATTTGAGAAAAAAAAATGTTTCCCAAAGAACATTTCATCATCTTTGAATAATATCAAATAATTTGAGAAAAAAGACTTCACATAATTTGAGAAACATGTATACTTTATAATTGCTAATGTCAAAATTGAAAAAAAAATCAATATTAATATGCTTTTAACAAAAAGTGAGAATGGGACATCTAAATGTTTAAAAATTATTTGTGGCTTTCATAATTCAATTTTTAGTGCCAAACTTTAACAACTTCTTAAGAAAATAACATTTATATAGTTGAAAATAACATTTATTATAATTGAAAATAATGTGACATGTAACAAAGTATATTATTTGAAAAAAAATGGCGAACTACTAAAAAAAACAATAGCTAACAAGTGGTCAAAGAAAGAAAAAAATACTCTGATACTCTCAACACACAAATTAACAACAATTTTGTAAAAAAAAAGTAATAAAAAAGTTCATGGATATGTCAAAATTGCATAACTTGGAAAGAGTCTAAAACATTATACCACAACATAAATGTGAAGTTTGGAAATCAGAAAATAACCCTAACATACATTACTGGAATAGAAGAGTATGTCAAAAGTGCAATTTTCGAAAAAATGAAACGCAAACTTCCATGACAACCAAACATACTAACAAACTTCCATGACAACCAAACATACTAACAAAGGACTTACAAAAACAATTACCCATTGCAATAGAGGAGAATTTAGCATTTAAATTTTACAACATTGTCTAGGAGAATTTAGCATTTAAGAGACTTCACATAATTTGAGAAACATGTATACTTTATAATTGCTAATGTCAAAATTGAAAAAAAAAATCAATATTAATATGCTTTTAACAGAAAGTGATTAAAAGTGAGAATGGGACATCTAAATTTTATAACATTGTCCAGGAGAATTTAGCATTTAAATTTTACAACATTGTCTAAATTTTATAACTGCTCTTCCAAATTTAGCATTTAAATTTTCTTGAGAGTTTTGATTTGTACTTCGATTTTCAATACGATGTGCTAAAATAATGTTTTTAGAATTTACACTTTTGACAGCAAGTTTGAGAATTTTGTTTTGTACTTGTTGTCATGTCAAGTTCGAGAGTTTTGTTTTGTACTTGTCCTAGATTTTTAATATCATGTGCTAGAATAAAGTATTTAGAATTAGAATTTACAATTTCGATCGTCTTTAAGAATTTCATTAGTGTCAACAGCAAGTTTGAGAGTTTTGTTTTGTACTTGTTGTCCTGTCAAGTTTGAAAGTTTTGTTTTGTACTTGTCCTAGATTTTTAATATCATGTGCTAGAATAAAGTATTTAGAATTTACAGTTTCGATCGTCTTTAAGAATTTCATTAGTGTCAGATTCGTGTATGGTGTGAGATGCTCCATGTGAGAGAGAGCAATCGAAAGTTCTTAGTAAGTGTGAGGCCTTAGTTGCTCCATTGTAATGTCCTCTTCCGATTAGGCCTTGAGCCCCAAAACCGCTAACCTATGTGATTCCTGTGGGTTCGAGCGGTTACTGACAGCTAGGGAATCAGCTAAGGACTGATGCCATCCATAGAAGATCTAGGGCATCATCATTAGGTTAAGAAGGGCCACCGGGGCCAAAGGCCACCTTCGTGCATGCCATCCAAGCATTATTTAATGATGCATGCACTCATTAAGTCTCCATCCGCAGCTCTTGGATAGAGCGAAAGGAGACTTCACTTTTGATGATTATTATTTTGGGAGCTCTTGGATAGCAGCACAACGTGCCGCACAGCAGTTGGGGTTGGGGACGGAGTCTTCAGCGAACGAGATTTCGGCAATGAAACATTTGTCCTAGTCTCATTCAGGGTAAGCCATACAGGTTCACCATTTGTTCTTACATTCATTCATAAGTTATCTGGTATATGGTATAGATCGTTGCAGGGACATGTGTGCAGCCGTAAGGGGGGGTTTTCAGCGAAAAAGCCCTAATCAGTTGTTGGGCCTTCAGATCTTAGCTTTACTCTGAAACTTAGGCACCATTCTCATCATCAACATCATACTCCGGTACCCGATGATTATCAGATCCGTCCGTGCTCATCCGAAGCAGTTACCAGCTATTTCGGGATCGAGGGGGCGTGAATAGCTGCCTCTCTGGAGCAAGTCGTTATCCTGCCTAGAGATCTCAGAAACTTCGCATGTACCAGGCATTCTCTCCGGCATGGGAAGGCTATCAGTCCTGCAAATCGGCAGCGTCATCGGACACCTCCTTCACTGAAAACGTCACCCTTTTCTGACTTGGGTTCTTGCTGTTGGGGTTTCACCGGAAGCAGAAGATATTTGTCCATCTCCGATTCATTTCTTGATGCTTGCATACTTTCTCAGGAGCAGTCTAGCTGGCTTATCAGTGGTAAGTGTTCATTCTATCTCACAAACCCTAACCCTAATTTTTGCTATAAAATAGGGATTTTTGCATGGCAATTTGCATGCCCAGTTGTATCAGCATATTCGCTTAGAAATAGAAAATATCGGGATTTGGGATATTACATCCATTGAATATAGTGTTCGTTCACACATGTCATAGGTTGTTTATTTGATTTTCATTTAGGTTGCTATGTTTGGTATATTTATGTTCCAAACTTCCAGTATTTTGCATGAAAGAGTACCAGACCAATGGAACCATAGAGAAGAGTAGTAATAATAGCACCAGGCTCCCTAAATTTGCCATCTATAAAGTTTTCTTTTACGTTTTTTTCCATCATGATAATTTTGGTAATTTTTATTTACAGTCATTTACAACTTCATTTACTCTCTACTGTCCCGCTGTTCTATTTTTGTTTCCACAGTTTATGGGTTTGATGGGTAGTATAATATTTATACTTACTGTTTGTGGGTTTGATGATATGCACATCTTCAGATTTTGTTTATACATTTCGTTTTTTTTATTATCTTTGAAACTCTATAATTGTTATATTAGTACACAAAACAATAGGGAATTGAATGTAAATTCTTGTATACTTTGATTTAATATCAATATCAAATATGGTTTTTTCTGGTTATGAATTT
>LPNX010781402.1:162732-215666 GCA_001517045.1 Pseudotsuga menziesii | reverse complement strand
TATTTTCCGTGGACATAAAAGAGCAGAGCGGAATCGGACACATTTCTCATCACATGGAATCTGCGATTCAAGAGCTTATCAACCAGGTCATATATATATATATATTGAATCCACGGCACTGTCAATGTTAATGTTATTACATTATCTTGTGTTGAAGTTCGTTTGTTTGGCGAGAGAAGGTGAGAAAGGCAGCAATGGTAATCCGCCTTCAGAAGAAGAACAGAAGCTCCAGCAGCTGTTCGAAGGCCTGACCAGCGACGTGAAGAGAAGCCGAGGTAGTTTGTTTCATTTTGGAACCAAACAGCCCCATTACTCGACCTCTGTTCCACAGCACTGTCGATGTTAATGTTATTACATTATCTCGTTTTGAAGTTCGTTTGTTTGGCAGAGAGAAGGTGAGAAAGGCAGCAATGGTAATCCGCCTTCAGAAGAAGAACAGCAGCTCCAGCAGCTGTTCGAAGGCTTGACCAGCGACGTGAAGAGAAGCCGAGGTAGTTTGTTTCATTTTGGAACCCAGCAGCCCCATTACTCAACCTCTGTTCTTCTGCGGGGACACCATTACTCTCTCTCCAATGACGAATAATTCAGGAAATTCGGACATTAATGAAATCAAATCCACTCTGGAAGATAATAAAATCCATCTCCGCAGGGTTTATGAAATGTTGGGTGTTGGCGTCAAGGAGAATAGGGTGGCTGCGTCCGACATTAGATTTTTAGTAAACCAAATGGGCTACCATGAGTCCAGGATTGACGACAACGACCGCGACCTGCAAGCACTGATGGGCACCGTGGATTTTATTACAAAGGAGGTTTTGAAAATGGCCAACATGAATCAATACAGCCACTCCCAGGAAACCCCGAACCAAGGCGACAACCCAATGGAGAAAACTTCTGTCGTACAACCTGCTCGCAGGCTTGAAGGCAAGAAAAAGTAGAAGCACCAGCTATGTTTTTATTTAGATGTTTTTCTGCATTTTGTTTAACAAACAGTCTGTAAGAATCTAACCTTCAATGGGTCTGAAATATTTCATAAAGCATCTCAGGATATCTAAAAACTCTGCTATTAATATAGGCATCATAATTTTAATCATCCTTCAGTCTGAAACCTTAGTTTCAATTTTGTATATATGGCTGTGCACAGCCTTTTTTTACTCAATACAACATTTCTATGGTTTTTGCTTTAAAAAAAATGTTTTAATGTTTTTACATGGAATCTGATCAATGGATTGAAGAGTTGCTGGGCATTATTGGGAAGGAGAAAGTGGAGTCGTTCAACCTGCCGCTTTTCTGCCCAAATGTTGAGGAGTTGGAAAGCATCGTGAAGATGGAGAGCTCTTTCAAGATTGCAGGCAGTGTCAAATTATCAAGGTTACACGAACCGTGGGTGCGATCGGAATCGGATGAAGAATCCGATATGGGTGTGGCACTAATCCCAAAATTAGGAATCGAGGATTCAGAACCCTAACCCTAATTATCCTACATTTATACTATGTAAACAGCTTTAGATGTGTCAAAACAAGGTGGAAGAATCCGAGAATCCGATTCGGAAGAATCCGATTCACGTGCGGTTAGGCCTAGGGCCCAATCCAGTAACGTAGCAAATTATTCAGTGAGTTTCCTTTCCATCCAATTTCAGAGGTGAGAAAAGGCGAGGAGGAAATGTTCGGGAGGACGGTCACGAATAATTACAGGGCAGCATTCGAGAATGTTGTGAGAGTTCAGTTGGGTTCGGATGTTTTAACGAATGAATTCTTTTGGAGGATCCAAAAGATGGCCACTGCAAATGCTAGGAATACGTACCCCATCGAAATGATCAGCACTTTTTACATGAGTTGCATCGAAGTGTAGCACAGGAGATTCAGGAGAGGGAGGTTCAGTCCTTGGAACGGGTTGACGGGAAACAACACCCACGGTTACCACCAGACGAGGGCACAGTCAAACTCAAGTCCACAATTAATATTGCTTTTGCACAGTTCATATTACTTTTGTGTTTTATCCCTTTACAGAAAGATAGCTTTTCTTAGATCGATTTCTTCAGCATCCTTTAGCTGTTGGGAGCGGGTTTCCCTTTATTCCTTCTTTATTACTTCACTTTTGAGTGGGTTGCTTACTAACCGATATTGCCTTATAGGTTTTGGGTATCGTCCTTTACTGCTGTAAGGCCCTTATAATGTTGGGTAGCATCTCTTGGTGAGAAGAGTTGATATTTATGGTTGACTAAGGTGGTAGAGGCTATCGACCCTCCAAAGTGGGTCGAATCCAAGAAAGACGCCAAATCAAAGAGAAGCATTCTTGATTTTGTGAAAGACCATTTGATCCGCCCAAGAAGATGTATGCAAAAGGTATGTTTGATGCCTTAGTCACTCTGTACTAACTTACTAAGAATGAGAATGTTAAATGGAATATGTTGTTGAAGAACAAGCTAACCACCAAATGAAGGTAGAAGGTGAGGAGTTGGTGCCTATCGCACTAAATGGGGTCCATTCATCATAGAACATGTTTCTTTGGCGTGCTTGTGCACAAGAGAGGCTTCCTATCTTTCAGAAGCTTTAGGATGATTTTGGGGTACTTGTGCGCAAGAGAGGCTTCATATCTTTCAGAAGCTTTAGAATGATTTTTTCTAGGAGAAGTCCAAATGAGACTTTGTTTCAATGAGTGGACAAGACTGAGAACCTATCCCTTATTGGAAGATGAGAAGTGGAGACAAGAAAGGAACACCCTAGAGGGATCCAAAGGGCCAAGGAGGAAGAACCAGATGCTTTTGACCAGAATGAGAAAGAATAAAGCCATGTTTAGTGTTTCAAGCACTACAAAATAGGCCACTATGCATTTCAATGTCTCAAGAGGATGCAAGCCAAGTAACAATAAAAACAATTTACAAGAAGAAGATGCCAAGTAACAATAAAAGCAGTTTACAAAGAGAAGATGAAAGCCGAGTAACAACAGAAGCAATTTACAAGGAATATAGAAGCTTTAGCTGAAACAGATGAGTTAGACAAACTTTCTCAATGATATTATGCCTTTACTAACACCATTTTGGGTGTAGCTGGTACACAGACAGGGGAGAGCCACATTACATTCAACAAAAAGGCATTTAATGGTTTTCCATAACAATAAGATGGCTTACATCATGAGTACAACTCATGATGTGGTGTGAGAAGGATTTGACCAGTAGAGTTGACATGATGGATGGAGGTTGGCAGGTTGTTCACAATGTTCCCTTCGACAAAGAATATCCTTTACACCTTGAATATTCTATGGTCAACAAGATGACAAAGCACCTAACCAAGAGAAAGTTTGAGATATTGAGGGAGAGACTTTATTTGGTCACATTTCAATTTCTCGGGAGGATGAAAGCCAAGTAATAATAGAAGCATTTTACAAGGAGTGTAAAAGCTTTGTAAACTGCTTTTATTGTTACTTGGCATCTTCTTCTTGTAAATTGTTTTTATTGTTACTTGGCTTGCATCCTCTTGAGACATTGAAATGCATAGTGGCCTATTTTGTGGCGCTTGAAACACTAAACACGTCTCCACTTCTCATCTTCCAATAAGAGATAGGTTCTCTATCTTGTCCACTCATTGAATCAAAGTCTCATTTGCCTTCTCAAGGCAAGCCAAGTAACAATAAAAACAATTTACAAGAAGAAGATGCCAAGTAACAATAAAAGCAGTTTACAAAGAGAAGATGAAAGCCGAGTAACAACAGAAGCAATTTACAAGGAATATAGAAGCTTTAGCTGAAACAAATGAGTTAGCATATAAACTCTAGACAACTTTCTCAATGATATTATGCCTTTATTCTAACACCATTTTGGGTGTAGTTGGTACACGGACAGGGGAGAGCCACATTACATTCAACAAAAAGGCATTTAATGGTTTTCCATAACAATAAGATGGCTTACATCATGAATACAACTCATGATGTCGTGTGGGAAGGATTTGACCAGTAGAGTTGACATAATGGATAGAGATTGGCAGGTTGTTCACAATGTTCCCTTCTACAAAGAATTTACACCTTGAATATTCTATGGTCAACAAGATAACGAAGCACCTAACCGAGAGAAAGTTTGGGATATTGAGGGAGAGACTTTATTTGGTTACATTTCAATTTATCGGGAGGATGAAAGCCAAGTAATAATAGAAGCGTTTTACAAGGAGTGTAGAAGCTTTGTAAACTGCTTTTATTGTTACTTGGCATCTTCTTCTTGTAAATTGTTTTTATTGTTACTTGGCTTGCATCCTCGAAGACATTGAAATGCATAGTGGCCTATTTTGTGGCGCTTGAAACACTAAACATGTCTCCACTTCTCATCTTCCAATAAGGGATAGGTTCTCTATCTTGTCCACTCATTGAAACAAAGTCTCATTTGGACTTCTCAAGAGGATGCAAGCCAAGTAACAATAAAAACAATTTACAAGAAGAAGATGCCAAGTAACAATAAAAGCAGCTTACAAAGAGAAGATGAAAGCCGAGTAACAACAAAAGCAATTTACAAGGACTATAGAAGCTTTAGCTGAAACAGATGAGTTAGCATCTAAACTCTAGACAACTTTCTCAATGATATTATGCCTTTACTCTAACACCATTTTGGGTGTAGCTGGTACACGGACAAGTGAGAGCCACATCACATTCAACAAAAAGGCATTTAATGGTTTTCCATAACAATAAGATGGCTTACATCACGAGTACAACTCATGATGTGGTGTGAGAAGGATTTGACCAGTAGAGTTGACATCATGGATGGAGGTTGGCAGGTTGTTCACAATGTTCCCTTCTACAAAGAATTTACACCTTGAATATTTTATGGTCAACAAGATGACGAAGCACCTAATAGAGAGAAAGTTTGAGATATTGAGGGAGAGACTTTATTTGGTCACATTTCAATTTCTCAGGAGGATGAAAGCCAAGTAATAATAGAAGCATTTTACAAGGAGTGTAGAAGCTTTAGTCAGAGCAGATGAGGATTTACACCTTGAATATTCTATGGTCAACAAGATGACGAAGCACCTAACAAAGAGGAAGTTTGAGATATTGAGGGAGAGACTCTATTTGGTCGCACAAGATGACAAAGCACCTAACAAAGGAAGTTTGAGATATTGGGCAAGAAACTTTATTTGGTCGGATTTCAATGTCTCGAGAGGATGAAAGCCAAATAATAATAGAAGCATTTTGCAAGGAGTGTAGATGCTTTAGTCGGAGCAAATGATTAAGCATCTAAACTTGAGACAACTTTCTCAATGATATTATGCCTCTACTCCAAGACTAATTTTGGTGTAGGTGGTAGATGGACAAGAGTTCACCACATTACCTTCAACAATAGGATGGCTTACATGTGGAGTACAACTCATGATGTGGTATGAAAGAGTTTGACCACTACAACTCATGATGTGGTGTGAAAAGGGTTTGACTAGTCAAGTTAACATGAATGATGGAGGTTTGGAGGTTGTTCACAATGTTCCCTTGTACAAAGGATTTACAACTTGAACATTTTATGGTCAACAAGATGACAAAGCACCTAACAGAGGGAAGATTTGAGATATGACGAAGCACCTAACAGAGGGCAAGTTTGAGATAAGTGGGAGACTTTATTTGGTCAAGAACACTTTCACGTTGATAAGAATGAGGGCACAACACCACAACATTGCAATTATGTAGGTGAGAGATTGGTTAGGCACATCCACTTCTAGTTTCATAACTCTCGTCCCAAATTTAGCATTCTAGTTTTAAAATAGATGCTTTTCTTCTTATGGAGTTTGACAGCAGCTAGGGTTTAACCCTAAGTCTTTTCATTATTTTTACAACAGCTAGAGTTTAACCCTAAGTCTTTTCTTCTTCACGGTTGCAATTCATCTCCAGGCAGCTTCACTTATCCTCGGGCAACAGGTATCTTCCACAAGTAGCTTGTATCTCCTCACGGGCAGGCTATGAAGACTTCGGGTAGCCTTCCTCTACCTTCAGCAGCCACCTTCTCACCCCTGGTCAACCTCCCAGCAGGCTTGAGCAACCCCAAATCCTTCACGAGTAGCCTCAGGCAAACCCGGATCCCTCACGGGCTACCCTTCGTGGTTGCTACCAGGCCCAGGCAGCAGCAGTAGGCTACCAAGCTGTAACAGCAGACCTGGGAAGCATCAGCAGACTGCCGAGTAGCTACTTTAGACTGCTGGACAGAGCAACAAACCCTCTAGGAAGGGAAAAACAATCCGGGCAAGGCAGAACAATCCGGGTGGAGCAGAAAAAGTCCGGGCAGGGCCAAACAGAGCTCAGGCAGGTTATCTCAAGCAACTAAACAGGTCATGGGCAGCTAATCCAGGCGGTCTGATTTTTCTGGACAGGAGAGAAAATTAGGGCAAAAAGCCCTAATTTAGTGAAAACCTTATTTTGGTGTTTTTTGTGTAAAATTGTCTTCTATGATTTTTATGGTACAAACCCATTAGGGTTTGTGGAATTATTGAAGAACTAGGTCATCTCATTTTCAGAGATGAATTACTAATGCTTTTGGGATTTTTGTTCTTTAAAGGTTTCCCCATTGAAAAACTCTTGTGTTTAGTATTTTGATGTGTTGATATTCTACTGCACTTGTCATTTGTTATCAATTAGTCTACAAATTTTTTAAAGTACCCATGCTAATGCTAAAATTCAACATGGTTTCAGAGCTTGGCATGTGAAGACCTAGTAAAAGGAGATTGTTGTTGTCTTCCTAGACCTTGGGATATTTTTGCAGACTTAACATTTGACTAAGTGGCAGAGATGGCTACCAACATCTTCAGACCGAAAGAGAAGCTTCAAGGTTCAGCCAACTACAATTCCTGGAAAGCTAGGCTTACAGCTATTCTAGAAGAAAATGACCTTGATGATGTTGTGTTCAACACCATTGAAGAGACAACATCTAATGCTAGAAAGACTGCTTTCAAGAAGAAGCAGGCTAAGGCTAGAAGGATCATATATGATTCTGTCAAAGAAACTTTGATGCCCAACATCACATCATTAAAGACTGCAAAAGAATGCTTTGACACCTTGACAAATTTGTATGAGAAGAAGGCTCCCAGTCAGAAGAGAGTCTTGAAGAAAAGGCTCTGAATATTGAAGATGAACAAGGATGAAGGGGTTGGACCCTTCTTCACAAAGATTGCATAGGTAAGAGATCAACTTACTATTATTGGTATTATTGTAGATGATGATGACCTTGTGCAGACTATGGTCAATGGTCTCCCAAACTCTTGGGAAACGTTCCTGGCGTCTGTCAGTGGACGTGAGAATTAGCCAAACTTTAAAAGGATTTGGCATGATTGCTTGGAAGAAGAGGAAAGGACTTCAGGCAAGGCAACTAAGGAAGGAAACCTTGCACTTGCAGCAAAGACAAAGAAGTTCAAGAAGCCCTCCCCAGAGCAAAAGAAGGGAAAGAAACCTCAAAGTAAGTTCTTTGATGTTTCAAAAGTGGAATGCTATAATTGCCACAAGTTTGGGCACTTTGCTAGGGATTGCAGGCAGATCAAGAAGAAATTCAAAAGCAGATTTCAAGCTTTTGCAGAAGAAGAAGAAGAAGAAGAACACCAACGCTAACAAAGAAGACGAACCTAAAAGAGAGTACTACCTGATCTCTGCTCTCTCTGGTTCCATCACAGACAATGCTAACTCTTGGTTAGTAGATAGTGGTGCCTCCAAGCACATGACAGGTAACCGTGGAGCTCTCACCAGTTATAGAAAGAAAAAGTTCACTACACAGATGGAACTTGGAGATGACCACTTACAAGATTGAAGGAGTTAGCTCAACTTCACTTCAACTTGATTCAGGTACAGTTTTACATATTGATAATGTCTTATATGTTCCTGCTTTGAAGAAGAATCTTCTTTCTATTGTTGGCTTAGAAGACAAGGGCTACAGAGTCCTCTTCATGGACAAGAAGGTCCTACTATGGGCAAAGAATGAAAAGCTAAGCTCAACTGTAAAATTGGGGTTCGAGAGGGAGGTCTTTATAAGGCTTTCGAAGATTCCACTCATGCTTCGGTACATCATGCAGTTGATCCATGTGAGCCGTAGCCTCGAAGGTTTGGACACCTTCACTGTACAACTCTTCCAGGGTTAAAGAAGATGGTCATAGGTATGCCAGAAGTCTCTCCAAAACATGATGGAATTTGTAAAGGTAAGAACACTAAGAAATCCTTTTACAGAAGCAAGAATAGATCTAAAGGCGTATTAGATTCGATTCACTCTAACATTTGTGGGTCTATGTCTTCACCCTCCTTGAGTGGGTGTTTATATTATGTCTTGTTCATAGATGATCATTCTCAGAAATCATGGATTTACTTCCTCAAGGCCAAAAGTGAAACTTTTGACAGGTTCAAAGAGTTCAAAGCTCTAATTGAAAATTAGACAAGCAGACACATCTGTATCTTGAGATCAGATAACGGAGGTGAGTATGAATCTAATGAGTTTGATGATTTTTGTCGAGAAGCAGGAATCAAGAAAGAGCTGGCAGTACCGTACAACCCTCAGCAGAATGGGGTTGCAGAAAGGAAGAACAGAACGATCTGTGACACTGCTAAAGCCATGCTTATTGATCTAGATCTCCCTTTATCCCTATGGGATGAAGTTGCAGGTACAGCTGTGTACATCCAAAACTAAAGCCCTCATGCTATCTTGGGGGAGAAGATTCCAGAAGAAGTCTTCACCAAAAAGAAACCTGCAGTTGACCACATGAGGATATTTGGCACTCTGGTTTACATTCATGTGCCAAAAGAAAAGAGAGCCAAGTTAGAGCCTTCCAGTAAGAAAGGTATATTTGTCGGTTATAGTGACAGCTCAAAGGCATTACCGCCTCCATGTACCTAGACAAATGTACATTGAATTCAGTAGAGATGTGATCTTCCATGAGGAAGTTGTATTTCGTCAAACACAAGAGCTTTCAAAGGAAGATGAAGTACGTCCTCCTGAGATTCCAAATTCAAAAGCTCAGTGGGAGGAAGAGGAATTTGAGGATCAAATTCCAGATGCACCTGAGGATACTGAAAGTCCACCAAAAGAACTGCTTAAAGTTCCTCCTTCCAAAAGGAGACCTGCTTGGTACCGAGAAACGATACAAAAAGCCGAGAAGCATAAAGCTCCTCCCGAGACCTTTAGAGAAAGCATACAACCACAGAAGTACTCCGGTCTTATGAGCCAGCTCATTGGTGCAGAACCTTCCTCATACGAAGAAGCAGCAAGTCAACAGGTATGGGTTGATGCCATGATTGAAGAGTACAATTCAATCATGAAGAATGATGTATGGGAAGTTGTTCCCGGACCAACAGGAAAGTCAATGGTGACATCCAGATGGCTTTACAAAATCAAGCATGTTGTTGATGGCAGTGTGGAAAAGTATAAAGCCAAATTCGTAGCTCGTGGCCTCACTCTGAAAGAAGGTATTGACTATGATGAGACATTTGCTCCTGTTGCCAGGTATACTACCATCAGAACTATCATTTCTCTTGCTGCAGTATTCGGATGGAAGTTACATCAGATGGATGTAAAGACGGCCTTCCTCAATGGCAAGATTGATGAGGAAGTCTATATTGAACAACCTAAAGGCTTTGTGACTCATGGGAATAAGACTCGTGTGTAAACTGAAGAAAGCCTTGTATGGACTAAAACAAGCTCTGAGAGTCTGGTATGTGAGGATGGATGGATTTCTCCACAGCTTGGAGTTTTCCAAAAGTACAGCTGACTCCAACTTGTACTTTAAGGTTGTTCATAATCATATCTTGATCCTTGTTTTATATGTGGATGACTTGTTTCTTACAGGTGAGGAATAGTTGATAGAACAGTGTAAGAGGGAGCTTACCTCTGAATTTGAAATGAAGGATCTTAGTTTGATGCATTCTTTTCTTGGCTTAGAGGTTTGGCAAAAGCCAGGCGAGATCTTCCTGACACAAGGGAAGCTTGCAATGGACATCTCGCAGATATTTGGGATGCAGGACTGCAAGTTCATGAGCATACCCATGACTACCAACTTGACAAAGTTGCAAGACTCAGCCACCAGTTCACAAAGTGTGGACTCTACTCTATACAAACAACTTATTGGATCCTTGATGTATATCGTGCATACGAGACCAGATATTTGTTATACAATGAATGCTCTGAGTCAGTTCAAGTCCGATCCGAAGCACATACACTAACTGGGTAGTTGCGAAACACGTACTCAGGTATGTGCAAGGTACTATCACTTATGGGCTCAGGTATACTTCCAACATTGGAGTATTATTAGCAGGATAGGCTAATTCAGATTTGGCAAGCAGTGCTATAGACCGAAAAAGCACCTCTGGTTACAACTTAAGTATGGGATCTACAATGATCTTTTGGTCCAGTAGGAAACAAGGTTCCATAGCTCAGAGTACAGCTGAGGCAGAGTATATTGCCGCAAGTGATGCCTGCAAAGATGCAATTTGGCTCAGAAAACTTCTATCTGATCTGTTCAGTGGAAAGCTTGACTCAAGGATCGTCGATTGCGATAATCAGAGTTGCATTAAGCTTTCGGAGAACCCAGTGTTTCATGACAGATCAAAACACATTGAAATGATGTATCATTTCATCAGAGACCTAGTAGAAATAGATGCTTTGAAGTTGCAGTACATTCGTACGGATGAACAGATCACAGACATCTTGACCAAGCTTCTGAAAACAATAAAGTTTGTGTACTTTCGTGACAACCTTGGCATGGTAGAGAATGCCTATCTCGCTGAGAGGGAGTGTTGATTTTTATAAGCAGCATCGAGAGCCATTCTCTTAGGAGAATGGAGAAATCCGGTTCGGGACCAAGATGTGGAACCAGTCCAGTACTGGGGGACTCAACCTTGAGTTGAGTGACCATTCTGTTGAATATGGATATCTGGTCCGAGACCAGAATATGGAACCAGTTCAGCACTGGGGGACTCAACCTTGAGTTGAGTGACCATTCTGTTGAATGGAGACATCTGGTCCGAGAACAAGATGTGGAACCAGTCTAGCACTGGGTGACTCAGCCTAGAGCTGAGTGGCCATTCTTTGAATGGAGGCACCTGGTCAATTACCAGGAATTTAACCTAGTCCAGGACTAGGGACTCGACCTAGAGTTGAGGGCCATTCTTTGGGAGAATGGAGGCGCTTGGTCTGTTACCAAGAATTTGACCTTGTGTCAAATTATGCAGCCTATGGCTGAGGCACATGGTCTGTTACCAGGATAACACTATAAGTCCTAGATCGGGTCTGGGAATGTGTGATACTTTGACCCTCGATCAGTGGGCTTTGTGATCTTCTCCAAGGATTAGCTACCCTTGGTTAACACACCTTAGTATCTGATCTTGGTGTCACACAGAGTGTGAGATAAAAGCATTATTAATTCTCTCTGTTTATAATGATGTACTTTGAGTGGGGAAGAAGGACCACCTGAAACACATGATTTGACCACTGAGCACTTGAAGATGGCTAAAGTAAAAGTCTAAAATACAAAAGGACCCTTAGTACCACAAAGGAGTCAAAGTGAAAGTGCAAAAAGACCTTTAGTACCACTAAAGGTAAAAGTCGAAGTAATAAAAGAATAAAATATTATTTATTTTGTTCTTTTGAGTTTTGGTCCACTTACAGGTGACTTCAAAGGATATAAAAAAAGATCAATCCATTTCATTATTACACACACTTGCTCTTGCACTTGTAGCAGCTCCAACAGAAGATCTCGTTGGTTATTGAAGAGAAGGAAGTTTTGTGTTTATGCCCTAACATGGATGAGTCTAGCTAGGGTATCCACACTTATCTTTTGACCAAACCTTAATCTAGGGTTTCATTATTTTTACTGCAGCTAGGGTTTAACCCTAAGTCTTTTCTTCTTCGCGGTTGCAATTCATCTCCATGCAGCTTCACTTATTCTCAGGCAGCAGCTATCTTCCACGGGCAACATGTATCTCCTCACGAGCAAGCTGTGAAGGCTTTGGGCAGCCTTCCTCCACCTTCAGCAACCACCTTCTCACCTTCGGTCAGGCTCCCAACAAGCTCAAGTAGCCCCGGATCCTTCCCAGGTAACCTCAGGCAGAGTTGGATTCCTCATGAGCTGCCCTTTGTGGCTGCTATCAGGCCCAGGCAGCACCAACAACCTGTCAGGCAGCAACAGTAGGCTGTCGGGTTGTAGCAATAGACCCAGGCAGCATCAGTAGACTGTTGGACGACTGCTTTAGGCTGCCGGACAGAGAAGCAAGCCCTTCGGGCAGGGCAGAACAATCCAGGCATAGCAGAAAAGGTTCGAGCAGGGCCAAACAGAGCTCAGGCAGGTTATCTCGGGCAGCCTGGGCAGTACTTTAGGCAGCTAAACAGGTCATGAGCAGCTAATTCAGGCACTCTGAGTTTTCTGGGCAGGAGAGAGAAAATTAGGGCAGAAAGCCCTAATTTGGTGAAAACCCTATTTTGGTGTTTTTGTGTAAAATTGTCTTTAGTGATTTTTATGGTACAAACCCATTAGGGTTTGTGGAATTACTGAAGAACTCAATCATCTCATTTTCAGAGATGAATTACTAATGCTTTTGGGGTTTTTGTCCTTTAAAGGTTTCCCCAGTGAAAAACTCTTGTGTTCAGTGTTTTGATGTGTTGATATTTTACTGCACTTGTCATTTGTTATTAGTTAGTCTGTAATTTTTTTAAAGTATTCATGCTAATGCTAAAATTCAACACCCCTATCCGGGGTTGTGAACCACATTAAAAAAAGAGTCCAATTATTCAATTTTATCCTCTCTTTTAGTATTATGCACTAGATCGATTAGCACATTCAAAATTCACAGTTTTGATAGTCTTAAAAAAGTTTGGTTTCCAATGTTAGGGTTTTCTAACTGCAAAATGTGTTGACCATGGTTTGCAAATATTAACACATTAAGTTAGTGGGAACAATCTTAGAATCTATATTAAACATCTACCTTGACTTAAGAAGGGAGATTACAATACCCAAGCACAGATTTATATAAATTTAGAAAAATACTCGAGCACAAACATATAAAACCCAACCCATGAAGAAACTAAAACTCAACAACTATAGCAAAATTTGAAGACACAAATGGCTTCTTTAAGTAAAAAAGGGGCTGCCAATTGTGGTACACAACCATTCTCCAATAGAATGGATGCCACAAAGAAAACAGTTTGACCAAATATTTTCTCTAAGCTCTTTCGAGACATCAGAAGTGAATTTTCATCATCAAACCTTGTGTAAGTTAACAAGAACAAAGAAATATGTAAAGTGAGAAACCTATATAAAAATGTGAAATAATGGTTGGCACTTGGTGTGGCCCACATTTGACTAAGTATTGTTGTAGAGTAGCAGTCAACAAAAACAAATCCACAAACGACAAGAAGCTACAAAAGCCCAAGCATGCAAAACTGCAAAAATCTGAGTACACAGAGTCCAAGGAATCATCTCATAAACCCTTTTTGTCCAATATTTTCAACTCTCTACACATTATCTTGAAGGTGCAAAAATTTGATATAAGTACGGCACAGCCGGAAAATTCTTCGGTAGTTCTACTCATGTCTATGCGATTGTTATTTATCTCGATCTATGTTACTTGGGAGCAGAAGCGAAATCGAGAAGTGGAAGTATGGGTGAAGAGCGAAATTTTCAAAATCTTTTGGTTTGGAAACGTTTTTTGTATAATATATATTTTTTATGTATATTGATGCATATATGTCAACAAATGCATGTAGAATGTTGAATTAGTTAAAAAAATCATAAAAACATGAAATAAACCACAATTCTGTATAACATCATTCATCAATCACCAATCATCTATAATGAATTCGTCAACCATAGTTCCAGTATCCATAACATCAACCTTAAAGCTTCAAATTTTCAATATATAATATAAATAGGCTATCAACTAGGGATTATTTAAAAACTAGTTTTGAGGCCACCAATAAATAGGCTATAAACTAGGAATTCTTCAAAAACAAGTTTTGAGGCCAATCCAAACAATCAACACCACCAACATCAAGATATAGAGGGGTTGACTTTTACTTTAACAATTTAATATTACCATTTAATGCTACTGATGATTACTAAGGTTAGGTTTTTTGCTATTACAGTACGCTTTTCCTCCTTTATATAGCATTAGTATGGACCTAGAGTTAGTTCCCCCCCACCCATCACACTTAACTTTTTGGTTTTTCAAGAGAAAAATTGAAAAAAAAGGAGGAAGCATTTTTTTTATAAGGAAGCAAGCTTCCTAAAAAACGCTCCCAAATGGAAGTGTTAAGGAAGCGCACTTCCCCAGCGCTTCCTGGACACTTCATTCAGAAGCGAGCTACGAGAGCGAGGGAAAAAGTGAGGGGGGGGGGCGGCGGGGACGACACTTCCATGCAACAGAGATCTAGATGATGCTTCCACCGTCATCTTTACTATGCTTACTATGAATTCATGTAGTTTAAATGAATGTGTCTAAAGGAGTACTGAATTCAACACCACCATTGAATTTTTTATACTATACACATTATTGACATGGCAAATATCGTACATGCCTTAAGCAAGGCTCTTCTTTCAAAGTTTCAATATTTCTATGTAGTTTGAAAGTTTGAATAACTCTATGTACTAGGCTACATCAAGCCTCTATTGGACAACTTACATGGACTCTAGATCCACCATCGAGCCAAAAACATGGTTACGTTGCTCGGACCTTAACAAATATAGAGTAACGAAGATGTAATGGCAGCCAGTGAAGGTCAAAATTCAAGATTGATTGGAAGAAATAATTTTAAGCAAGTGCATATGTAAGAGAAGATGTTAAGTAATTTAAAGATAAGCATTAGTTGGAGTGCCTACATGAGATTTTATGGGTTGAATTCTTGATAAATTTGCACAAATCACTGGAAAGACTCGCAAAGAAACATCAATGTTGGTTTCCATGACCAAGAATCGAGTGGCAACAGAGAACATCCTAGAGATCCAGTGATACGACTGTGAGTTGACCCAAGCAATTAATGCAGTTGATTTTTGGTATAAAGGTAATGTAGAAAGCTATAGTTTGGAGTTTGCAGTAGAATGTCATTAATGTTCGACCAAGACGTAGGAGGTGTTAATTTCACATGTATACATATTTGATAGCAGTAACAGCCCTTTTTAGTAATTGCAAGCTTTAAAAATTAAGAAAGATAAACATTCATCCACAAGATAAAACACAGTGACAAGTATTTTTCACAGGGAAACCTTTGAAGGACAAAAAACCCAAAATAATTAAAAAACCATCCTCTAAATGAGATGATTGAGTTTGTGCGTGAGCAAACTTTTACAACAATTTTGAATTTGCCTTTATTGTTGACTGTGTTGTTGACTAAGATAGACCAAGTACATTTGATGGTTGAGAGCCTTTACACAGCTACTAGCTGCCTGGAAAAGGTCCTAAATAGATTCAGTCAGCCAGGAAGAGACCCTAAAGGGCTGCTACTGAATGCACTGAGGTTCGATCTGTTGTGAGATTCCCTAAATAGGCCTCGAACTGTTGTAGAATGCCCTAGATAGGGCTCGGTCTGTTTGGAGAAGACCCTAGTAGGTTTAGATTAAGTCAAGCCCTATAAGGTTGTCGCCTGCTGTAAAATGATGAACTAGACTTCATGGTTTCCTTATGCAACTGGAACAAACCTCACAGTTGTCTTTAAGATTTTGATCCACATCACACATGTGAGAGAGAGAAAGGAGCAACAGATAAAACCCGAAAAATCTTTCTTTAAATTGAGATAAGATTGTCTTGAATGAATGTTAGCAAATGAGAAGTATCTTTATTTATAGTTCACCGATGGAGGGTGATTCCACAAAAATAGGAGACCATTATAATCTTTTCATCTTTTATGGTCCATTAATCTTTTAATCTTTTGACCATTCACTTAGATTTTTTTTAATCTTTTATGGTATGTTGCCGGCTAATTCGCATCTCGGGTCACGTGGCAGAAATCTTCAAGCCACTAGGTGCGACCTTGGGGGCAAGCAAGAGTCAAGTGTTGTCACTTGATCTTGACTCCTCTGTCTAGGCTCTCTCCTAGCAACGCCAAGGGGGGTGGTCCCTCTTAAAAACAATCTAAGGTTGTTTAATCTATGAAAGCAAAACAATTAATCTAGGAGATGTACTGATATACATACTGAAACAAAGATAATATGCAAATAAATTATATCACCAACATATAAAACGACATTCCACTCAACACATCAATTGATTTAAAAATCCCGAAATAAATAGATGATGCAATAAAGACCAGTGTTGATGGAGTGCTTGCGTGTAATTGGGTTGATAGTGATGTCTCAATAAGTATTGCAGTTGTCTTAGTTGGTCAGTTTTAAAATTATTAAGTGATTGATTAGGGAGTGGATAAATTGTTGATCAGTTTTATTAAAAATGTGGTATTGATCTGATTATTAAGGGGAAAAAGTATTCCAAATATACCCGAGGGGTACAAGGAATATGTCCAGATTTACTCAGAAGTGGCTCTCACAGTGACGTGTGGACTAGATGGAGTCGTGGGGTTGTGTTCAATACTGCACCAACAAGGGTGTATCCTAACGGGGCCCTACAGTCACTTCTAGTAGTTCTTGCTTCACTTGAAGAATTTCCCCAATAACAAGTAATTTCGAGTAAGTACCGGATTTTCAATTTTGGGGTTAATTGCAGTGTTAGACTAATTACTAGTCACTGCAATCCCTTTTTTATTGTCCCACTGATCCAGCCAATGGCCTGCAGTGTTCACAAGAGCATACGAGAATTGAAACCTAGTATATTTTAAGAGCTTTAAGCTTACATGTGAGTTGTTTAAATCACAGTACCGATACTCTCGTTTCCGAGAACACGGTCGAATTCATTAATTTTAATGCAAGAAAAATAAACTTGAAAAAAATGATAATGAAAAATTAAGTTAAAAAAAGATAATGAAAAATTGCAAGAAGAGAAGTTCAAGAAGATTCAGTATGATAACCAGTTGTTCAAGAATAAATTAGAGAAAATCCAAAAGGTAGCATCCAAACTCTCAGGAAAACAAATTCAATTTGAGTAACACAAAGCCAATTCAGGGAGAAAACAAAACTCCTTATTGACACCCAAATTATAAAAATCATTTTGACCAACAATAGGGTCAAAATGAACATAAACAGAGTTATGATTTCAGAAGAGAAAGAACACAAAATCAACAAGCTAAGCAGAAAACGAGAAGTTCCATCAAACAAAGCGATTGACAAACAACTCCAATGAAGATAGATCTCGGATGGACAACTTCACATTCAATGCGACAGTTTTTCTTGGGAAATGTAATTTAGTTATCTTTCTTTCTTGTTTGGTGTAGCCATTTGGAGGCAAACCTATAGTGTGAGGACACCAAATTTAGGAAAATTTGCCATTAGAATCCTTAGCCAAACCTGTACCGCTTTGGGATGTGAGCGGAATTGGAGTGTATTTGACAAAATACATGCAAAGAGACGCAAAAGGTTAGGACTTAGAACTTCAACAAAGCAATTGCATTAGATGCAGGGCTAGGGCCTTCTGCTGCTACTACTAGTGCTAGGAGAAGGCCTAACAAACGACCCATAATATTTTCCCGTAAAAGGGGAAGAGGGCATTGATATTAGATAGCTAGATATTAGTTTTCCTCTACTTTTCTATTTTTTAATGTTTGCCAATTTTTCCTGATTTTTTCACCGATGTTGCCGAGAAGTTGTATTCGGGACCCTTGCCGACTTTTTGTCGATGCCGCCTTTTCCAACATTGATTGAAATTTGAAAGTTCCTTCAATTTTCTGAAGACAAATGATGCAAGATTTGAGGGCATGTCCTTATGACATCAGTTGCACATGTCTTCTCTTTTTAGAGGATTTTAAGTTTTCCCCCTTAACCAGCTCATGCCCGTGCATACAAGAGGTTAAGCTAGCCTTTGGTTCAGCTTGATATTGAGGGGTAGTTCTCTCGTATTCCTCAATGTGACTTGATGTGGGATAAGATTAGCAAAACTACTCACGAAGAGTTGTGTATCCCTTCACAAATAGTGGATTAGTAAAGAATCTATTTTGGCCCAAAACATTGAAAGGTGTACAAGTATCCAATACCAGGTAACCTAAAAACATAACCCCTCCCCCCACGAAAAAAAAATGGTACATGAGGGAATGAAGTATATTAAAAATATAAAAATATAGATATAGTTTATTTTAAAATAACACATCATCTTGTAAGAAAATGAATACAATACACACAAATGGCATTTTAGGAGGAGAGCCATGTCTGTATTTATTATTAATTATCATAAATGATTACAAGATGCAACATCCCAAAACTTGGTGGTCTTGACTTGCGCCAATCCCTCATACATGATATAGAATCTAGTGGAAACACCACAATCCATATGAAGTGTGATGAGGTTGGAACCACTCTCAAATATCCTGAAACAATTATAAGTAATGTTATAAATTAAAGTAAAAGGATAGAGAAGATAAAGTAAAGTTGAATTTCAACTTTTACTTTAAGAATTTAATATTACCAGTAATAATCAAGGTGAGAAACTCCTAAAAGTTTGTCTTAAAGGGTAACTGGTGCAGACAGGGTGATAATTTCCTATGGGTTCCATGCCCCTTGTGAGTGCTTTGGCGGGCCCAAAAACTTCTAAAAAATTGTTCGAAACGTCGCTAGAAATCACCGAAACACCTTGGAAACATTGTTGACCATAGACCATACAGTACAAGTGACAATATTTCATCTGTTTCCCCATTTTCTGGGAATTTCAGATACTGGAAAGCTATTTGGGTAGAAGTTGCCAGCAACATAGTATAAAATATAATAGCAAAAAAATTGAATGTTAAAGAAATATTATATAAAACAATACATACATATTTTGAATCTGTTTTTGCCCTTAATCCTATTGTAGTAATGTTAGAGCCTTTGGATTCTTAAACTTTCCAATACCTCGACGCCTTCAAAGTTATCCATCTTGATATTGGAAAGCTTAATTTTGAGTCCACTAATCAGAAAATTGTTCACAGTTCTACAGTTACAGAGATTCTTGAAGGCATCGGAAATTTCCATCACACTTCTATTGACCCTGGCATGAGGCATCAACTCTGGCTTGATATTCAGGATGATTAGCCCTAGGGCTTCATCCTTTATAGACATATGAAGCCATAGTTGTCATCATCCACTGGAGGAAGAGATTTTGCCTAAATCATTGATAAACCCTTACTTCGAAGGACAGTTATTTGATCTGCACAAACATGATAATTGGCCCGATTCAAAGGGGAATCAGCCATTTTGAGTCTACAGGTTTCAAAAAGTAGCTTAAGAAAAAAAACATCTCTAAAGCCTTCAAAAAGTTGCCTTTGTAGAACCAAGAAAGGAGAGGTACAGCAGCTTCCAAAAATCAAATCTGCAGCAAAAGAGGAGAATGCGTTGGCTAAAAGAGAGGGATCTAAACCCTAAGAAAACCCAACAAATTTTGATACACAAATCTGCAACAAAGCGGGAGTGCATTGGTTGTAGAAGAGGCTTTTAAGCCATAGGCAAGCCCAACAACTTTCAAAAAACCAATCAGCAGCAAAGGGCGGAATTCATAGATTGTAAAAGAGGGTTTTGAACCCTGGAAAGAAGTGCATGGCCAAAAGAAGGGTCTTCTTGTTGTTTAAACTTTAACTAAGACTAGAGTAGAGATTGAACAAATACAAGCCATCCATAAAAAATGCAAGCATGCAAAGTAGCACATAAATAGCAAAAGGAGCATCGTTGCTAGGAATAGCAGTTAGCAAAGATTATATCAACATCAAATCACAAGCAAAACACCATTTCCAGATTTTGAAATATCAAAGTACATATCAATGAATTCATTGCACCAGCTAAATTGTGGTGTTAGAAACAAGGACTCTTTACATTAAAAGTTAAAACTTAAAACTATATACTAGATGAAGTAGTTCACTGAAATCAGTATCAACTATCAAGCCCACCGCGATGACCTAAACATAATTGTAATGGAAAAATACAAAGGTGCCTTGAATTTATAGCAAGAATGATGCTGAACACAATTATGAAATAACTTCACTCTTGGCTCCCATTCTAACAATATTTCAACAAAACAAATAAAATTCATAAATACTGTAGAAAATAATGAGAAACATAACAAGGTACTAGTTGAAGAGAATGACATACCTATATCATCCCAAGATGGTCTCATATCTCCAATATTGTTTCCAAGTCAGGGTGCTAAATATCTTACACAATCTAGCCTTCTTCGAGAACAGTTTTAGCTTTCACAACAAGAGCACCAATTCAGACTTTGAACTCTTTATATTCTCTCTAGAAATGATAGCAGACTGCCAGACACGCAATTAGTATAATTACCAAAATGTCAAAGAACAAACATACAAGTAATTACAGCCACGAATAAGAAATCTATTCTCCCTCATCTACTTTACTTTCTTGCTATATGAACTCTTTTGCAAAATAAGGCTTGCTTGTAGAACACTTAACTAGTCTCAAATGTGTCAGGAAGTGGATCGGCCCACTATCAATACACTTGGTTCCCTGATTCATAATGAAAAAGAGAATGCACTTTCCCGAACAAGACAACAAAAAGATAGTATGGCAAGCATTTGTATCTTATCCTGGCCATAAAAGTGATTGGACCATAAAAGCCATGCTATAATTAAAAAAACTAATGTGTTATGGTTCTATTTGATAGAAGGATGTCACTTCAGAATCATAAGTGTCTCAGTTTCTTTCTTTTAATGTGAGTTCCTGAATAATCATCACTATTTACAGATTGGTGACCAATTGATATCCAAGTCATATCTTTGAAGACTATAACCCTCTACATATCTAACGGCTAATCCCTTGTAGTTGTAGGTCATAAATGTTTGCATGAAACATGACTTGTGTAGGTATTGACTTCTGCCACATTGAGCTTTGGTATAGAAAAGCTTCATAAAAATAGTGTTTGAAAACAGTTTTTGACAAAAGATTTAATAAACAAAAACATTCAGACAAAAGATTTTGATCAGTGGGTTGAAACAGAGGGAAAGTTTGGTCAAAATCAATTACTAAATGATAACAAGTAATGGGGATGGATGTGCCAACTGTAACATCAGGGTTCTTTTCTTCGGTGAGCTATAAGAATGAAGCCTAACGAAATTAGATGAAAAAGCTTTAAAAATAAATGGCAGCAACAAAAATATCAGGTATGGTGAAATTAAACAACAATTCACAGCAAATACGGTGAAAACTTCTTTCTATTTTCTAATCATAATATTGCATCATACTCAAATGACAAGGCCACTATTAGAATGGCTCGACACTAAAAGAGACAAATCTCAAGTATCCAATGATTATAAAATTTTATCAAGTATATAACATATAGAATGTAATCTGCAATTCGTCAATATTAGTAGCTCCGTGCCTCATTAATTGCCTGCAACTTCTATTTATTTAAGCTTATGTCATGATACCTGAATAATTTTGTGTTATTCTAGCAAAGAAAAAATGTCAAAAATGAGGAGGGGTAATATGGGTCCTAGGGATCATTTGGGATGAGAGGTTAGTTGAATAATCAATAAAATAACTTTATAAAATAACCTATAAGTTATAAAGTTACCAGGTTAAGTTACATTGTCCCACATGCAAAAGGTGATATGCCTTGATGTGGAAAAATAACTTTAAATAGCTCCACCTAGCTATGTGGAAGCTTCCCCCACCTCGTGTTGATTTTTCCTAAGAAGCATCTAGAATCATTCTCTTGGAGAATGGAGACATCTAGTCGAGGACCAACATGTGGAACCAGTCTAGCACTAGGGAAACTCAGCCTTGAGCTGAGTAGCCATTCTCTTTGAATGGAGACATCTAGTCAAGGACCAGGATGTGGAACTAGTCTAGCACTGGGGAAACTCAGCCTTGAGCTCAGTAGCCATTCTCTTTGAATGGAGACATCTGGTCAACGACCGAGATGTGGAACCAGTCTAGCACTGGGGGAACTCAACCTTGAGCTGAGTAACCATTCTTTGAATGGAGGCACCTGGTCAGTTACCAAGAAGAGGAACCAATCTAAGCACTGCGGGAACTCGATCTAAAACTGAGTGGCCATTCTTTGAATGGAGGTACCTAATGAACCAGTCCAGGACTGTGGGACTCGACCTAGGGCTGAGAGCATTCTCCGAGAGAATGGAAGTGCCTAGTCTATTACCAGGATATCACTATAAGTCCTAGACCGACTCTGGGCATGTGAGGCACTCCTATCCTTGATTTGTGGGCTTTGTGATCTTCTCCAGGGATTAGCTACCCCTTGTTAAGACACCTAGTACCCGAACTTGGTGGCACAAGGAGTTTGAGATAAAAGCATTAGTAATTCTCCCTATTTATGATGATGTACTTTAAGTGGGTTTGAAGGACCCCTATGCTCACTTGCATTGACCACAAGGCACTTGAAGAAGGCTAAAAAGTAAAAATCAAAAATACATAAGGACCCTTGGCCCACTAAGGAGTCAAAGTGAAAATACAAAAAATAACTTTAGTACCACTAAAGGTAAAAGTCAAAAAGTAAAAGAATAAAATTATATTATTTTATTCTTTTATGTTTTGGTCCACTTCCAAGTGACTCAAAGACTATAAAGAAAGTCACTTTCATTTCATTTGACACACAACTACAACATCAACATTGAACTGCTCCTAGATGATTTTCGTTGGAAGTGAGAGAAGTTTTCTACTCCGGCATGGAGGCTTGATCTAGCTAGGGTATCTTCATCTTGTTACATCCAAACCTTAAACAGTTAGGGCATCTTCCATGCAACTACCCTAAATCATTAGAGTACTCTCTCTATCTTCCTCGGACAGCAATATCAGAGCTAGGGCATCCTCAAAGCTCTAGGGAACCACCCTAAACCCTCACGATTGCAACAGCAGGTCACTCTTCATTCACAGGCAGGCAGTTGTCACCTTGGGCAACCTCCAGTTATCCTCGGGCAGCCTGTCTATGATTTTGGGCAGCAACACAAGTTCACGGGAAGCCCATCTTTACCCTTGAGTAGCCACTGTTTAGCTCGGGCACCTGCACAAAACCATCGGGCAATCACTTACAGGGTACGAGCAGCCTGCTCCTTTCTCGGGCAGGACGTTAACTAGGCTCAGGCAATTTATTTGACTTCCGGGCAGTTGAAAAAGGTTCACGAGCAACACCAATATTAATCTGGGCGACCCTTAAATTGATCTCGGGTAGCCTAAACTGGATTCAGGGAAGGTGATGCTATTCGCGGGCTACCTCTATAATTCTAGGCAGGCATAGATCTACCACGGGAAAGCAGTAGGAGGATCCGGGCAGATCTTAGCCAAATAGATCTGGCCCTGGGCAAACAAATCTATGACTCTGGCATCAGGAAAGACTTTCAGGCAGCCTCTAACAGAGCTCGGGCAGCAAGAAAAGGATCCAAGCAGACTTTAAACAATCTGCAACTTTCTCGAGCAACAGTAAAGAAGAACTTGGGCAGCCTCAGGAAGATCTGGGCAGCCCTAAGTTGTACCTTTGTCTTTCACTGGACATTCTTGGTCCTCTTGCTTCATGAAACAAACCCACTAGGGTTTGAGATTATTGGTCAAGCCTGCTAGGGTTTGACAATTATTGAAAAACATTTATCTCAGAATTCTGAGATTCTACTATTGCTGTAACTAACTCAGTCATCTCATTCAAGGGATGCATTACTAATGCTTTTGGGGTTTTTGTCCTTTAAAGGTTTCCCTGTGAAAAAACATCTTGTGTTCATGTGTGTGATGTTTAGATTTATCTACTGCACTTGTCTTATTGTTATCTTATAGTCTACGAAATTTAAAAGAATACATGCTAATGCTAAAATTCAACATGGTATCAGAGCTTTGCATGTGAAGACCCCAGTAAGAGGCAGATTATTGTTGTCTTCCTAGACCTTGGCACATTTTGCTGACTTAGATAACTGACTTGTGTAGCAAAGATGACTACCAACCCTTTCAAACTGGAAGAGAAGCTTGAAAGTTCAGCAAATTACAACTCTTGCAAGGCAAGGCTCACAGCCATCCTGGAGGAAAATGACCTTGATCACTTGGTTTTCAACACCATAGACGAACCAACATCTAATGCTAGCAGAACTGCTTTCAAGAAGAAGCACAGAAAGGATAGAAGGATCATCTATGACTCATTCAAGGAAACCTTGATGCCCACCATCACACCATTGAAGACCGCCAAAGAATGCTTTGACACCTTGACGAACTTGTATGAGAAGAAGGCTCCTATTCAAAAGAGAGTTTTGGAGAAAAGGCTTCGAACACTGAAGATGAACAAGGATGAAGGAGTTGGACCCTTCTTCACAAAGATTGCACAAGTAAGAGACCAACTAAGTGCTATTGGTATTACTGTGGATGATGATGACCTTGTACAGACTCTATTCGATGGTCTCCCAAACTCTCAGGAAACCTTTCTTGCATCAGTAAGTGGACGTGAAAATCAGCCAAACTTTGATAGACTTTGGCATGATTGCTTGGAAGAAGGAAGAGTTCAAAGCAAGGCAATTGGCACTAAGGAAGGAAACCTTGCTCTTATAGCTACGACAGTAAAGTTCAAGAAGCCCTCCTCTCAGAAAAAGAAGGGAAAGAAACCACAAGGTAAACACATCGATGTTTCAAATTTAGAATGTTATAATTGTCATAAGATTGGGCACTTTGTTAAGGATTGCAAACAGCCCAAGAGGAAGTTCAAAAGAAGATTCCGAGCTTCTACTATAGAAGAAGAAGAAGAAAAATACCATGGCCATCAAAGAAGATGAACCTAGAAGGGAATATAACCTGATATCTGCTCTTTTTGAATCTATCACTCACAGTGCTAACTCTTGGTGAGTAGATAGTGGTGCCTCCAGACATATGACAAGTCATCATGAAGCACTCACTAGGCTACAAAAAGAAAAAGTTCACTACTCAAGTGGAACTTGGAGATGACTCCATGTACAAGATTGAAGGAGTTGGCTCAACCTCACTTCAACTTGATTGACATACGGTTTTGCATATTGATGATGTTTTATATGTTCCTGGTTTAAGGAAAAACCTTCTCTCCGTTGTTGGCTTAGAGGACAAGGGCTACAGAGTCCTCTTCATGAACAAGAAAGTCCTACTATGGGCAAAGAATGAGAAGCTAAGCTCAGTTGTACAGATTGGGGTTCGAAAGGGAGGTCTTTATAAGGCTTCTGAGAATTCCACACAAGCCTTGGTTCACCACACAATTGATCCATGTGAGCTATGGGATCGAAGGTTTGGACACCTTCACTATACAACTCTTCCAGGCCTTCAGAAGATGGTTACAGGTATGCCAGAGATTTCTCCCAAACATGAGGAACTTCCGTCTAAGATTCGAGATTCAGAAGTTCAGAGGGAGGAAGAAAAATTTGAGACTCAAATTCCAGATGTACCTAAGGAACCTGCAAGTCCACCGTAAGAATTGCTTGAAGTCCCTCCTTCCAAAAGGAGATCTTCCTAGTACCGAGAAACAATACAAGAACCTGAGAAGCATAAAGCGCCTCCCGAGACTTTTAGAGAAAGCATAAGGCCACATAAGTACTCAAGTCTTGTGAGCCAGCCCATTTGTGCTGAACCTTCCACATACAAAGAAGCTACAAGTCAACAGGTATGGATTGATGCCATGATTGAAGAGTACAGTTCAACCATGAAAAATGATGTGTGGGAAGTTGTTCCCAGACCAACAGGAAAGTCAGTGGTAACATCAAGATGGCTCTACAAAATCAAGCATGTTGTTAATGGCAACATAGAGAAGTACAAATCCAAATTTGTAGCTCGTGGCTTTACCCAAAAAGAGGGCATAGACTATGATGAAACTTTTGCTCCTATCGCCATGTATACTACTATCATAACCATCATTTCTCTTGGTGCAAAGTTTGGATGGAAGTTACACCAAATGGATGTAAAAACAGCCTTCCTCCATGCCAAGATTGATGAGGAAGTCTATATTAAACAACCTGAAGGCTTTGTGACACATGGGGATAAGTCTCATGTGTGTAAACTAAAGAAAGCCTTGTATGGGCTCAAACAGGCTCCGAGTGTCTGCTATGTAAGGATGGATGGGTTCCTTCACAGCTTGGGGTTTTTCGAAAGTACTGCTAACTCCAATCTGTATTTTAAGGTTGTTCATAATCATATCTTGATCCTTGTCCTATATGTGGATGACTTTTTCCTTAGAGGTGAGGAACAGTTGATAGCACAGTGTAAGAGGGAGCTCACCTTTGAATTTGAAATGAAGGATCTTGGTTTAATGCATTATTTTCTTGGCCTAGAGGTCTGGCAAAAGCCAGGCAAGATCTTCCTAACACAAGGGAAGTATGCAGTGGACATCTTGCAAGGATTTGGGATGCAAGACTGCAAATCCATGAGCGTGCCCATGACTACCAACTTGAAGAAGTTGCGAGACTTTGCCACCAATTCACAAGATGTGGACTCTACCCTGTATCGACAGCTCATTGGATCTCTTATGTATCTCGTACACACGAGACCAGATATCTGTTACACAGTGAATGCTTTGAGTCAGTTCATGTCCGATCCGATGCACATACACTGGGTAGCAGCCAAACATGTACTCAGATATGTGCGAGGGACTATCAGTTATGGGCTCAGGTATTCTTCCAGTAGTGGAGTATTGTTAGCAGGATATGCAAACTCAGATTGGGTTGGCAGTGCAGTAGACCGAAAAAGTACTTCAGGTTACTGCTTCAGTATGGGATCTGGAATGATCTCTTGGTCCAGCAGGAAACAGGGTTCCATAGCACAAAGTACAGCTAAAGTTGAGTATATTACTGCAAGTGATGCCTGCAAGGAAGCAATTTGGCTTAGGAAATTACTATCTGATCTATTCGGTGGAAAGCTTAACTTAACGATTATTCATTGCTTTAAGCTTTCAGAAAATTAGGTGTTTCACGATATATCGAAACACATTGAAAGGAAGTATTATTTCATCAGAGCCCTGGTACAAAGAGGCACTCTGAAGTTGCAGTACATTCGTACAGACGAAGAAATTGCAGATATTTTGACCAAGCCTCTGATAACAACAAAGTTTGTATACTTCTGTGACAAGCTTCGCATGACAAAGACTACCTCTCTTGCAGAGAGGGAGGGAGTTTTGATATTTCCTAAGCAGCATCGAGAGCCATTCTATTGGAGAATGGATACATCCGGTTAAGGACCAGGATGTGGAACCAATCTAGCACTGGGAGAACTCAGCTTTGAGTTGAGTAGCCAATCTCTTTGAATGGAGACATCTGGTCAAGGACCAAGGTGTGGAACCAGTATAGCATTGGGGGAACTCAACCTTGAGCAGAGTAGCCATTCTCTTTCAATGGAGACATCTGGTCGAAGACCAGGATATGGAACCAGTTTAGCACTGGGGTAACTCAGCCTTGAGATGAGTAGCCATTCTTTGAATGGAGGCACCTGGTCAGTTACTAGGAAGAGGAACCAGTCTAATCATTGAGGGAACTCAGTCTAGAACTGAGTGGCCATTCTTTGAATGGAGGTAACTAATGAACCAGAGAACTGAGTGGCCATTCTTTGAATGGAGGTACCAAATGAACCAGTCCAGGACTGGGCGACTCATCCTAGGGCTGAGAGCAATTCTCCGGGAGAATGGAAGCGCCTGTTTAGTTACCAAGATATCACTATAAGTCCTAGACCGGGTATGGGCATGTGAGACACTCCAATCATTGATCTGTGGGCTTTGTGATCTTCTCCAGGGATTAGCTACCCCTGGTTAAGACACCTAGTAGCCGATCTTGGTGGCACAACAAGTTTGAGATAAAAGCATTAATAATTCTCCCTATTTATGATGATGTAATTTAAGTAGGTTTGAAGGACCCCTATGACCACTTGCATTGACCCACAGGGCACTTGAAGAAGGCTAAAAAGTAAAAGTCAAAAATACATAAGGACCCTTGGACCACTAAGGAGTCAAAGTGAAAATACAAAAAGACCTTTAGTACCACTACAGGTAAAAGTCAAAAAGTAAAAGATTTGTGTTTTGGTCCACTTTCAAGTAATTTAAAGCCTATAAAAGTAAGTCACTTTCATTTCATTTGACACACAACTACAACATCAACATTGAACTGCTCCTAGATGATTTTCGTTGGAGGCTTGATCTAGCTAGGGTATCGTCATCTTGATACAGCCAAACCCTAAACAGGTAGTGCATCTTCCATGCAACTACCCTAAACCACTAGGGGTACTCTCTCTATCTTCCTTGGCAAGCAAGAACAGAGCTAGGGCATCCTCAAAGCTCTAGGGCACCACCCTAAACCCTCACGGATACAACAGCAGGTCACTCTTCATTCATAGGAAGGCACTTGTCACTTTGCGAAGCCTCCAATTATGCTCGAGCATCCTGTCTGTGATTTCGGGCAGCAGCACAAGTTCATGGGCAGCCCATTTGTACCCTCGGGCAGCTACTGTTTAGCTCGGGAACCTACAAAGAACCATCGGGAAATCACTTACAGGGTACGAGCAGCCACAAAAGAAACACGAGCAACCTGCTCCTTTCTCAGGCAGGTTGTTAACTAGGCTTGGGCAGTCTGTTTGACTTCCGGGCAGCCTACACAGGCAATACAAGATCTGGGCAACTGAAAAGGTTCACGAGCAACACCAGAATTAATCTGGGAAACCCTTAAATTGATCTCGGGTAGCCTGATCTGGATCCAGGCAGGGTGATGCTATTCACGGGTTGCCTCTGTAATTCTAGGCAGGCAAAGAACCACCACATGTAGGCAGTAGGAAGATCTGAGCAGATCTTGGCCAAACAGATCTGACCCCAGGCAGACAGATCTATGACTCGGGCATCAAGAAAGACTTTCGGGCAGCCTCTAACAGAGCTCGGGTAGCAAGAAAAGGATCCGGGTAGACTTTAAACAATCTACAACTTTCTCGGGCAGCCACTATTAGAATGGCTTGACACTAAAAGAGACAAATCTCAAGTATCCAATGATGATAAAATTTTATGAAGTATATAACATATAGAATGTAATCTGCAATTCATCAATATTAGTAGCTACATGCCTCATTAATTGCCTGCAACTTCTATTTATTTAAGCTTATGCCATGATACCTGAATAATTTTGTGTTATTCTAGCAAAGAAAAAATGTTGAAAATGAGGAGGGGTAATATGGGTCCTAGGGATCATTTGGGATGAGAGGCTAGTTGAATAATCAATAAACTAACTTTATAAAATAACCTATAAGTTATAAAGTTACCAAGTTAAGTTACATTGTTCCACATGCAAAAGGTGATATGCCTTGATGTGGAAAAATAACTTTAGATAGCTCTTCACCTAGCTATGTGGAAGCTTCCCCCACCTCGTGTTGATTTTTCCTAAGCATCATCTAGAGTCATTCTCTTGGAGAATGGAGACATATGGTCGAGGACCAAGATGTGGAACCAATCTAGCACTAGGAAAACTCAGCCTTGAGCTGAGTAGCCATTCTCTTTGAATGGAGTCATCTGGTCAAGGACCAGGATGTGGAACCAGTCAAGCACTGGGGGAACTTGGCCTTGAGCTCAGTAGCCATTCTCTTTGAATGGAGAGAGCTCGAGTAGCAAGAAAAGGATCCGGGTAGACTTTAAACAATCTACAACTTTCTCGGGCGGTCACTATTAGAATGGCTTGACACTAAAAGAGACAAATCTGAAGTATCCAATGATGATAAAATTTTATGGAGTATATAACATATAGAATGTAATCTGCAATTCATCAATATTAGTAGCTACATGCCTCATTAATTGCCTGCAACTTCTATTTATTTAAGCTTATGTCATGATACCTGAATAATTTTGTGTTATTCTAGCAAAGAAAAAATGTTGAAAATGAGGAGGGGTAATATGGGTCCTAGGGATCATTTGGGATGAGAGGCTAGTTGAATAATCAATAAACTAACTTTATAAAATAACCTATAAGTTATAAAGTTACCAGGTTAAGTTACATTGTTCCACATGCAAAAGGTGATATGCCTTGATGTGGAAAAATAACTTTAGATAGCTCTTCACCTAGCTATGTGGAAGCTTCCCCCACCTTGTGTTGATTTTTCCTACGCATCATCTAGAGTCATTCTCTTGGAGAATGGAGACATATGGTCGAGGACCAAGATGTGGAACCAATCTAGCACTAGGAAAACTCAGCCTTGAGCTGAGTAGCCATTCTCTTTGAATGGAGTCATCTGGTCAAGGACCAGGATGTGGAACCAGTCAAGCACTGGGGGAACTTAGCCTTGAGCTCAGTAGCCATTCTCTTTGAATGGAGACATCTGGTCAAGGACTAGGATGTGGAACCAGTCTAGCACTGGGGGAACTCAGCCTTGAGCTGAGTAGCCATTCTTTGAATGGAGGCACCTGGTCAGTGACCAGGAAGAGGAACCAATCTAAGCACTGGCGAAAATTGATCTAGAACTGAGTGGCCATTCTTTGAATGGAGGTACCTAATGAACCAGTTCAGGACTGAGACACTCGACCTAGGGTTGAGAGCCATTCTCCGGGAGAATGGAAGCGCATGGTCAATTACCAGGATATCACTATAAGTCCTAAACTGAGCCTGGGCATGTGAGGCACTCCTATCCTTGATCTGTGGGCTTTGTAATCTTCTCCAGGGATTAGTGACCCCTAGATAAGACACCTAGTACCGAATCTTGGTGGCACAACGAGTTTGAGACCAAGTTGCATTGAAACGGATACGAGAACGGATATGGATACGGGGAGGGAAACGGATACGACAAATTTTAAAAAATTTCGGATATGATACGGGAAGGAGACGGCAACAGACTTATATATATATATATATATATATATATATATATATATATATCAAAAATGCCACGAGACATACATACTTTAGATTACCATTCATCAATTAGATTTATAGTCTTAAACAATATTCTTCTATCTCAAGTGCCATAGATAAGTCACCCACTAGAAGGCATTTAAACAAGAACATGTCAACTACTTCTAAACATCGATTTCAAACCCTAAAATTACTTGATGGATGTATCCAAATGTTACCATCCAACCAATATTATGCTGATCACACCTCTATAAAAGGGTTAAAATTTGTGATTAAACACATTTTTTGATGTAAGCCAGAGACTCAACTATGTTGTATTTGGGATGGTCCACTCAATGACGAGACAATCAACTAGGCAAGTGAGTCAATTGACCAACCGACTGGCTCATAAAATTTAAAGGGCCTAAATTCACATGATGGTCTATGATTTGCAATCGACTTGGATATTCAAATTTGACATAATCAACCATGTTTTAAGGGGATTAATTAAGCACTCAAGTATAAATAAGTGAGCTCATGTTTTAGTGCAACTTAGGTGTGATTATCATGATATGCAATATTGCACTCTATTCCATAATACTATCTCTAGACACCAATGAGTTTCCTTGGATATGTTCTTTACGTTTTATGGTTTATCCTAATAAAAATGCTTGAAATAAGATTAAAATATCACATGCATATCATATGGAGAACACGCTAAACGACGCACCATCATAATTCTCTCCATAACAATTAGATTACCATTCATCAATTAGATTTAAAGGTAATCATGTCATTTATAACAATTAAAATTAGCAAACTCAAATATAGTCTTAAACAATATTCTTCTATCTCAAGTGCCATAGATAAGTCACCCACTGGGAAGCATTTAAACAAGAACACGTCAACTACTTCTAAACATCGATTTCAAACCCTAAAATTACTTTATGGATGTATCCAAATGTTACCATCCAACCAATATTATGCTGATCGCACCTCTATAAAAGGGTTAAAATTTGTGATTAAACACATTTTTTGATGTAAGCCAGAGACTCAACTATGTTGTATTTGGGATGGTCCACTCAATGACGAGACAATCAACTAGGCAAGTGAGTCAATTGACCAACCCACTGGCCAATAAAATTTAAAGGGCCTAAATTCACATGATGGTCTATGATTTGCAATCGACTTGGATATTCAAATTTGACATAATCAACCATGTTTTAAGGGGATTAATTAAGCACTCAAGTATAAATAAGTGAGCTCATGTTTTAGTGCAACATAGGTGTGATTATCATGATATGCAATATTGCACTCTATTCCATAATACTATCTCTAGACACCAATGAGTTTCCTTGGACATGTTCTTTACGTTTTATGGTTTATCCTAATAAAAATGCTTGAAATAAGATTAAAATATCATATGGAGAACTCGCTTAACAACACACCATCATAATTCTCTCCATAACAAAAGGATAGGGATATGAGTGTACTAGCAATGGACTAAATAAGGCCATAGGTCAAGCGTTCATACTAATTTAAAAAGGAAAAGAAGAAAACTGAAGTTTGTTGGAAGATTATTGGAAATATGTGTTGGTTTATGTAACCCTTCATAAATTAGTACACTATTTTGTATGGCTAAAGCTACCATTTTATCAATTTTGATATGCAAGTCATTGGGGTTTATTTAAAACGAAGTTGTTAGGAATTGGCTAAAAAACTGGAGAAAAAAAAGTCATTGTACTTCTACACTACGTTGTGAAACTAACACTATAGTAGACAAGCATTTGATACAATAAAATGTCCACAGATCAATGATTTTTTGAACCAACGGTAAGCCTCTATCAATTTTTGGAAAATTTAAATGAAACAAAATCAATGAGACAAAATGTCAAATTACCATTCACCAATTTAGGATTAAAGTTTTGCTCTTGATTTATAAGCTTTGAGGCTTTATATTTAAGTTTTGAGGTTCAATTTACGGTTAAGGTTTTATAGTTTGCCTTTGGGGTTATTTATTTGTTTATTCTCATGTCAAGAAATCACTATTTCTAGTCAAAAACTTGCCCTATAGTAGCTGAAACGTTTCAGAAAACTAGGAAACAGTGAAAAACGTTTCAGGAAACGGTTGGAAACGGCTTGGAAACGTTTCTTATTATTGGATACGACTTGGAAAAGTTTCAGTGGCATTTCCAAGCCGTATCCTCTCTGTTTCAGTTTCTGAAACGAGGAACGATGTTTCCCCTCCCCTTCTTAGAAGTTTCCGATCACTTAGGTTTGAGATAAAATCATTGGTAATTCTCCCTATTTATGATGATGTACTTTGAGTGGGTTTGAAGGACCCCTATGACCACTTGCATTGACCACAGGGCACTTGAAGAAGGCTAAAAAGTAAAAGTAAAAAATACATAAGGACCCTTGGACCAATAAGGAGTCAAAGTGAAAATACAAAAAGACCTTTAGCACCACTAAAGGTAAAAGTCAAAAAGTAAAAGAACAAAATTATATTATTTTATTCTTTTGTGTTTTGGTCCACTTCCAAGTGACTCAAAGCCTATAAAAAAAGTAACTTTCATTTCATTTGACACACAACTACAACATCAACATTGAACTGCTCCTAGATGATTTTCGTTGGAAGTGAGAGAAGTTTTCTACCCTAGCATGGAGGCTTGATCTAGCTAGGGTGTCTTGATCTTGTTACATCCAAACCCTAAACAGCTAGGGCATCTTCCATGCAACTACCCTAAACCACTAGGGATACTCTCTCTATCTTCCTCGGGCAGCAAGATCAGAGCTAGGGCATCCTCAAAGCTCTAGGGCACCACCCTAAACCCTCACGGCAGCAACAACAGGCCACTCTTCATTCACAGGAAAGTAGTTGTCACCTTGGGAAACCTCCAGTTATCCTCGGGCAACCTGTCTATGATTTCGGGAAACATAACAAGTTCCCGGGCAGCACATATTTACCCTCGGGCAGCTACTGTTTAGCTCGGGCACCTACACAAAACCATCAGGCAGTCACTTACAGGGTACAAGAAGACATAGAAGAAACACAGGCAGCCTACTCCTTTCTAGGGCAGGCTATTAACTAGGCTCAGGCAGTCTGTTTGACTTTCGGGAAGCCTTCACGGGCAATACAAAATCCGGGCAGTTGAAAAAGGTTCACGGGCAGCACCAAAATTAATCTGGGTAGATTTAAATTGACCTCGGGTAGCCTAATCTGGATTCGGGCAGGGTGATGCTATTCACAGGCTACCTCTGTAACTCTGGGCAAGCATAGAACCACCACGGGCAGGCAGCAGGAAAATCCGGGCAGATCTTGGCCAAACAGATCTAACCCCAGGCAGACAGATCTACGACTCGGGCATCAGGAAAGACTTCCAGGCAGCCTCTAACAGAGCTCAAGCAACAAGAAAAGGATCCAAGCAGACTTTAAACAATCTGCAACTTTCTCGTGCAACAGTAAAGAAGAACTCGAGCAGCGTCAGGAAAATATGGGCAGCCCTAACTTGTACCTTTGTCTTTCATTGGACATTCTTGGTCCTCCTGCTTCATGAAACAAACCCACTAGGGTTTGAGATTAATGATCAAGCCTGCTAGGGTTTAACAATCATTGAAAAACATTCATCTCAGAATTCTGAGATTCTACTATTGTTGCAACTAACTCCGTCATCTCATTCAAGGGATGAATTACTAATGCTTTTGGGGTTTTTGTCCTTTAAAGGTTTCCCCGTGAAAAACATCTTGTGTTCATGTGTGTGATGTTTAGATTTATCTACTGCACTTGTCTTATTGTTATCTTACAAATTGCAAAATTTAAAAGAATACATGCTAATGCTAAAATTCAACATGGTATCAGAGCTTTGCATGTGAAGACCCCAGCAAGAGGCAGATTATTGTTGTCTTTCTAGACCTTGGGACATTTTGTTGACTTAGATAACCGACTTGTGTAGCGAAGATGACTACCAACCCTTTCAGAGTGGAAGAGAAGCTTGAAAGTTCAGCAAATTACAACTCTTGGAAGGATAGGCTCACAACCATCCTGGAGGAAAATGACCTTCATGACTTGGTATTCAACACCATAGAAGAACCAACATCTAATGCTGGCAGAACTGCTTTCAAGAAGAAGCACGCAAAGGCTAGAAGGATCATCTATGACTCAATCAAAGAAACCTTGATGCCCACCATCACACCATTGAAGACCGCCAAAGAATGCTTTGACACCTTGACGAACTTGTATGAGAAGAAGGCTCCTAGTCAGAAGAGAGTTTTGAAGAAAAGGCTTCAAACACTGAAGATGAACAAGGATGAAGGAGTTGGACCCTTCTTCACAAAGATTGCACAGGTAAGAGACAAACTCACTGCTATTGGTACTACTGTGGATGATGATGACCTTGTACAGAATGTATTCGATGGTCTCCCAAACTCTTGGGAAACCTTTCTCGCATCAGTAAAATGGACCTGAAAATCAACCAAACTTTGATAGATTATGATTGCTTGGAAGAAGAAGGAAGAGTTCAAAGCAAGGCAACTGGCACTAAGGAAGGAAACCTTGCTCTTACAACTACGACAAGGAAGTTCAAGAAGCCCTCCCCTCAGAAAAAGAAGGGAAAGAAACCACAAGGTAAACACATTGATGTTTCAAATTTAGAATGTTATAATTGTCATAAGATTGGGCACTTTGCTAAGGATTGCAGACAACCCAAGAGGAAGTTCAAAAGAAGATTCCAAGCTTCTGCTGCAGAAGAAGAAGAAAAATACCATGGCCACCTGTTATCTCTAAGGTTGTTTCACCTGTTTGTTTTTAATTTTTTGATTATGTTTTGGCTTTATATTGTTTTAATTTTGCTTTGTTTTATATTTTATGATTGATTGCTCACCATTAGGGTTCCTTTTGTTACCTAAAATCATCAAAATTTTCATTCATTAATTATGAGCCCATGTATGTGCAAAAGAGTATATGTTACAGGGTGAATTCTTACAGCTGGCAGCGTTTTTCCAAACTGGCAGCATATTGTGAACTGGCAGCATATTGATTTCTGATGGCAGAATGTCCAAATGGTATTTTATTGAAAAGTTTATTATTTATTGCATGGAATATAAAATGATAATAAGCTTTTATCATATTCATAAATATAGGGCATTCGGCATTATACATGTTTTAAACAAAAATGCACCCTTGTACACGAAATCATGATTGGTGCGGTGGCATTTATGGAAAGGTACATGTGTTATCATTTCAAAGTCTGAACAGTTCATGTCATAAGTACTAGCATTGAACGTGGCAAAATCAAATTAATGCACATTATTCCCAAAGTTTTTCTCATTATTCTGCTGAAGAAGGGTATTCGCAAGCTTGTTGGTTTACTGTCTATCTCCATTTGATGACGAGCAGCATTATGTAAGGTTCAGGAAATTAGGGCTTGTTTTCAAACTCTAGGGCTTTTGGTTTCAGGGTTTGGAATACAGAGTACATATGCTTCCTTGCATTATCGAGCACGTAGTTACAGCACTGCTTTTCTTGAGCACACAGCTGCAGTATAAATTCCCTGTTCAGGACAATATAGCGTGAAGGCTTGGGTGATTTGAATGGTTGACAGAGGTTTAAAGGGTAAGAGCTACGACGAGTTTTAGGGCAAACTTTGGTTGGTATCTTCACTCTGTTTGGCTTACAGATTGATATAGCTATTAGTAGCACAAGCATAGATATTGTTAACAGACCGGGTGCTAGCATGAACTGAAGTTTTACCACAGAGTTAGCTGCAGTAGAATGTATATGTTTTTATCTGAGATTTAAAGCCTTGTTGGTCCACACAGCAGAGTTGAAATCCCTTTAGGGTTTCAAATGTCAAAGGCAACCGACGAAGAGGAGCCAGAGGTCGTTGTGAAGAGAAAGCCTGGATGCTTCATTTGTAGACTAGAACCAAATAACACAGATTGGATAAAGCAATTTCCAAGGGCTGCTAAGCTAATACAAAGGTCTGGTTGGTTCAATTTTTGTGAAAAACTGCAGGGTTACCATTCACAGTTGACCAAGGTTTTCATTGAAAATTACAATGATGAAAGGGTTCAGCTACAGAGCTTAACTATTAGGGTCAATGAGGAATTTATTGCTGAGGCAATAAATGTCCCTGCACAGGGTGAAAGATGGTTCAAACAGAAAGATTTCCAAAGCAATTTTAGTGAGTTTCTAATAGCTGGATGTGAAAAGCTTGACTGGAAAAATGGGGTGCAAGTTAGTAAGATGAAACCAGGATGGAGGGTGCCTTTAGAGGTGATTCAGAATTACATCACCTGTGATGAAAGATATGACAGGGTATTAAAGTGCCATTTAAAACTATTAATGCATATTCATGGCACTATACAGATAAACTTCCCATTCTATTTACTAAAAAGTCTCCAAAAGATGATAGCCAAGGTCCAAAGTCACCCTCACCATACAGCCTGCTCTGTTTATCACCAAGGATTGATCAAATTGTTGATTTTAACTCAGTTACAGAGGGAGAAAAGAACATGGGCATCCCTGCTAGCAGAGCTAGGGTTTAGGGATAACCCTAAGGAGAAAGGTAAGAGAATGTTGGATGATGCTAGCCAGCAAGCAACAAGCCCTACAAAGACAGTTCAGGAGGTTGAAAATGAAGAAAAGAATGTTACTGATAAACCTATACAAGACAGCTTATGTCCTGAGACACCCTGCACACATGAAAACCAAGAGAAGCTCAGTACTATTCTTAAAAACATAGCTTCAAAAAAGAAGATTTGTAAACAGTTATGCAAAGAAGACAAGCCAAGAACTAGACTGAGGAAAAAGATGCAGATTGAGGAAAGAACAACACAGGAAGGTGACAGGGATGTTGTAGTAATAGAAGATGCTGCTAGCGAAGGAACAGTACATACAGCAAATGATCAGCACTGTGAAGATATGGAAAGGTTTATTGATATGCAGGGTGTAGCAGGCTCCATACCAGCAGTGTTTTGCACAGACAAGCAAGACCATCTTGATGAAGGTTCAGTATCAAAAAGTTTTCCTGAAGAGGGAGGCCACATGAGAGAGAAGGATTTGGAAATCTCCCCTGAACTAAGTCAATGTAAGAGGTCTCTGCAAACTTATAAAGAACAAACAAGATACTTGCAGGACATAAATGAGAAACTGATGGTGGCTAACAAAAGACTCTGTGAGGATATGGAAGACAAAGAAGCAGAGTACCAAAAGCTGCTGGTAATTTCCAAGGACATTCTCAAGGAGAAGTGATCCATTCAAAGACAGCTGGAGCAAGTCAAAGCCCAGAGCAAGGAAAAGGATAAAGATGCTGAATTCGCTAGACTTCAAAAGCGTTCACAGGTTCTTAGTGACCTAGCTACATTAGCAGAGGCTTCTAGAAGCCTTTAGGTGTTCAATTGTTATTTAATTTTGAACTTATGTTGTTCTTTTTGACACATGTATGACACTTGTAGTTTAATACTTTGTAAGGGATTAACTTCCCAATTTTGGAGGAGGTTTGATCCTGAAATATAGGATCTATTGTTAGTTTGTAGATAGAATATTTTTGTATAGAAGGAAGGTCTCGAGCAGGGGACTAGAGGTTGGCAGTTTTGGGAGTTATGCATGATCAATTGTAAGCACTGTCTGTGTAGCATAAGCATTCTGCAGCTTCAGTAACAGGTTCTATTTCTGAATGAACATGATGATGATTTGCCCATGTGTTGTATGAATTGTATTTCTGATAATTTTATTATGCATATGGTCCATTACATCCCATTGCACTAATTCTTATTGTGAAGTACAATTATCCTTATATTTCCCAGAAACAGAGGTAGTTTCACTTCTTGATTTATGATCATAGTAACCTGGATATTGAACTTTGTGTTTGATTATATGTTATACAGCATCTGTTTGATTTTCCTGCAACTCTGATTTCACACCAGCCTATCTCTTCAATGCTTTGATTTTCTTATAAATACTTGTATTATACCAATGTGTGACATATACCAGCTTAGCTTATTGTAAACTGTGTGATGCTTTTTACAGCTTTTGATTTCATACCAGAATTGTGTGATCTGTACAAACAGTTTTGATTTTATACTAGCCTAGTTCTTTATAGTGCTATGAAGTTCCATTAGCCCTGGTTTCATACCAGCTTATGTTTTCAGTTTGATTTCATTAGATTTATACATTTTTGAACAAGATTTCTTTAAGCTTGAATCCCGTAGTCTAGGTTCAACTTTAGGGATAACACCACCAAAGAAGATGAACCTAAAAGGGAATATAACCCGATATCTACTCTTTCTGAATCTATCACTGACAATGCTAACTCTCGGTTAGTAGATAGTGATGCCTCCAGACATATGACAGGTCATCATGAAGCACTCACCAGTAACAGAAAGAAGAAGTTCACTACTCAAGTGGAACTTGGAGATGACTCCACTTACAAGATTGAAGGAGTAGGCTCAACCTCACTTCAACTTGATTCAGATACGGTTTTGCGTATTGATGATGTTTTATATGTTCCTGGTTTAAAGAAAAACCTTCTCTCCGTTGTTGGCTTAGAAGACAAAGGCTACAGAGTCCTCTTCATGGACAAGAAAGTCATACTATGGGCAAAGAATGAGAAGCTAAGCTCAGTTGTACAAATTGGGGTTTGAGATAGAGGTCTTTATAAGGCTTCCAAGAATTCCACACAAGCCTTAGTTCACCGCACAGTTGATTCATGTGAGCTATGGGATCGGAGGTTTGGACACCTTCACTATACAGCTCTTCCAGGCCTTCAAAAGATGGTTACAGGTATGCCAGAGATTTCTCCCAAACATGAGGAACTTCCTTCTAAGATTCTAGATTCAGAATTTCAGAGGGAGGAAGAAAAATTTGAGACTCAAATTCCAGATGTACCTCAGGAACCTGGAAGTCCACCAGAAGAACTGCTTGAAGTCCTTCCTTCCAGAAGGAGATCTGCCTGGTACCGAGAAACGGTACAAGAAGCTGAGAAGAAGCATAAAGCTCCTCTGGAGACTTTTAGAGAAAGCATAAGGCCACAGAAGTACTTAGGTCTTATGAGCCAGCCCATCTATGTTTAACCTTCCACATACAAAGAAGTTGCAAGTCAACAAGTATGGATTGATGCCATGATTGAAGAGTACACTTCAATCATGAAAAATGATGTGTGGGAGGTTGTTCCCAGACCGACAGGAAAGCCAGTGGTAACATCAAGATGGCTCTACAAAATTAAGCATGTTGCTAACAGCAGCATAGAGAAGTACAAAGCCAGATTTGTAGCTCATGGCTTTACCCAAAAAGAGGGCATAGACTATAATGAGACTTTTGCTCCTGTCACCATGTATACTACTATCAGAACCGTCATTTCTCTTGGTGCACTGTTTGGATGGAAGTTATACTAGATGGATGTAAAAACAGCCTTCCTCAATGGCAAGATTGATGAGAAAGTGTACATTAAACAACATGAAGACTTTGTGACTCATGGGGATAAATCCCATGTGTGTAAACTGAAGAAATCCTTGTATGGGCTCAAACAAGCTCCGAGAGTCTGCTATGCAAGTATGGATGGATTCCTTCACAGCTTAGGGTTTTTCAAAAGTACTGCTAACTCCAATCTATATTTTAAGGTTGTTCATAATCATATCTTGATCCTTGTCCTATATGTCGATGACTTGTTCCTTACAGGTGAGGAACAGTTGATAGCAAAATGTAAGAGGGAGCTCACCTCTGAATTTGAAATGAAGGATCTTGGTCTGATTCATTATTTTCTTGGCCTAGAGGGCTGGAAAAAGCTAGGTGAGATCATCCTAACACAAGGGAAGTATGTAGTGGACATCTTGCAGAGATTTGGGATGCAGGACTGCAAATCCATGAGCATGCCCATGACTACCAACTTGAAGAAGTTAAGAGACTTTGCCACCAGTTCACAAGATGTGGACTCTACCTTGTATCGACAGCTCATTGGATCTCTGATGTATCACATACACACGAGACCAGATATCTGTTACACAGTGAATGCTTTGAGTCAGTTCATGTCCGATCCAATGCACATACACTCGATAGCAGCCAAACATGTACTCAGATATGTGTGAGGGACTATCACTTATGGGCTCAAGTATACTTCCACTAGTGGAGTAATGTTAGTAGGATATGCTAACTAAGATTGGGTTGGCAGTGTAGTAGACCGGAAAAGTACTTCAGGTTACTGCTTCAGTATGGGATCTGGAAAGATCTCTTGGTCCAGCAAGAAATAGGGTTCCATATCGTAGAATAAAGCTGAAGCTGTGTATATTCTCTTTCAATGGAGACCTCTGGTCAAAGACCAGGATGTGGAACCAGTCTAGCACTGGGGGACTCAGCCTTGAGATGAGTAGCCATTCTTTGAATGGAGGCACCTGGTCAGTTACTAGGAAGAGGAACCAGTCTAAGCACTGAGGGAACTAAGTCTAGATCTGAGTGGCCATTCTTTGAATGGAGGTACCTAATGAACCAGAGAACTGAGTGGCCATTCTTTGAATGGAGGTACCAAATGAACCAGTTCAGGACTGGGGGACTCATCCTAGGGCTGAGAGCCATTCTCCGAGAGAATGGAAGCGCCTGGTCAGTTACAAGGATATCACTATAAGTCCTAGACCGGGTATGGGCATGTGAGACACTCCAATCCTTGATCTGTGGGCTTTGTGATCTTCTCCAAGGATTAGCTACCCCTGGTTAAGACACCTAGTACCCGATCTTGGTAGCACAAGGAGATTGAGATAAAAGCATTAGTAATTCTCCTTATTTATGATGATGTAATTTGAGTGGGTTTGAAGGACCCCTATGACCACTTGCATTAATCACAGGGCACTTGAAAAAGGCTAAAAAATAAAAGTCAAAAATACATAAGGACCCTTGGACCACCAAGGACTCAAAGTGAAAATACAAAAAGACCTTCAAAACCACTAAAGGTAAAAGTTAAAAAGTAAAAGAATAAAATAAAATTATTTTATTCTTGTGTTTTGGTCCACTTCCAAGTGACTCAAAGCCTATAAAAGAAAGTCACTTTCATTTCATTTGACACACAACTACAACATCAACATTGAACTGCTCCTAGATGATTTTCGTTGGAGACTTGATCTAGCTAGGGTATCTTCATCTTGATACAGCCAAACCCTAAACAGTTAAGGCATCTTCCATGCAACTACCCTAAACCATTAGGGGTACTCTCTCTATCTTCCTCGACCAGCAAGAACAAAGCTAGGCCATCCTCAAAGCTCTAGGGCACCACCCGAAACCTTCACGGTTGCAACAGCAGGTCACTCTTCATTCACGGGCAGGCACTTGTCACCTTGGGCAGCGTCCAGTTATGCTCGAGCAGCCTGTCTGTGATTTCGGGCAGCAGCACAAGTTCATGGGCAGCCCATCTGTACCCTCGGACAGCTACTGTTTAGCTCGAGCATCTACACAAAAACATCGGGCAGTCACTTACAAGGTACGAGCAGCCACAAAAGAAACACGAGCAGCCTGCTCCTTTCTCAGGCAGGTTGTTAACTAGGCTTGGGCAGTCTGTTTGACTTTCGGGCAGCCTTCACGGGCAATACAGGATTTGGGCAGCTGAAAAAGGTTCACGGGAAACACCAGAATTAATTTGGGCAGCCCTTAAATTGATCTCGGGTAGCCTGATTTGGATCCAGGCAGGGTGATGTTATTCACGGGTTGCCTCTGTAATTCTGGGCAGGCATAAAACCACCACAGGCAGGCAGCAGGAAGATCTGGGCAAATCTTGGCCAAACAGATCTGACCCCGAGCAGATAGATCTATGACTCGGGCATCAGCAAAAACTTTCGGGCAGCCTCTAACAAAGCTCAGGCAGCAAGAAAAGCATCCGAGTAGACTTTAAACAATCTACAACTTTCTCGGGCAGTAATAAGTTGACTAGGGCAACAGTAAAGAAGAACTCGGGCAGCCTCAAGAAAATCTGGGCAGCCCTAACTTGTACCTCTGTCTTTCACTGGGCATTCTTGGTCTTCTTGCTTCATGAAACAAACCCACTGGGGTTTGAGATTATTGGTCAAGCCTCCTAGGGTTTAAGAATCATTGAAAAACATTCATCTCAAAATTCTGAGATTCTACTATTGTTGCAACTAACTCAGTCATCTCATTCAAGGGATGAATTACTAATGCTTTTGGTGTTTTTGTCCTTTAAAGGTTTCCCCGTGAAAAAACATCTCGTGTTCATGTGTGTGAGGTTTTGAAATATCTACTGCACTTGTCTTATTGTTATCTTGCAGTCTACAAAATTGAAAAGAATACATGCTAATGCTAAAATTCAACACCTCACACTCTTGCTCTTGAAGCTCGCTTCTCTCAAAACAATTCCCCATGACCCCAAAATGATTCCTATTGCTGCTATGCTACGGGAGAAGAAATTTGATATTGCTTTCGGCTGGAGCTTTAAAAAAGCTTAGTATATATATAAGTAATTATCTTTTTCAGTTTAAAATCTAGCTTTGAGAACTTAATATTATTTGTCTTTTGTAAACATTATATGACATTTGAAGTTTGAATTATTGATTGTATATTACAACTCCTTGGTCATGATGCCCTATTTCGTTTCATGGTTGATGTTATCTTTAATAGTTTATCAATTGCAAATTTCATCCGTTGAAGCTTGAAACTTGAAGATCAATGTTTTGTTTGATCATTTTATGAAAACACTATAAGTTATAACTACTAGATTTTGTATGTTATTTGTGAACTAAATGGTTCATGCTTTACTGATGATCATTAAATCTACTACAAAGTTCTACGTTTTAATATTATTTGAGGTTAATCCACCATTTTGCATGCTTCTTTGAATATATATGCATCAATATAGTTTATAAATAAAAATGTATATTATATAAAAAACACTCCTAATGCTTTGTTCTCAATGTCTATTGGAAATTGATGCTTCTTACTCCCGCTTACCAATTCGTACCCCCACTTCACTCTTGCTCCTAGCAGCTATGGGTCGTCTTCATATGTTGAAGTAGAGGGCACATTAGGGTTTAGACAAATCTTGTGTGTTTGTTGGCTAAGCTTAGCAACCATATCTTACTCACAGATTGTGAATAAGCTTGGCCACCATGCCTTGCTTAGAGTTGTTGGTCCTAACTCTTAACTAGGAATCATTGCAGTAATATTAACTACTATCAAAATCGTTGCTTTCAAATTACATATTAGTTTCTAGAATTTCAGATGTTGCTATGAGTTTCTGCAATGTATCATGTCTCATTTCTAGTTGGACTCATAACAATGAGTTTTGTAAGTTATCATATTGAATTTCGAGTTAGGCTCATAACAATTGCATTAAAACCACTCTCTTGGGCTTGTTTGAGCAAAACACAAATGATGATAGATTTTCCTAGATGCAAATGAGTTGTAAAAGAAGAGGTATTTTGTGTATTATCCCTCGCTAATAATATATCGACTTATCAAATCTTAAAGGAAAGAGATCAAAAGAGATCCTTCCTAGAACTTGAAGATTTTGCAAACTAGGCAAAGAGCAAAGATGAGAAGGGTCCATTGAAAGGAAGAGTTGATGAGGATCCCTACCGTAACGATAGTTCTTCCTATTGAAGTTTGCAGCTCAGACAGTTTCTTCAACACAAATGTAATGTCACATGTGCAGGAGGTCATTCAAGTCAAATCTATTTTATAATTCACTTCAGTAATAAAGTGAAAGTCTTATATTTAGTTGTTGAGTCTAATAGAGTGTATTTTAAAATATTAGAGATTTAGACTAATCTCAATTGTGCAGCTCAAGTATAAAAGCAAGTCAAGATAGAGGGTTAAGACATTCATTATTCACTTTTCAAGAGGTGATTTAATTAATTTATGGAGCAAATTTAGAATGTCGAAAAGAAGCTAGTTCAACAAACAAGTAGAGATCAGTGAGCAGATCTGTATGGTCATACAAATCTATACAGACAGATCCATGTAGCCTTATGAACAAGTCATACAGCGAGCAAAAACCTGCAAGCGGTTTTCTCAATTTTGGGCAGGCAAATTCTCCTCAGTATGTGTGCAGATTTGTTTGGTTTGGTTGTACTGTATAGCTGTTATTTTGATAATCTATGGAAGTTTCCTTGTAAGCTTTGAATTATTAGTAAAAACCTGGTTTGAAGGAGTAAATTATCTTTCTATTGTATTTTTTATTCTACTATTTATGTTCTAGCTATCGATGTGACTCTTGCCATGTGAAGAATTTAATTTAAGCAATTACATAATAGTTTGTGTTCTTGAGAACATAAGGAGAGCAATCAGCTAGGGTCAGGAAAATATTACACGAGATTGAAGTTCTCTGATTGAGAGGATTTGAAGAGTTTACGACATTACATCAATTGTTGAAAACAACTACCAGAACCTACTATAGGAAACCGGGACACACAATTAGAGTGTTTCAGAGGTAGTATGTATCAGTTTGGGGAGTTTGTGAGTAAATCAGAGATGGCATTAGCTAGCCTTAGGTTTGAGGACATATTGGAAAGTGCCTTGAATTTCCTATCATGGAATTCAAGGTAAGTCTTCTATTATAAGAGAATGATCTATAGCATATCATCAAGGATGTAGTAACTACATTGACAAATACACAAGCACTGGCAATTCACATGAATAAAGAAGTGAAAGCCAAAAGGATGACCATGGATCATGTGATCCCTCATATATGCAAGAAGAAGATAGGGAAGGATATGTTTGATGCCTTGTTCAGCATAACAAGACATCAAACATAAAAGAGAAGATGATATTGCTTAACAGACTCAAATATGTAGAGATGGCCAGATCACACATTGTCACCAGTTACTTGATGAAGGTCACACGGATTCCTGATCAACTTGCAGTAGTTGGGGAGAAGGTCGAAAATCAGAGCTAGTGAATCGAGCACTAATTAGGTTTCCATCTTAATGGGAAATGTTTGTCTAGGGTGTTTTTGTGCTCAGTAGAATATTTACTCACGAGAAATACAGTGGGATGATTGTATCCAAGAATAGAGTCAGAATGAGTTAAAGGCCAACAAGCAAAGAGGAGACAATGAACATACCCTATTTGGTCGAACAAAGAAGGGCAAGAGTAAACTCGAATTGAGTTGGCCAAAAAGCACGAAGGAGATAGTGACCATGCCCTATTTGGTCAAACAAAGACTGAGAAAATAAAGGACCCAACAAGGGTAAGGTAAAAATTAAGGTTTCAACCTCACAGCAACGAAAGGACTTGAGTAAAATCAATTATTTCATATGTCATAAGCATGGCCATTATCCATCATAGTGTCCAAACCCCAGAGTAGAAGAAGGGTAAAGTGAAGCAATAACAGCGACAAGCAACAACCTCAGCTAGAGCTCAAATGAACGAGTTTGCCTCCAGGTTCAAGAAGGATTTTATGATGGTATCGTTCCTTTCTTCCAACATGGTTCCAAAGAACGCTTGGTATGTGGACAATGGAGCATCTAGGCATAAGACATCATCCAGGAAGTTATTTCTAGGTCTAAGAGAGCATGTCTCAAGAGTTTAAGTTGAGCTTAGTGACGATGCCAGTATCGAGTAGCAAGAGTTGGTACAACTCCTTTCCAACTCCAGTGGGATGGCTCTTTATACTTGATGATGTGTAGTTTGTTTCAAGTCCCCAAAAGAATTTGTTTTCAGTTCCAATCATGGAAGATTAGGGCTTTGCGACAAACTTCAAGAACTAACAAGTCCTTATAAGATCGAAGGAGTGTAGCCCAAGATCAACTCAAGCGATTAGGGTTAGGGAAGTCAATTTATATAGGTTACAAGGTGAGATTGTTTGAGCCCTAGTGCATATCACAAATAACTTGTGTCAGCTAAGGCACAAGAGGATGGGGTACTTGTTGGTATATACATTTCATAATGATTAAATAAAAATATAAAAATACTAATAAATAACAATATATAAGACAGTAAATATATATATTGCAAAATTAGTGAGAACCAACATGACTCTACGAAGAGTCACTCAAAGGCGTATTTAAGCTAGAAACTTATTGTAAATTTGCATATCAGATTTTTTACTAAATACAACTAATTTTGTTTTTATTTCTTCATGTTCTTCTCGACTTCATTGGTATCAGAGCTCAATCGTCGCCTGTTGCTCCTGTTGCTGATGGGATCCTTGATCTTGCTGCTTTGTCCACGCTATGTCCCACATCACCCTTCTTGTGTGCTCTTTCGCATCCCCCACCCTCCTGCTACCGCGCGACCCGCGTCCCACCCTCATTGGTATCAGAGCTCAGTCGTCGCCCGCTACTCCTATCGCTGATGGGATCCTTGCTCTTGCTGCTTTGTCCACCCTATGTCCCACATCACCCTTCTCCCATGCTCTTTCGCATCCCCCACACTCATGCTACTGCGCGACCCGCGTCTACCCTCCTCAACCCCACTTCTACGTCCTCTGCCACACTTTTGCGTCCTCCTCCGCCCACCACCTCCTTCATCCCGCTTTCCTTCCTCCGCGGCTACCACGACCTGCATCTCACTCCACTTCCCCCTCCGCATCCAATTCCCCGACACCTCTGCCACGTCCTACATCCCGTAGCTACCTACCACCTCCATCGACACACATTTCCATCGTCCTTCCTCACTCTGCTTGTTCCCACCCCCCACATCTCCCTCTCTTTCGTTGCACCCGCGTCCACAACACCCCTCCTCTTCTTCTACCGCCACTCCTTCCCCAATGCCCCCCTCCACTCCATCACGGCTCCTTGCTCCCAGTCACAGGTCATAGCCGCCATCCATCCACTCTGCCCACAACTCCACCAATGTTGCCGCCTACAACCAACCTTTCAATAAAACTAAATATTATATATAATAATATTATTATATTAATATTTTTTTTATTAAAAAAATTATAATTTAAAATAAAAAGGTTGAAATATATATATTGTTATTATTATAATTATAAAAAAAATTCGTGGTTGGCTGACTTCAAACAGGCAATAAAAATAAATCCAGGTTCAGCGTGGAAGTAGTCGCCCGAATGGGAGATGTCAATGCCAAATTGGACCAATTTGACGAAAAAGTCAACAAAAGGTATGCACGACTCAAGGCAGACATCGCCAAAAATATTAATGAATTAACAGGACTCAAGGCAGGAATAGAGCAAGGCACCAGTGCATTGAAGGCAGAGCAAAAGAAAATTCAAGAGTCACTCGACAATATTTTTGCCAAACTACCACCACACCCTTCGTTTCCCCCAACTAGCCATAATCCATGAAGAAATTTGACTTAGTACTTAAATTGTTCATTCATGCATTATGTCAAACATTTTGCAAACACTAGGGTTTAACTTTAAAAATTCTGAAACTGAAACCACACTGCTGTAAATGAACTTCAATTTTTCTGTCAACCACTGAAACATTTTAAGCAAATGGACACAATGAATTTTGGTCAAAAGACTGGTCAAAACCCCACTTCTTGGGGAAAACCCTACAAAGAGATTTTTCATTAAAAAAGACAAACTCAGAATTTTTTCTACAACTCAGAAAAAAATTTGAACCCTACTAGCAATATTTCCAAAAACACCTACAACAAAATACCTCGAAAAACGTGCATGTTGTATAGTACGACCTGTTGTACCTTCACACGTGCAGGTACGGTCTATACTTTTTTGTCACACATGTGGTTGTACGGATCTGTCAATTCTGTACTTTTCTGCTGCCTCAAAATTCATGCCATTGCCTGCAATTAATGTTGTATGACATGTCAGTCTTTCTGTACTTTTTTGCCTCGAGAAATGTGCCCACACGTGGCTGTACGAGCTGCTTCAGACTGTCATTAATGCTGCTGCAATTCTGCATTTAATGTTGTTACTTGCATTGGAATTCGTGCCAAGGGTCTTCTCTTTCTTCTTTGGTCCTCTATCTCTTTCTCTCTCTCTCTGGTGAGATGTCTTTCATTTGCCCTCTCTAATGTTTTATACTCAGATTTTGTAACTATCTTCAATAACTACCTAATCTAGGGTTGAAGATCTTTTTACAAAATCTAGGGTCCACAACTTATCTCCCTTTTAATAATTAAACACTTTAATTATTAAATACATTTTTAAGTGAGACCCACTTTTCTAAAGTATAAAAACACATTCACTTTATTTACATAAACGTCACTTTGTTACATAAATACATAAGGACAAAATTTCTCAAGTCCTCCCATCACACCCACACCAAAAACATTGGAGGACCTTCAGAGATACAATTTCAACAATCCACACATAGACCCTTTCAATAAACCTCCTACAAATACACCTAAAACGCCAAGCCAACACGACACGATGCCACCCCATGAAGTTCTCTTCTTTAACATTTTGTCAATATCGATTCCCCAAACACTCGGGTACCAAATAAGAGTCAAATTAGAGTTATTCAAATTTGATGGTGATGAAAAGCAATGCATCGCATGGATCAATAATGCAGAGGAATACTTTGACATCCATAACATACCTTACAATAGCAAGAAGATTAAGTACGCCGCCATGCAATTGGAGGGAAATGCATACAATTGGTATACATGTGGTGGAAGGCGACAACCCAAGTATGTTCCTTTAGCTGGAATAACTTTAAGAACCACCTTCTTAAGAGGTTTCAAGGCATAACCGAGAAAGACTTCTTTGCCAAGATCACCAGATTGCAGCAGAAAGGCAGTGTAGATGAGTACACATGTGAATGGGAAGCTTTGGCAACTCGAGTTCCAAATTTAACCGATGACCAACGTCTACAAACATACATACATGGACTAAAACCGCACATTCGGGATGAGTTAGAATTACATAACACTTGTACCCTAGAGAAGGCAAGACGTAAAGCCAAGATCATCAAGAACAAGTTTAAAGGATCCACTCAAAGTAGCTTCGACAAAAACTACTCCAAGAGGAATCCTTCCAAATCAGCGAATACAGGAACTTAAAGATATATGCTGCCGCATCTAAGGAAAGGAGCAAAAACCAGTTTAGAAGCCCAGAGGATGAGGGAAGGAAAGTGCAAATATTGTGGAGAGAAATGGGATCCTAAGCATAGATGTTTGCAAAGGAGCAACCCCCAAAAACTGTATGCTTGCGAAGCTGAAGAAGAAGAAAAAATTTCAAAATGTGAAGAGTTAAGCGAGGAGGATACAGAAAACCAACTTCACTGCCACTCAAAACTAGAAGATGACACACCAAAGATATCATTAGCCACCATTACAGGGATATCCCAACCACAAACATTGAAGCTAAAGGGACATATCAAAAACAACAATTTGTCAATTCTCATAGATACCGCCAATACCCATAACTTTATTAATGTTAATCTTGCTAAGACATTCAACTTATTCGTTTTCCCAATGCCTAACATGAAGGTTATGGTAGCAGACAGCAAGAAGATTGAAAATGTGGGAAAACGTCACAAAGTTAAATTACAAACACAAAAGTGTATAAATGAATCTGACTTCTTTGCAGTACCTCTTGGAGGAGTAGACATTGTGTTGGGAATCCAATGGTTGCAAACATTGGGTACTTACTCCGTTAACCATCAAGAACACTTCATCAATTTCAAATGGCTAGGGAAAAAGTACAAACTGTATGGTTTCCAACCACCCCAAACTCAATTGGCTACATCACATCAGATGGCAAGGCTAATTCGAAAAGAGGCACATGCTTACATAATTCAATGTCAAGAGATGGAGTTGCTAACATGTGAAGGAGATGACTACAAACCCCTAGAGATACAATAGCTAATCCAAAAATACCACAAGGTGTTCGAAGAGCTTCTGATGGGGCTCCCACCAAACAGGAAGATTGAGCACATGATTGAAGTAGAACTAGGAGCAAAACCTGTCAATATCAAACCCTACAGATATCCACATCACCACAAAACAGAGATTGAAAGGTGAACCAAATATTTGTTAAAATGTGGTGCTATTTCAAAGAGCAGAAGCCCTTATGCAACCCCAGTAGTGCTCGTTTGGAAGAAGGATGGATCCTTCAAGTTGTGCAATGATTGTAGAGGTCTGAACAAGATAACAATCAAGAATAAATTCCCCATCCCATTCATCGATGAGATGTTGGATGAGCTTCATGGAGCTAGGTATTTCTCAAAACTAGACTTGAGATCTATTACCACCTAAGTTGTACTTAGTGGTTTTTTATCAAGTGAGCCTGGTGAACCGAACAAGGATAACTTGTTCGTACTTCAGAAGACCTTCAGTCTTATTTCTGGGAAGCTTTATTGTACTATATCACATGTTCATACCCCATGGGAGAATTGTAATAAATGTTCTAGCATGATAGTGTCTGTAAAAGACTCGGTCTCTTAGACTTTATTTGTCAATCCGATCAGCCCAGGGTGTTTTTTCCCTTGGTTATTATTGGTTGTTGAATAAACGACTAATAATTTCTGAGTTTTTCACTCCATACCTCCAAAGTTGGGGTGGTCAGCTTGGCATTTAGGCCTATTGAGGTTATTAGAGTCTATGTGTCAATGTATAAACATGCTAGGCATCATGGTCGAATCATATGAACATGTCTAAGTCCCCTTAGATTTTTTCAACTTTTTTATTTTTTTAATTTTTTCAGTGTTTTTTATTAAAATTTAATTTTTCCAAAACTTAGGCTATTTTTTAATAGTTTAATTGGAAAAATTGATTTTGTAATAAAAGTGGGCCAAATAATCAGTTTCAGTCATGTAGGTGCTCATTTTCAAGCTAAGAGCACCATGTAAACCCATGGACCCACTATTTCCTAGTTTTGAGTGATTTTCCATCACTCAGGTCAGAAAGCCCCAAAAAATCAATTATTGATTATTTTAATTAATAAATTGATGAATAATGAAGCAAATCCAAAATCCTGGATCAATGGATTCTCAACCGATTTGATTGAAATCAGTCAAATCTGAATCAGATTGACTGGATCTGACAAATCCTTGACTGAAGGAGGTGATCTGGATAGATCCAGAGTTGAACTTCAACATCCTTTATGGGGAATTTCGCCCTCCCTATCTCCTCCACACGTTTGGGCTCATCTGGATGAGTTTTGGTGGATGCTTCAGTCAACAGGTTGAGGTGTCAGTCAGATCAGCCCCCCGATTGACAGTTGCACTCAGTGAGACTCAAATCTGGCTCAGCTAGACACAGATCAGGCATTGATGGACTCTCCTTCAACTACAGTGGTCTATCCCCTTGGGATTTGCGCCCCCTGGGATGGATCTACTTTTTTTTGTATAAATAAAGCTCAGGCTGCCTCTTCCAAGCTAGTTAGAATTGGGATTGAGGTGTTGTTGCTCTTGTATTGTATTGTTTATTATTCTAGAATAAAGAAGCTTTGGAGGCAAGATCTATGGTGTAATGCTCTTCATGTGTGGATGGTGATTGTCAAATGCTTATGAGGTATAATCTCTGTTGTTTAACACTGCTTCTGCTGGTTAATTGTTGGCCTTGAAGGAGAAAGCTCCCTCCTGTTAGGGTAAGAGTTTATTCTAGTTTGATTTATGCTCTTACTGCTGCTTGTTTCAGATCTATTGGAGTTGTATGTATTTTAAGTTTAATTACATGCTTTCCAATTATCTCTTCCAGCAGCACCTATGTTTTAACCATCTGTTTGTGCAAGGATTTATAAGTTGCAGGCTAAGTCACCTGACACGAAGACACGGGACACGGAGGACACAGAAAAACGAGTATCCGACACGGACACGGCGACCCCCGGAATCAGGACACGGAGGACACGTTATATATATATATATATATATATTATACAAATTACTGTAATAGAGAAAATATTGAATCTTGATAGTAGATATTGATCAATGTTACATCATGATTCATGAACTTCGAAAAAGATACATCAAAGATTCAAACACCAATACCATACAATTTTACAAATCAATCAAACTCTAGATAGTAGAGTCTAAACAATGAACATCATGAATCATGATTCATATTCATAGAACATAATAAGACATTAATATTGCATGATACATACATGATACAATCATACATCATACATCATACATGATTAATGTGCATTGTGAATGAAACATACAAGATACAATCATACATCAATGATCATACAATAGAAGTTAGAAGTAGAACCATAAATAATAAATAGAAGTTTGCAGATTTCTATTTAACTTTAGTCTTTAGGTCTTC
>LPNX010781402.1:132367-161005 GCA_001517045.1 Pseudotsuga menziesii | reverse complement strand
AACACTTAAAAGAAAATACCCTTGTTAAGGTTTACAAATTACTACATATGGGACAGTCATAGTTAAATTGGCTTGGCTGGAAAATGTTGTTTGGGACAGCCATAGTTAAATTGGCTTGGCTGGAAAATACATTGCATTCCACAGTCCCTTTGCACAGCAAATATTGACATTGTTTTACAAGCTGGAAAATACATTTTGTGACAATCTTAGCTAGGTTTAAATAACAATCAGCGTTTTATGGTTTTATTGCTTGTGTTTTCAATCCATTATCACTGACAACTCATTCCATTGTTTATTTTGCTGGGAATTACATTTTGTGACAGCAAGTATTAAATGTTTGATTGCAAATTGGGAGTCTGGGACAGTCACGTTATGCACAGTCACGTTATGCCATATGATACGGCCCATACCCATTATCCATATGGTATCTTCATCTCACCGTCACGTTAGTCACAGACTCACGAGTCACATGGTGATTGCAATTTGCAGGTATTAAGACATTAGTTCAAACAGAAATTTCAAGTTTGAAATGGCACTGGTAGCGATACTAACCGGAACGGTGAACCCCTTCAAAAACGAGCTGAATCCACTGTCCACTGTCCACGATTCCAGAATCCACGAGCTTTCAAGCTTTGCAACCACGGTTTCTCTCACAGCTGGGCGTCGAGCATGGAAAATGGAGCATTCAGGATGTCACGGGGAGATATAAACAGGAGAAAAAACCCCTAATTTTGTCACTTTTTACAGGACACGTGTCCTAAAATCGAGACACGATGCAAAATGGTGTCGAACACGAGTTGACCACGTGTCCCAGGAATAAGACACGTTTTGACCACGTGTTGGACACGTACCGTAGCGTGTCTTCACGTGGACACCGCGGGTACGGACACGTGGGCCAATATGGACGTGTCAGGTAACGTAGGTTGCAGGTGATATCGCTTGTAGAAGAGGTTGAGCTAGTTTGCATCTTCCTCATCTTCAAGATCTTCTGAATGACATAGTCCCTCGGTGTTCCACCAAAGCAGACTCCAAATCCCAACATTCCTAGGCTTCCAACACTCTTTCTCTCTCTTCCTCCTTCAAAATCTTAATTTCTCTTCAAATTGGTTACTTTTAAAGAATCTTATTGCTTAGATTTGTCTCACAAAAAAAATACATATATATCTAGTTAGTAAGATCCTTTCTTAAGTTTAGATCTCAGTTTCGGTTTGCATATAGTCATATTTTAAGAGATCTTGCTGAAATTATCCTCTTTTTTGCAATCATTTTAAAGAAAATTTGTAACTTGCTTTTAAGGTAGTTTCCTTTGCTGTACTTTAAAGTTTCATATTCTGCAATAAAAGTGCACATCTCATTGACTGCCCAAACAGCAAGCCAAGATCCCAAGTAGAGCTTGCTTTCCTTGGTTCCTTTTTTTGCAAAACTAGATTACCCCAACTTAACAAATTTTTACTTAGTTTTTTTCGGTAACTACTGTGGTGACCCAAAACACTTTTAAAGTGTGTTTGGGCACATTTGATTTTAATTACTCGCTGTTTTTTTAGCAGGTCTAACAAAAAAGAGAAGGAGACTCTGCCCAATTTCGGACTCTTGGACGATCCAGAGCTTCCCGAAAGCTTCCCCCACCGCTGTGTTTTAATTCTAGCTTGTTACAAGCTTGTTGTAAGCCTTTGGATCCCAGATAGCAAAGACCAAAGTGCATCAATTTCAATTTGCTGATATTGTAAATCACTGCTAATAAAAAGAAAAGGTCCTTTCGAATAGGCTCTTTCGAGCCTATTCACCACCCCCCCTGGGGGGATTTGCGTTCGTGTCCTTTTTTTGCTTTTCGTTCCTCTTTTTGCAATCTAGCATAGTTTTAATCTGCAGGGTAGTATGCTTTGATTTAAATCATTTCCATATTCCATATCTGAGGTTTCAAAGTAATCTTAATACTTACCCCACAACTTTTCGATTGACCCGAAAGGAAAAAGAGATGTGTGGTAGGACTAATTAGAAAACTGGCATTGTGTAACTTTGTTTTCCTTTTCATCAATTGTTTCATCAGCTATAATTAAATTAACCCCTCCTTGATTCCCCGATTGAGATCCACTTGGATCAAAAGAGGTTCCTAGAGGGTTTTCTTTTTAACAAGAACACCTATCTTAAAATTTACTAAAATTGACAAGACTCCGGTGTGTATGCTCTGCACTTGGCCGCGGTTCGTCCGACCAGTCAAGCTGCATCAAAAGCACTTGAGTGACTAGAATAATTAGGATTCGCTCTCCCAAACTGGCAAACCATCAGGTGAAAATCCAACACGTAGATCAAAACCATTACGGTGGCAAAATACCCAAAGGAAGCAAGAACTCCTAAAAAGTGACCCTCGAGGCGCCGATCTCTGTTACACCTGCGGGTGCATTATGAACAATAGCCTCAAAGGCTCCATTCAGCCCACATGTTCCTTGCGGGTAGCCGTGACGATTTAGTTTTGGACATACTCCAAGTACTCTTGGGTATATCTGGAGCTCCCCCCCCCTTTCACCTAATTTTAATCAACTCATATTTCACATTAACTTAAAACGTACCAAGAGGCAATCGCAAAACATTCACTCCAAGCACATGCAAGTACATTGATTATCTATTGACTCCATTTTAAGGCACTGGCTATTTTCTTGCTATATATATATATATATATATTGTGTCTCAACATTGTGCTTTCGTGCGCTCATTTTTGTATCTTGTCATCTATGGTTGTTTATGGTTAAATTTCAAACTCCTAAGTAACTCATTCAATTTAACATCACCATACTATATAATTTTGCCTTAGTAACTTAATAGGGTCTATCCCCTTTGGCTTCGTTAGGAGTTGAGCCTAAACGGAGGAGTCAAGAACAAGGTGACAGCCTTGACTCGAGACTTGCCCCCAAGGACACACCGAGTGGCTTGAAGATTTCTACCACGTGACCCAGGTGTGTGAAAGGCAGCAACAAGATCAGGGCATTATCAAAACAGGGTTAGACTAGAAAACGTAGCAAAAATTGCTTTCCGTACTCAAGAGAGCCATTATGAGTTCTAAGTAATGCCCTTCGGATTAACTAACGCTCCTGCCACTTTTCAAGCCACAATGAACGAATTGTTCCAACCATATTTGCGAAGGCTTGTATTAGTATATTTTTATGATATCCTCATATATAGCAAGACTTGGAGAGAGCATATCCGGCAATTAGATCAAGTACTCACCATCTTGGAAGAACATCAATTTTTTGCAAAAATGTCAAAATGCATTTTTGGAAAAGAAGAAGTGGACTATCTTGGCCATATAATATCAAAAGGAGTCAAAGTTGATCCAAGTAAGATCAAGGCAATAACTGAGTGGCCCAAACCAGATAACATCATGAAATTACGAGGATTTCTAGGTTTGACAAGATACTATCGAAGATTTGTGAAGAATTACGCCCATAGGATTGCCCCTCTAACAGATTTATTGAAGAAAAATTCATTTCAATGGAATGATGAAACCGAAAAATGTTTTTGAAGAATTGAAAAACATTATGTCATCAACACCAGTATTAACAACCCCGGATTTCACAAAACCCTTTATGGTTGAGTGTGATGCTCCAAAATTCAAGATTGGAGCAATCTTGATGCAAGAGGGTCATCCAATAGCATTCGAAAGCCGGAAGCTCAATAAGAGAGAGAGCCTGAAGTCCACTTATGACAAGGAAATGCTTGCCATTATACATGCATTAGCAAAATGGTGACAATACCTTCTAGGAATTAAAATTTTGATATGTATCGATCACGGCGGTCTTCAATATCTTTTACAACAAAAGACATTATCCACCGAACAACAAAAATAGATCGAAAAGATTGCCACTTTTGACATAGAGATATTACATAAAAGGGGGAATGACAATGTAGTCGTTGATGCCCTTTCTCGAAGAGATGAGGGAGCCAAATCTTATGCAATTTCAATTGCAATTCTCGAGTGGCAATTCCTAAGTGGTTGGATGAAATTAGAAGTGAATATGCCAAGGATCCAGATACCTATGCTTTGATAGATAATCCAAAATGCAATCCCAAGCTTGAATGGAGGAATGACAATCCTTCGGTATAAAAGAAGGATTTACGTAAGCTCCGCATCCAAATTCAAAGCTAAGGTTCTTAAGTAGTCCCATGACTCACCTGCTGCAGGACATGTCGGTTTTTTCAAAACTTACTACAATGCCAGGAAATCCTTATACTGGAAGGAGATGTATAAAGACATTCAAAAGCATGTGGCTAAGTGTGACACCTGTCAAAGAAACAAAAGCTTAAATGTCATGACCCTAGGGCTACTCCATCTGCTTCACATTCCAAGCCTGAAGTGGGAGGAAATCTCCAAGGATTTTATTGAAGGATTACCTGTATCTAAAGGCAAGGACAAAAGCTTTGTGGTAGTGGACCGATTAACGACATATGCACATTTTGTGGGTATAAAAAAAGTTGACTCCGCTAAACAAATCGCTGAAGTGTTTTGTAAAAATATTTACAAATTACATGGGTTTCCAAAAATCATCGCTTGTGAAAGAGATGCCAAATTCACAAGCAATTTTTGGAAGGAATATTGCAAACAAGTTGGGATCACTCTTAACATGAGCTCAGCCTATCATGCCCAAATAGATGGACAAATGGAAGTTGTTAACAAATGTTTGGAAGCCTATCTTCGTAGTTTCGTCACTGACAAACAGAACAAGTGATTGCAGTGGTTACATCTTGCAGAATGGTGGTATAACTCCACCTATCATACGTCCACCAAGATGACACGTTTTCAAGCATTGTATGGTTATGCACCTCTCAATGGAAGGAAATCACTCAAGGTGATGCAAAAGTACCCGTTGTTAAAAAGTCAACTTGAAGAAAATTAGAGAGTAATGCAAGTACTCAAGGATAATTTAACTATGGCACAAAATCATATGAAACAACAAGCATATCTACATAGAACAAAACGAGAGTTTGAAGTGCAAATTGGCTATTTGTGATACTTCAGCCATACAAGCAATTGTCACTTCTACAACAACAGAAGAATAAACTGGCTCCCAAGTTTTATGGACCATATCAAATTATCCAATAGATTAGCCCCGTAGAATACGAATTGAATTTACCAAATAAGAGTTGAATTCACAACGTTTTCCATGTCTTGAATCTTAAAAAACTATTGGGTCAACATCAAACTGCTCAGACGACACTTCCTACCTTGGATGAAGAATGGAAACTTGTATTAAAACCAGAAGCCATGATCAACATCAGAGAAAGAAAACTACGTTCTCGCGTCATCAAAGAGGACCTTATTAAGTGGAAGGGTTGTCCCAGAAGAAGACACTTCATGGGAAACCGAGAAGTTCATTCAACAATATCCATCCTTGCCCTACATTGAAGACAAAGCATCTTAGAAGAAGAGAGCAATGTTATATACATTTCATAATGATTTAATAAAAATTTAAAAATATTAATAAATAACAACATATAAGAGAATAAATATATATATATTACAAAATTAGTGAGAACTAACGTGACTCTACGAACCGTCACTCAAAAGCATATTTAATCCAAATACTTATTGTACATTTGCATATCGGATATTTTTACTGAATACAATTAATTTTTTTTATCTCTTCACATTCTTCTCGACTTCACTTGTATCACAATGTGCTACCTATTTTGAGAGATATTGTCACGGGTCTTCTAGAGTTCAACATTGACCAGTTAGTTGTATGTAAAGGATGCTTGTTTGGCAAGCATGACAAGCCTGCTTTCCTAAGCAACAAGCACAAGTCTAAAGGGATTCTAGACCTAGTGCATTCAAATGCATGTGGATCAATGTCAATAGCATCAATCATAGGAAGCATGTACTATGTTTCCTTCATTGATGATATTTCTCGCAAAACTTGGATCGACTTTATAAGGACTGAGGATGGAGTCTTAGCAAGCTTCAAAAGTCATCTCTAGTGGAGAAACAAACAACGAAGAAGATCAAAGTTTTGAGATTGAACAATGGGTGTGAGTATACCTCCAATGATTTCAAGGATTTTTGCAAGGATGCAATAATCAAGAGGAAGTTCATTGTTCGATACAACCCATAGCAAAACAGGGTTGTTAAGGCCACGATACATCACCAGGGTTTGCCAATGTTTTTCTGGGCATAAGCATGCAACGAAGTAGTCTACATTCAAAACAAGTGTCCTCACACGATTTTGGAGGACAAGACGCCAAAGGAAGCATTAATTGGTGTGATGGAAGAGGTGATCCGTTTCTGCATATTTGGTTTTCCGATTTATATCTATATACCAATTGAGAAGAGGACCAAGTTGGAGCCCTCCAACGGGAAGAGTTTGTTTGTTGGTTACAATGAGAGTTTAAAGGCCTACAAGATCTATATTACTAGCATAGATCCAAATCCCAAGCTCTATCAAGCACCGAGAGGGATCAAATCTTTGGAGGTGCAGACCTCTTCTTAAGTATTGCACTCAACTATCAGCTTTAATGTGATTCAGACCAAAAGGCACATTTTTTTATTTAAGGTCCACAAATAATATTTTTATTATTAATATTTAATGCTATTTATGGCTGCATATAATATTTTTTATTTTGTTAGGAAAAAACATTAAAACATCTCCCCCATACATAGTTTTAAAACCATGTGCAGGCCCTCCTAAAATCATGGGTTGTTTAGAAGGCCTTGCACATGGTATTAAAACCATTTGCAACTACCTCCTAAACCATGTACAACAAAACCATGGGTTGTTTAGGAGGCCTTGCACATGGCTTTAAAACCATTTGTAAGGCCCTCCTAAACCATGTACAATAAAACCATGGGTTTTTAAGAGGCCTTGCACATGGTTTTAAAACCATGTGCATGACCAACATTTTTTTTGCGGATAATTCAAATTTTTTTTTATTATTTTTTATTATTTTGTTAAGTAGAAACATGACAACATCTCCCCTATATTGTGTTGTTTTTCTCACGGACATCTTTTTATGGCAGATAATTAAATTTTTTATTTATTTTTTATTATTTTGTTAGGTAGGAACATTACAACATCTCATCCATATTAGATTGTTTTTGTGGTCGACATTTATTTTGGAAGATAATTAAAAGTTCTGTTTTTTTATAGCCAACATCTATGTAACGTTACGTAACATTACAATGTTACGTAACGTTACAACGTTACGTAACATTACAAGATCTCCCCCATACTGGGCTGTAGAGCGCCTCTTGGGGCAATAAGGGAGAGAAAGACAAATGTAAGCGAGGATGTAATGTCATAGAAAGACTCTGCATCCATAAAGTCTCATGAGCCTATTCCAGTGACAGAGGATGAGGATAAACGAACTCCGAAGATTGAGCTAGTGTCACCAACGACTTCTAGTTCAGGGTATAAGAGCGTTAAGGCACAAAGGAGGAGCCACCAACTCTTACCAGATTTATCAAGAGATCTATATGATTCACTTGGACATTAAGGGATGCTCGGGAGCATGTTGAGCATGTTGACATTCCTAGGAGCACACTCATGGAGAGAAAACCTCTGAAGAAGTTCCAAACTAAATGGCATCGATGAGCAGCATCATAAATTCCGAGCCTTTCAATATTCAGGAAGCAGCCAACCAACAAGTTTGGAGGGATGCCATGGTTGAGAAGTACACCTCCATCATGAAGAATGATGTATGGGACATTGTGCCTAGACTGGAGGGGAAATCAGCAATGACTTCCACGTGGCTCTACAAGATCAAGCATGCAATAGATGACAGCATAAAGAAGTGCAAAGTGAGGCTTGTGACAAAGTGGACTATGATGAAGGGTTTGTTTGTTGGTTACAATGAGAGTTTAAAGGCCTACAAGATCTATATTCCAAGGGAAAGAAAGACAGTTGTAAGCGAGAATGTAAAGCCATACAAAGACTTTGCATCCATAAAGTCTCATGAGCCTATTCCACCAACAAAGGATGAGGAGAGACGAACTCCGAAGGTTGAGCTAGTGTCAACGAAGACTTCTAGTTCAGGGTATAACAACGTTAAGGCACAAAGGAGGAGCCACCAACTCTTACCAATTTTATCAAGAGATCTATATGATTCACTCAGACATAAAGGCATGCTCGGGAGCATGTTGACATTCCTAGGAGCACAACCAAGGAGAGCAAACCCCTGAAGAAGTTGCAAACTACATGGCATCTGAGCAGCATCATAGATTCCGAGCCTTCCAATTTTCAGGAAGCAATCGACCAACAAGTTTGGAGGGATGCCATGGTTGAGAAGTACACCTCCATCATGAAGAATGATGTATGGGACATTGTGCCTAGACTGGAGGGGAAATTAGTAGGGACTTCCACGTGGCTCTACAAGATCAAGCATGCAATAGATGGCAGCATAAAGAAGTGCAAAGTGAAGTTTGTGATAGGGTGGACTATGAGGAGACCAATTTCTTAAAACTTGAAGTCGGACTTTGAATAGATCAAGGGTCAACTCAAACTCTACCATGATTGAGACAAGTTTGAACTTAATGACTCAATTTACTAAATAATACATAAAATATTATAATTTTAATGGGAAAAAATTACTTTTCAACTTTCAAGCCATTAGAGACAAAATATGCAAAGTCTACTCACATATATAGTAATATGCAATGTAATGGTGAATATATCAAAATGGCATCGAGTCCAATACATATGTGAAACAAAATGCATAATCAACAAAGCTTTAATGGCCTATAGAATCAAATTTCAATATGCTACCAGGTACTAGCCTACTACATATCACTTATCAACATGATCAATCATCAAACTTATCACCGCTATTGGAAATGGGATCCTTGGCATGACCTACAGGACCATCCTCTAGCATGTCTATTTTTAGCAAGTCTATATTTTACAGGTGGCATTTAGCCAAAAAAGAGTAGAGTGACTATTGGTGTCTTTTGATGGTTTAGAGGACTTGTGTTCAATTCAATGCAAATTGGTTAACTAGAATTCTAAAAACTGCTAACTCTGTTGAATTTTGGATGGGATGTGAAATTCTATTTGCATCATATGAGGTCCAATGAGATTGGAATCCCTCTCAAACATATTGAAACAATTAATGATAATATGAAAATTTTAATTAAAATGGGTAGAAAAGAAAAATAAAGAAAATGAAAACTTTTAATTTAAGAATTTTATATTATCATACCAAGTAAGCTTGTTTCACTATAACGCAAGTTGTTTTCAACCCCAAATAGTGCTACTGTAAAAATCTTACAAAGCAAGTTCACTCGACAATGAAGCAAGTTTAGAATCTTAGTGTTTGGGTTTTTGGTCAAAAAAAAATTTAAAATGAATTTGAGGGTCACATGTGCACACTGTCCAATCCCACAATGACTCTGTCGAGTTGACAGATTTAGTACCAATTTGGCTACGTCAAACATTGACTAGGTCAATTTGGTACGAAACCGATCATTCAAACTGGTTTAAGGGCTAACTAAATACAGTCATCAGTTAGCTTGGCCAAGTCCGAGTTCGAGTTGACCAAGTATAAAAACACTAGAGGAGAATTTAAATAATTTTGTTCCAATCACACTTCCCTTAGGACAATGATGTCTTTAGTGTCCATTATGGGATGGAGTATACATCAGATGGGTGTAAAGATAGTTTTCCTTAATTGAATAATCAAGGAAGAAATGTACATCAAGCAACCTCAAGGCTTTGAGATCAATGGGAAGGAGACCCTTGTTTGCAAGCTGAAAAAGGCCTTTTATGGACTCAAGTAGGCACCAAGAACATGGTGTTCCACGATAAAGCCTACTGAGTATGGGCTTCACCAACACTGCAGCAGATCTCAACTTATATTTCATATTTGTTGAGGCTGATCTACTTATTTTGGTGGTGTATTTGGAATCTAGATGACCTATTTCTTACAAGTGTGGAGAAGTTCATTGGAGCGTGCAAGGCAAATATGGCAGCTAAGTTCGAGATGCATTACTTCTTGGGGTTGGAGGTTTGGGTAGAAACAAGGGGATCTTTTCCTTGGGCAAGATAAGTATGCAGTAGAGATCCTAAAGAGATTTCGGATGGAGGAATGCAAAGCCATGCCCAAACCTATGATATTGATTACTAATCTGAAGAAGGTAACAAATTCAAGTTCAGATTTGGTGGATCCCATGTTCTACAGGTGGCTGATAGGTTCCTTGATGTATTTGGTCAACAATATGCCAGATATATGTTTTTCAGTGAACACCTTGAATCAGGTCATGGTGAAGTCGAGCCAGGAGCAATGGGTGTCCATGTGTGATTTTGATCAGTCTCAAGGAGGTGACATGTTCATGTTAAGGTTTTGCTGGTTCATTTTCCACTGCTTTGATGATGCCCTAACAACAATGTTGGTAGATGGATGTTCGTGGAGCATATGCAGAGATGAATGACATTGCTCAAATAAAAGTAAAATACTACATAATTGTAGAGATATCGTTTCTGTAGCACAGTTCTAAAAAATGACAACTATTTAGTTGGTGGTATGAGTAATTTTGTGTAATAGATCAATAGCAAGACCAAGTATGCGTTAGACCTCTATCAGAAGAAAAGAAGGATTAAGCAGTCTTTTAAACCAAATCTGGGCTGATTCTATACATGTAATGGGACAGCAAACAATAATAACCAAAATTCTGGGCACTATCTAAGCAGTTTGAGGAATCTTTCCAACCCCTGATCAATATATGAAGCTAATCTGGGTAAAGTGGAAGAGGTTCTAGGAATTTCCAGCATCTAACCAGCAGTGACGGGGTTGTGAAAAGCCTCATCCATAATTATGGACAATTCTGTGTAAAACCAGAAATTAAAAAGGATGTAACAGTCCTAAACCAGCAGCAAACAACCCTCATTTGTGAGTTCTGGCCATGCAAAAAGACAGAAACGTGGCCAATCAATGATTCTGGCCAGAAATTTCATCATTCTTGGATTATTGTGGGTAAACAATCCTGAAATCGCATTTGTGAGAGCCAAAAACTATCAAACAGCAACCCTTTGTCAAGTTGTGAAGATTCTGGCACTCACATCAACGGAGATTTCTTGTACCTGGGTATGCATTGCAAACTGTTCCTGCTGGGTGCTGAATCAGTTTTTAACCAACAAACAAGGGATTTCATTGCATGGTGATTGTGAACAAGGTTTAAGAGAAGCACTCTCAAGTAGGCACCAAGAACATGGTGTTCCACGATAAATGGAAGCCTACTGAGTATGGGCTTCACCAACACTGCAGCAGATCTCAACTTATATTTCATATTTGATGAGGCTGATCTACTTATTTTGGTGGTGTATTTGGAATCTAGATGACCTATTTCTTACAAGTGAGGGGAAGTTCATTGGAGCGTGCAAGGCAAATATGGCAGCTAAGTTCGAGATGCATTACTTCTTGGGGTTGGAGGTTTGGGTAGAGAGAAGGGGATCTTTTCCTTGCGCAAGATAAGTATGCAGTAGAGATCCTAAAGAGATTTTGGATGGAGGAATGCAAAGCCATGCCCAAACCTATGATATTGATTACTGATCTGAAGAAGGTAACAAATTCAAGTTCAGATTTGGTGGATCCCATGTTCTACAGGTGGCTGATAGGTTCCTTGATGTATTTGGTCATCAATATGCCAGTTATATGTTTTTCAGTGAACACCTTGAGTCAGGTCATGGTGAAGTCGAGCCAGGAGCAATGGGTGTCCATGTGTGATTTTGATCACTCTCAAGGAGGTGACATGTTCATGTTAAGGTTTTGCTGGTTCATTTTCCACTGCTTTGATGATGCCCTAACAGCAATGTTTGTAGATGGATGTTCGTGGAGCATATGCAGAGACGAATGACATTGCTCAAATAAAAGTAAAATACTTCATAATTGTAGAGATATCGTTTCTGTAGCACAGTTCTAAAAAAATGACAACTATTTAGTTGGTGGTATGAATAATTTTGTGTAATAGATCAATAGCAAGACCAAGTATGCATTAGACCTCTATCAGAAGAAAAGAAGGATTAAGCAGTTTTTTAAACCAAATCTGGGCTGATTTTAGACATGTAATGGGACAGCAAACAATAATAACCAAAATTCTGGGCACTATCTAAGCAGTTTGAGGAATCTTTCCAACCCCAGATCAACATATGAAGCTAATCTGGGTAATGTGGAAGAGATTCTAGGAATTTCCAGCCTCTAACCAGCAGTGACGGGGTTGTGAAAAGCCTCATCCATAATTATGGACAATTCTGTGTAAAACCAGCAATTAAAAAGGATGGAACAGTCCTAAACCAGCAGCAAACAACCCCCATTTGTGAGTTCTGGCCATGCAAAAAGACAGAACCGTGGCCAATCAATGATTCTGGCCAGAAATTTCATCATTCCTGGATTATAGTGGGTAAACAATCCTGAAATCACATTTGTGAGAGCCAAAAACTATCAAACAGCAACCCTTTGTCAAGTTGTGAAGATTCTGGCACTCCATCAATGGAGATTTCTTGTACCTGGGTATGCATTACAAACTGTTCCTGCTGGGTGCCGAATCAGTATTTAACCAACGAAGAGAGGGATTTCATTGCATGGTGATTGTGAACAAGGTTTGGGAGAAGCACTCTCAAGCTGGCAAAGACATCGCCAGACTCAGACTGTTTCGAAGAGTGAAGTTACCACGCAGACGTGGACGGCAAAGAGGTCGTCGTAAAATAAAGCGCAGATTTGGTATCAGACTGAAAAGGTCGACGCCTCAGCTGGAGATGGCAGCTCCTGCAGAGGGGGAAGGAGGCAACGAGGAAGATCAAAGGGAAAGGCTTTTTAATGATGAAATGCCGGACCACATTTTCCGTTCCATAGCAGCCATGGAAGAGGAGATCTTCGGGGAGTTTCGCATGAAGTTGGGAGATGGGGTGGTAATGTTGCATTAATGGTGCCTCAAATTTATACTCTCTCGTTCCATGAACGAGAGATAGAGCTATGCGGAACTCATCCGCATCACCGTGGGAAAGTTTAAAGATGAAGCCAAAAACAATCTCGATCACATGCGCAGCCTGCTCAGACTCTCGGCTCCGCCCTTTCAGCGCATTCTGCGGGAGGAAGATGAGAACATGGAGGAATCAAGCCATGCGGAAGCAAACCAAGGGAATGGGCAAGGCACCATTAACGCCCCGGATGAAGCCGAGTCCTCCCACAAACGCTAGTCCTCTCCTCATTGTGGGACTGTTTGATGCTCTTCGTGGGCGGTTTGGGTTACATTTCTGTTTGTCTTCTCATGCGTAGTCAGCCATTATTTTGTTTTGTTTGTCTACATGATCGAGCGCCCAAGCTGAAAGGCTGGGCCGCTCACATGCTCCTCCGTCTTTCTTTATGGGCTACACTTTTTACTTTTCTGTTTTGGATACCAGAGCGATGCCTGACTCCATGTTTCAAGGAGCAGAGTCTGTAAATATCTTTTGTTTTGTTGCAGTAATAGAAGGGCCCCATCTTACTTAAAAAAAAAATATTGTGAAGATTCTGAACACATCATGGGTGGTTTTTACATAACAGCAGTCAAAAAACAGCCTTAAAAATTTCTCTAAAACATGTGCAAAAGAGCAATAGTAGCCACAGCAGCCTTGTAACCAAGTTTCAGTTGGAGAAAGTGTGCCATAAAGGGGTGACTTTCAGCTCTCTGTGCTCGTTTAGGAGGTCCATCAACCTATTTGAAGGGAATCCTTTATTGTTTGCAGATTAGAAGAGGTCGATCTACCTTAAAGGATATTGTTTTGCTGTTTGGGAGGTTTATCCATGCCTTCGGGTATCGCCCTATCTCTTGGAGATGCCTTTCCTTTGGATGTCTAACCTCTAAGGGTATTATTTCAAACACTTTTATATGGATTGAGTAATGCGGTGGATGGTTGAGTTGCTTTGTACACGTCTTAGTGGAGCAACCCCTCTTTGACACTTAGGATCCTTTTCATAACATAAGTCAAACTTGGCATTTGTTGGAGGAACCCTTGTAGGGTGGTTTTTGGACATAACATTCAGACCTGTTGAAAAGCCCAGGTAATAGAGAGAAACAGGCAGGATTAGTCAAACAAATAGAGAGAAACAAAGACAATGAGATATCATTGCGAATTGCCCATTTTCATTTAGAGAATATACACATATAAATAGAATCTGGTGTGACCCTTGGTTTGTTCCAAGTGGTATCTTGGACTCTCAAAGACGCTTGATATTCACCTATGACTCTTCATGTGAATAGTAAATATAATATAACCACAAGGATTAGTTTTCCAACATCCCCCCCCCCCCAATCTGAAGGGGTGTTTGTGAGTCCAGGAATCTTCTGAAAGAGAGCTAAAAATTGGATGTAAACAGCTGCCAACGCTGAACATCTCCTACTTTACAATGTGGCTATATGCCAAGTAAGGTAGAAAAATTGAAATGTTCTACTAAGTGGTAAAAATGAAGTGTTCTCTAAATCAGTGGTTTTAAGATGACCACAAACTCAGTGGTTTCGGATGACCAAAAACCAAAAAGAATAGCAGAAGCAACAAAGGCTGATGTCTTCTACTAAATGGTGGATTTAGGCTGACCACAAACCAAAAAAAGTGGTTTTGGAAGATTACAAACCAAAAACTAGCAGAAGCAACAAAAGGTGATGTTTTCTACCAAATGGTGGTTTTAGGCTGACCACAAACCCAAAAGGTAGTCTTAGGATAGACTAAAACCAAAAGAAAATGGTGAGTTAGGCTTACCACAAACAAACAAAAAAGTTAGCAGCAGCTGATGTCTTCCACTAAATGGGTGGTTTTTGGCTAACCACAAACCAAAAAGATGGTTTTAGGATGACCACAAACCAATGGGTGCTCTGGAACATGGCTCTAACTCTGTCTTCTAACTACAGTTATCAATCTCGCTCTAGCTCTAGGCTCTAGATGTTGGCTTTGGGTTCTAATTGTGGCTCAAGCGCACTTGTTCCGACAAGATGATAGGGCTTCAAAACTTGAAGCTTGGTTGTTAATCCATGACAATCCCCCATGTCAGGTACAAGGTGAGAAGCAGGAAGACTTTCTACTGCAAGTTGTGTCAAAACTAGAGACTGAATTCTTCTGTATGACTAATATATTTTCTTGGTTATTGGTGGCCATTGCCAAGAATAGATCCACCAATCCTAAATCTTCAATCTTGCAAGTTTCTTCAATTTTGAGCATCTATCTAAAGAATGATTATGCTTCCCCCAATGCTAAAGTAGAGATAGAAACATTGATCCTCCATGTGGCCAGTCCGGTGACAATATTTGCACCAATGCCAAAACTAGGACAGGTGAAGATGAATCTTCTTAAAGGAATCCAAAACTCTGAAACTAGATTGGTCTGCCATAATTCGGAATATGAAAGGTCACTTCCTTATCAAATCCAATATCCATTCTATGTTTGTTCTTCCTAAGTTCTTCCCAAGGTCTGATGATGGGCATGGAAAGATTATGCTAAATATGTTCATGAGATGCTTCATTTTCTGCATCTGACGTTGCTTCACTGAGTTAGTCATCTACTAACATCTGATAAGAATCATTATCAAACTCAAAAAGAGGGTTGTTCTTAACAAGAACTAGTTCACAATGTTGATCCCTTCTTTGTATTTCATCAAGATGGAGCTGTGATTGAGTTTGGAGGTGTTCTACTTGTGCTCGTGAATCCTGTAAACAAGTTAGAACAAATCGGAGATTTGCTTTGTTGATAGTGATTGTCATTAGCAGCAACAAGTATTAGAGTGTTCAATGACTAATAATTCTTCAATTCACAAGACATTTGAAACATTGAATCAAAATTTAGACGGCTTCTTACAAATCCACCCTTAAACAGTAAGACTCAATAATCCAACTCTGAATTTCTGAAAAAAGAAAGGTGTCGGTTTCTATCGAGAATGCACCCGATACAATATAAATTAACACACACAATGACTATGTGCAAGTTGCAAGTTACAGTGTTGGGACATTTTGAAAATAGAATAGGCAAAGATAATCATGAATGCTTCACCTCTTTAAACCTCTGGACTTGAATGCTCTGGTTTCTTTGAGGATGCTGAAAATGGTGAGGTTGAATCTAAAGCTAAAATAGCCTTCAAAAACAAATACTTTATCTCTGAGTCCTTCGTTGATTGGTAATGTTATAATGTAGTGCCAAGGCTATTGAAACACATACGCTCTAAAATGCAGTTGTACCAGCAATCACCATAAACTGGGGGCACTGCAGGTGGATCTCAGACGAGAACCCCTCAGATTGAGCTTATAGGTGAATCCTCTAACTTCATAATGCCACCAATGTTTCAACAATCTCTTTCCGAGTGTCCTACTGCATCATAATTCAAGAATATTCTTATTGACTCCCTTTTTTAGTTGTGAGTTCTTGTTGGCAACAGCCACAACAGTTTCCTCCCTTTCCTATGACGTTCGACAAAACCAAATCCAACCCCATATGTCTGTGGATTTGTAGAATACTCCTTGTGTCCAAACCAACACCATTGCTCCAGAATATGAATGCAAAAACGCAATAGAGGAGAATCACCCACTTGAGTCCATGTTCTGCATGTATCACTCAACACATTAAGCTTTGCAACCAACAACAACTATTCAGAGCAGTAGCAAGAGTATGTTGTGCATGCCCAAGACAAGATACAAGCAACATTTTCTTCCAGGGCACTTCACATTTGTAGATGTGTATCCTAATCTATCAAACCTTTGTGGTTATATTTTACATTTGCAAATTTGTTACAAGATTAAAATTGTTTTTCAAACCCTAACCCTCACCATTTTTTCAAAGAAAAATTCAGAACTTTTTTAAGTTCCTCTTGATTTTTTCTGTAGATCTAGTTTAAAATCAATTATATAATAACTTATTGTCAAGGATCTATTTGCTTCATTCATCACACAGAGTGGTGCATTTGGAAATGTAAATGCACTAGCTGACAAGGGAATTACGACACCTATTGCATGGTGGGGATATTATGGTGCTCAAACTCCAGATTTACAAACCCTTGCATTGAGAGTTCTTTCATAGGTTTGTATCTCTTCAGCAACAGAGAGAAACTGTATACTTATGGGTTCATCAATTCAATCAAGAGAACTAGACTTCAATCAACATAGGCAAAAGATCTTGTGTATATTCATTCAAGTTTTCATCTCATCTCTCAATCAAAGCCAATTTATGACAAAGTCCTTTGAAGCTATGGGATGTGAATGCTAAGGAAGCAAATTTGGATACTCTTGATTGCTCGATAGCTTACCTCTTTTGGGTAAGTTCTTATATAGATCCTTTCAGTGTTGGGGATTTGGATGATGCATCGATGTCTTGATCTACATCGACTGTGTGAGGGTCGTTTCCCTTTGTTGGTGGTGGGCATAGTGGTAGCTTTATTGCATCCTCTACCCATGCTGCTTCATATCATCAATCTAAGGAGTTAGGTGTTATTACATTGAAGGATGTAAAGGGTGATGACTGTCTATCAGATTTGTCTATCTTGCTCTAGATTTTCATATTTCTGTTTTTTCATTTCAAACTTGTGGAGTTCCCAAATATGCTCTGTTACCAAGCAAATTAACAGGGCTAGTGCCCAGTAAGCACATGTAAGGAGTTGTGACCCAATCTCACCTCAGTCACAACCCTTTAACTTCTTGAGAGAGTCCTAACCTCCAAGGGGATAGCCCTTATACTTATTACCTGTTGGCAAAATACACAACAAACTTCAACAACCTTGGTAGCTAGAGATCAGTGCCTTTGGGCGGAGTCAAATAGTATAACCGTTTAAGGAAAAATCACTGCAATGGATACCATAGGCCACTACAAAACTACTGTAGATGACTATGTAGTTTGAGTAATCAACAATATGTATCCAACAAATGACTGAATACTGCATTAAACCTTCAGTTAAGGGCTAACTCAAACCATAATCCAACAGTAATATTTCATTAATCAACAGTATGTTACAACGGTAATGCTAAGGAACTTATGTATGGGTTAATAGTAGCGTAACCATGCATCAACCAATCACCAACATCTGTATATACTATTAAACATTCACAGGCAGTGTACAAACTTAAAGTACTATAGGCAGTCGTCTAAACATCTGTCATACACCAGTTGTTGGCAGCAGTCTTTAAACAGTCATATAAACAGTAATTTAGACAATCATCCCTTCACAACAGTCCATCAAATGCATTGAGTTTAGTCATTTACTTCATCAAATCTTAGGTCTGATTTTTGTCAACTTTTTGGTGTTTTATATTGCATGTTGAAAGCAGCAGAGAGGAGAGGACAGGATGCCCTCTTTAGCAGGGTCTGTCCACTCTTGGCAGTCCTCTGAAGGTGTACACCGAGGGCTGGTTCAAGGCAAAAGAGGCATGTACAAGTTTGCTTTAAGTCACATGATATAAACACAAATATTATTAACATTGTTATTATAATAATAATAATCAAAAGCCCACCCCAACCCTACTTTAAACACTTTTCAACTCATTTTTTGTTGTTGATAAATTATAAATACTTGCCTCTTCATCCCAGGTGTCCATCAAATAAAAGGAGATGAAATTGAAATTACCTTCCATCACGTCCCATAAAGTATTCTAAATCATATAAAATAAATTTAAGCTCTTGAATCTTACACAATCTTTGTCCCATAATCAAAATTCTTGGAAAGCTGACTTTTGAAGGGACCTCCTCTATGATAGCATCCTTTATTGTAGTCTGCATTGAAAATATATTATTAGAAACCTGAATCAATTATTATTTGGACAAGCAATACCTTGCTCAAAACTACTGTCTAACTAAGTCACGTGACATAAGGACACAGGGCATGGAGGACACAAAAACACGAGTGTCCAACACGGAAATGGTGACCCCCGGAATAAAGACACGGAGGACATGTTATATATATCACAGGAAATGGAGGACACAAAAACACGAGTGTCCAACACGGAAATGGTGACCCCCGGAATAAAGACACAAAGGACACAAAAACACTAGCGTCCAACACGGAAATGGTGACCCCCGGCATAAAGACACAGAGCAGGGGGTGGTCACCATTTCCGTGTCTTTATTCCGGAGTCACCATTTCCGTGTTGGACACTTGTGTTTTTGTGTCCTCCATGTCCTGTGTCCTTGTGTCAGATGACTTAGTTAGACAGTATATATATATCCTTTTTAGAAACTAGAATATTTACAAATATTCAATAGAAATTAGAATCATTACACATTCACAAATCACAATGAGACACAGAGATGATAACCATAGGCAATAGATCAAGATGTTGGAACTTGGAACCATATTTCTCATTAAGTCATCAAAATCAAAATGTATTACATAGATGTCAGAATGCCACTGGTAACCTTGGGAATTGAAGTTGTGATTGAGGAGCTGGACAAGGAAAGGCAGACACCTACAGCAGAAGCAAGGGAAGCCATAACCAATGCATAAGAATAAGAATATACAGCCACTCTGCCATTCTACATCTATGTGGATTTGGAATTTTGGCCTTGGAGGGTATGAATTAGAAGAGGCAATGCCAGGTCTCATTGCTATGTCTGTCCTTTTTTACTATCTTAGGATGGCTGAAGCATTTGTTAGTAGTTATAGTTTAGGCTGTTATAATATGTATTTTTGTTTAATATTTTTTTAGCTCTGTCGTAAACATTCCGAGGAGAAGAGACTATAGTTTGAACAGCTCCATTAGTATTAATGCTAAATGCAGGCTGGATTCCCTTGATTGCTGGTTATTAAATGTAGCATTTTGTGTATATTATTAATATTGCTAAATAACATAAAAAAATAAAAATAAAATGATAGATAAACTGTGTATTAACCAAAGTAAGTTTGTCATGAAATATTCCATTTTCATAAAGTGAACCTGTTCCATAATTCATTGTTTTTAAAATCGGGTTTTAACCCGAGGCGGCGTTTTACATCTTTTACGTGTCCTGGAATCGGGACAAGATCCACACACTGCCGGGGCGGCGTTTTACATCTTTTACGTGTCCTGGAATCGGGACAAGATCCACACACTGCCGGACATGATGCTCAGACACGTGTTTTGATCATGTCCCAATTCCAGGACATGTAAAAACATGTGTCGGACACGTGTTTGCATAGTATTCGTGTTCGACATGATCACAAGCGACAGGGGCAGGGTTTTGGACGTGTCACTTCAACAAGAACTTTAATACAAATAGTCGTCTCAAGTTTCCATATTCCATTTGTCAACTAACCATTCTATATAATCATATGCACAAGCAGTTTTTCCAAAACTATGAGCAAAAATCTTTCGTTAAGGAGGTTTGATGAGATAGATAGTTATCTTGGCATAAAATGAAACCCTCGACCCAAACTATGAGCAGATAGCCTCCATGCATATTCCATGAGCGAGTTCATATCAAAACTGTAACTGCTCATATTCATTAAACCCAAATGGCAAAAACCTTGTGTTCATGAGGTTTGATGAGATAGATAGTTATATTAGCATGAAATGAAACCTTCAACCAGAGGTTTGCCGCTAGGGTTTTTAAGTAATGATGCCTAAAATAGTAAAACCCTAGATATGCGGCTTGGGTTATTTTGGTAACCATGAAATCCAGATATATGCCCTTGGGTTATTTGATGCCCTTTAGGTTATTTGGTAACATGTTGCTCGCACCCTTTTAATCACCATCCAGAAGGTATCATGATAAAACCGAGATTTATCCTTCACACCTTAAAATTACAAAGCGGAAATTCAAATGCTAGGAGAAACCTAACAATTACATCCTGCTGCTCGCCAGAAAAGGGAGGCAACGACGGGAAAATCAGAGCAGAAAGCTGATAATACGGACTTGGTGCCTAGCCTGTTGAGCGGACCTCACGGATAGTTCCACTGGTCCATATCCTTCAGTTTTGGTCGAATTGACCGTCTGTTCCCTGAGCCTGGGCAACTGCAATGGCCATTGTCACAGATGCCAAAAGGTCCGCAGGCTCTGGACAATATTCAATTCTTATTGGATGGGTTCAATTCGAAATCCGGGTCCCAGGCTTTGACATCGTAATGTCCGGGGGCATCGGAGAGAAACCCGGTAGACGCGAAGGCTATCATCGATGTCCAGTCTCGGGAACCTGTACTCGTTTTCATTAAGAACCATTGACAGCAATTGAGTCCCATTAGAGCATTAGAGCATAAAGAAGATGACGATGATCTGCACATAGTTCCATTCAGAGAGACCGTCAAAGCAACCCCATAGAATAATAAGGCTCCTGGATTGAACAAAACCAACCCTCCAGGTTCCATAACGAGTTTACAGCCGATTCTATAACGAGCTTATTTGATAGAGAACTTCCATTTATGGCAAACCAACCCTCCCGGTTCCATAACGAGCTCACAGCCGGTTCTATAACGAGCTTATTTGATACAGCACTTCCATTTATTGCAAATGAATTCGGAACAAGTGCCTATTTAGCGCCTGGCCTGCCCGCTTTTTAGTGCCTCCCCGGGCACGAGCGTTATTCACCATATCATACAATATTAATATGATATCATATCGATATCGATAAATTAATTTTTTTAATTTTAAAATCATCAAATATATAAAATTAAAATTATTAATTTTTTGAAAATAACAAATAATTTTATTTATCCCTTTATAGAGTATTTCCCGTTAGTATTTTTCTTTTATATAGTATAAAGTTTAAATTATGCAATTTTTATTATTATTAACATATAATCTATGGACTAAATAATGTATTGTGAAAAGGAATATATAATTTGTGCCTTACACTATTTTCTTTTATTGGATAAAGTTTAAATTATGCAATTTTTATTATTATTAACATATAATCTATGGATCAGGAGAGATTCGATAGGGCGATAGGATCGAGGAAGCAGGCTCACACAGTGCTCACGTCGACGATTAGAGGATTTTTGCAGGTTGGGCATGCTCCTTGGCTTTCGCTGCCAATGCTCTGCGTCTAGCCCCTGGGCTCCTTGCCTGGCCTTGGCTGAGCTGCTCTCATTGGTTTGTTGAATCCCAGGTTGTCCTTGCGATGGCCCATGTGCTGAGAGGCTTCTTTGGTGGGGCAATCCGATGGTGACTGGTGTGGGCGGTGATTCGTCCCCGAATCTACGCCTGGATGCCTTCGACCGGTTAATTGCCTATCACAACATGAGATCCGGCAAAGGAAATCCCTCGAAGTTTGTCAAAAGAATTGAAGATGTGCCGGAAGTTGCCCTTCCACCGGAATAAACTATCCGAGTTGCTCTCTCCCTGGCAGACCGGGCCCTGATCAAGCAATTCACGGGGCTCTGGCCCTCGCCAAAAACTACTGACAGCTGAGTCCAAAGAAACTGGAGGCCCCTAATCTCCAACAATGTTGCATCATACTCTGTCGGAAGAGGTTATTTTATGTTCGACTTCGAATCCAAGGAAGACAAAGATTTAATTTTTAGGAATGGGCCCTACTTCATGGGGCCACAGGGTCTTTTTCTTAACGAGTGGACTCCGGACTTCGATCCCGAGGCCGATACCCCTAAAGCAGTGCCTGTCTGGGTCAGGCTACCCAACCTCCCCATGCACTGCTGGAACCCTAAATCTCTCCAAGCTATAGGGACTGTACTGGGGAAATACATAGACATGGCTAGTCCAAAGGACCAATATGCTTGTGCCCGTATATGCGTTGAGGTCGATCTCGAAGCTGGCCTGCCAGAAGCTATAAAGTTAACTGCTGGGAATTGGTCCCACTTCCAAAAGCTTGACTATGAATAGTTGCCTTTCAAGTGCAGAGGCTGCCACGAATACGGACACTTCATCCGCAACTGTCCTAAAAAGCCCGAGATCTAGCAAGACAAGGCGGAGGGATGGAAAAAGGTGAATTGATAAATCCAAAAACCAATCCGGAATGGATCCAAAGAAGGGTGAGGGGAATAAAGAAACAAGGGTCATCCCTCCTGAAGGATCCCTAGAAACATCCAAGACCAAAGAAACTGTTGAAGCAAGGGATGATCCCCTTGAAGTCGAAGAGAAATCCAGTAATGGAGATAGTAAGGAGCCCAAAGTAGACCTATATGCCCAACAAATGAAGGATCAAGATGAAGCCATGGCATTGATAACAGTAGGGGAATCCTTGGGGAAATCAGAGGAAGAATCTGGAATGGAAGAAGAGGAAGAGGAGGAGGGGGAAATAGAGCTGACTACTCCAAGAATGACTAAAACCAAAGGAAGGAAATCAAAGAAAGACGTTAGGGAGCAAGCAACCTACAAGGATAAGCTGCAATGCTCCCGGCTAACCTTGGAAAAGCTGATGAAAAATACTAGGAACACCCACCAACAGGGGCATGCCGAGAAAGGGGTGCCTTCGCTCTCCAAAAGTAAGTAATGAAGGTCCTCTCCTAGAACTGCAGAGGTCTCGGTAGCAAAATCAAGGAAGAAGCAATGACAGATCTAATTTATTTACATCAACCGAACATCTTTCTGATCCAGGAGACCAAGATGGAGGAAGTCGCATTTCTCCATGAAAATCAAAAATTTTGGAAAATAAGAGGTAAAGCCGCAATTAGCTCAAGGGGCGCATCCGGAGGCATTGGAACTTTGTGGGATGATAAGAAATTTGAGGCTGTTGACATCAAGTACAGTACATGTTGGGTCCTCACCCTACTGAGGCAAAAAGACACGAATACCCTGGTAAGAATTTTCAATATTTATGCTCCCAATTCTATTGCTGAAAAAAATGTCTGCTGGAGTCTCTTTCGCGAGGAAAAGAGTAACCTGCAAGGTAATGTTATTCTTGCGGGGGATCTAAATGTCATCCTAAGTCAAGATGAAAAACGAGGGGGCTCTTTGGTCAGAGACCCCATTAGAGAAACTGTTGATGAGATCATCCTGGAATGGGATCTCATGGATATTAAGCCATCTTCTGGAAAATATACTTGGAATAACAAGAGGAGTGGGCCTGGGCATATTGCTGCCAAACTCAATCGCTTCCTGGTCCAAGACACCTTCCTCCTGCTAGGACTGAAGTTGTCTTCCAAAATCTCACCTTTTGGAGTATTAGATCACAAGCCCATCCTCCTTGGGATCGTTAATAATAAGAATTGGGGCCCTATTCCATTCAGATTTAATCCCCTGTGGGCCAATCAACCTGAGTTCCTAAGGATTGTTGTTGATTCTTGGTCCCTCCCAATTATAGGGTCACCCTTCTACGTTTGGGAGGAGAAACTCAAAAGGCTTAAAAAAGAACTAAAATCTTGGGCTAAGGCGATCCCCTCTCCGACTGATAAAAAATCACATGCTGCTCTTGAGCTAGAGTGCCACCAGGCCGTCATGGAGGATAAAATCATGGACCATAATGACATCCAATCTGAGCTCAAGCTGCACTCAAATCTCCACGTTGCCTACAGACATGAATCCGAGTGGTGGAGATTAAAATCTAGATGTAAATGGCTGAACGAAGGAGATAGGAACACGAGTTTTTTCCACAAGCAGGCTGAAGCAAGGAAAAACTTCAACTGTGTGCTTGAAATTCAGTCTCAAGATAGACTTATCAGCAACTTCGAAGACATAAAGATGGAAGTGTCGAGGCATTTCAGCGATCTCTTCAATGCCCAGCCTATCGTGGAAGACACCGAGCTCATGAGCCTGATCCCCAATGCAATAAAAAATAGTGACAACGAGGCTCTAACATAAAGTATCACGATGGATGAAATCAAGATGGCCGTTGATGGTATGGAGGATGACAGAGCTCCGGGTCCCGATGGATATAATGTTAATTTCATAAAGCTTTGCTGGGACATTATTAAAAATGACTTAATCAAAATGGTCAGAAAATCTCAGATGTGCAATAAAATTGGAGGCAGCACAAACTCTGCCTTCCTGGCTCTAATCCCCAAAGAGAAGGAGGCTAAATCTTTTGACAGGTTTCGTCCTATATCCTTGTGCAATATAGGTTATAAAATCATAACTAAGATCATGGCTAGTAGACTAAAACATATCCTACCTAGACTAATCCCTAAGAACCAAGGTGGATTTGTCAAAGGCAAAAAGATCTGGGAAAATATTATCTTAGTCCAAGAGGCTATACACTCTAGTCTGAAGAACGGCGACAAAGGAATGGTGGTAAAAATTTTAATTGATCTTGTTAATGCCTTCGATAGAGTCAGTCATCCTTTTCTCTTTTAGGTAATGCAAAAATTTGGTTTCGCTTCAAATTTTATCTCTTGGGTTAAGGCCTGTATCAGCAAACCGTGGATAGCCCCGCTTGTCAACGGAAGAGCTGCCCCTTTCTTCAAAGCTTCGCGAGGTCTGAGGCAAGGCTGCTCGCTCTCCCCCTTGCTTTATGCCATCCAGGCTTCAGTACTAAGCTTTCAGCTATAATTTGCTAGGCATGAATAGGACCTTCCATGCATTAGGATGGCTAGGGGCATCAAAGATATTAATCATGCGCAATTCACGGATGATACTATCTTGCTTGGAGGAGCCAGTCAAATTATTGCCCGTCGATTCAAAACCGAATTGAATCGTTACTGTCAAGCATCTAGAAGCAAAATCAATCTAAGGAAAAATCAGATTTATGGATGGAATATCAATCCTAGGGAAATGTCGGATATCTCTTGGGGTCTCAACATGGATGAGGTTGTTGCCTGGGAGTCCTTCAATTATCTAGGGATCCCCATTTTCAAAGCCAAGCCCAAGAGCTCGGCCTAGAACCCAATTGTGGAGAAAATCAAAAATAAAATCAAAGGATGGGGATCAACTTGGCTAAATTTGGTTGGGAAGGTAGTCTTAATCAAAGTTGTCCTGAATAGCTACCTGCTCTATCAAAGCTCTCTTCTTCTAGCTTCGGCCAAAACTATAATTAAGATGGAAGGACTGGTTAGATCCTTTCTCTGGCAGGGTGGTAGTGTTGGAAGAGGCAAAAAGTTTGCATTGGTGAGTTCGAAAACAATTAAATTGCTGCGATCAGAGGGCGGTCTACACATCAGAGATCTTAAAACTCAAAACTTGGCTATGGGAGCCAAGCTGCTCTGGAACTTGCTCGCCCCCAAGCCCTCCTGGTGCAGTCGTGTGCTGAAAGCCAAATACTTCAGAGGCTTGAGGCTTAGATGCCTTGATGAAGGCCACGTGACTCAGAACGGCTCCTCAATCTTTAACATTTGTGTAAAGGTGTTGCCACAGTTTAAAGATGATTTGTATTGGGTCCCAGGCAATGGGAAATTGATTAGTTTGTGGCATGACAGAATTTTAGGAAAGACACCTCCTCAAACTGCAGCAGTGGCTGGTCGCGCTGGGGGTGAACACGGTCTGGGATATATCCAAATGGGAGACTAAAGAGCCATATCTTTGGGCTGGCTGGGTTTTGCCAGAATGCCCTGATGACTTAGAAGCTGAGAAAACTCTGCTATTCATCCACTTGGTTGGGCTAGCATCGATTGCCAAAAACAGGAAGGATCGACGTGGTTGGGGAGGGCAGTCTGGTAGATACTCAACGGCAGAAGGTTACCAACGTTATGCTCCAAATTACAATGTCCCTGTCAATCCTCAAATCTGGAATTACCTTTGGAATTGCAGAACGCTGCCGAAGATCGAAATGTTCATTTGGTCTCTTACGCATGAGAGAGTGCTCACTGGCGATAATTTGGAAAAAAGAGGGCTCGCTGGCCCATTTTGTTGCCCCTTATGTGCTGAGGCCTTTGAAACTATCAACCACTTATTCTTAAAGTGCCCTTATGCCATTTTAGTTTGGAATGATGTGCTGAAGCGATGGGGAGATGGAGTGCATTTGCCGGATAATATTCAAGCCTGTTTTCTTAAATGGAAAAGCCTGTATCAAGGTGAACTGAACCAGAAAAGTGGAGTAAGAGCTTGCTGGTTGAAACTCCCCAAGTTAATTTGCTTGTGTATTTGGAACGAAAGAAACCATAGGATTTTTCAGGAAAAGACTCAGCCTGCGTGGAAGACTGCTATTAAAATTAAAGCTTTGTTCGGGGAGGTTGTCAGTATCTCTAAGATCCCCAAAAATAAAGGAAACCTGACGGACAATGAAAAAAATTGGATGCAAAGTATCAATATCATGGCTGTAAATAAAGCAGATGCTAATAAATTGGAAGAATGGGATATCAGGATGGATAACTCTCCGTTTGAAAATTGGCTAAAAGAAAGGAAAATTTTTAAACAATTTTTTGACGAGGCTTCCAAAGGGAATCCGGGGAAGGCCGGGGGAGGTGGAGTCGTTATTGATCCAGACAGGAACGTCGAGATTGAATACTGCTGGAACATAGGTTATGATACTAATAATATGGCTGAGGCTTACGAGCTCTGGCAAGGCTTCAAGCAGCTGCAGAAGAAAGGAGTGGATGAGGTCATGGTTTTCGGAGATTCCAGGGTTATTATTCAGGCGTTGAATGGGGGAAGAAGGAGTAAGAATGATAGGACAACAAGGCTGATAAGTAGAATTAGATCCAAGACCAAAATGTTCATGAAGGTTTTTTTTTTCATATTCTTAGGGGACTAAATGTCTTGGCGGATATTGCAGCCAATAAATCCATAGCTGTTGATCTTAATGAACTTATTGTCAACTCGGTTGTAAGCATTGACATCCTGCCTTAGCTCTTCTGTAGTGATTGAAAGAAGTAGTGATTAGGATGCTTGTTGTAATGCGTTTTCATTTCAGCGGTCTCTTTGCTGAGTTTTAAATATAACATAACCATTCTTGTTAAAAAACCATATAATCTATGGACTAAATAATGTATTGTAAAAAGGAAGATATAATTTGTGCCTTAAAGAATTATGGTCATGTGTAGGTATGCCAAAATTGAATTTAATACTTGTAAGTCTTGTGACTTATAAAATCAAGTATAATATTTTTTGTTTAAAATTGATATGCAAATTTTCTAGCTAGGCTCGTTGTTGAATGTGTGGTGAGTTTTTCGAGTTTAGCCCGGTCGTTTATTGAATGTCTAGCGAGTTTCTCGAGTTCGCCTGGTTGTTAATTAAAGGCCTCACAAATCTCTCGAGAATCATAACAATAATATTGACACATTCCCATGAACCTCTTCAAAGAAAATTTCCATTCCATAACACGATAAAAACCCAATAGTCGCTTTCCCTTTCCCTCTCCACACCACTCCCAATTCTTGTTCTATAATTCTTGCCTATTTGATAGGAAGCTCCCTCGACTAGTTACTCAACCTTGCATACTTAATTCTTGCTCTCTAGCCTAGATGATTTCATAGAGCCCTCTACACTCCAATTGAGTTCAATCATTTCTATTGTGAAAGTGACCTGAATTTTTTATGGCCCAGCCTTGTTTGAATGATTGAATCATATGCTTGTCAGTGCTCAAATCGAATGAAGACAGAGTTGACTCTCGCACTCTCTCAAACGAAATCAAACAAAATAAATATAACGACAAACTGAAAGAAAGAATGATTTAAAACGGTGGACGTGAAACACATTTCGATATTTTGTTTAAATTGGATTTCAGCTCAAAGTGTTTTGTGCTTTGAAATGAAGAAAATAGTAGGTTTGATTAGTATAGTTTTTTGGGTTTTAAGTTTTTTTTAGTGATTATGAATTTATTTTAGGATATTGTTCAAGAGATCCCCTAAGTTTAGTATTAGCACTTGTATTTGAATATGTGAATTTTTTTAGTACTAAAGAATTGGAGAAATGTGGA
>LPNX010781402.1:109433-129526 GCA_001517045.1 Pseudotsuga menziesii | reverse complement strand
AGCAGTGGATTTGAAATAGATTTCAAGTCAAACACAACATGCACCTACATTAATTTTTACATGTGTTATTCATGTTGTTGCATTCACGGAATCTCCTCAAATCAAATATTTGCAACTACAAAAGCCATTGAATTTATTAAAGATTCAATTGCATTGAAGCATTGTGGCCTGCAACAATGTAATTATCTCTCACATGTATCACTTTGGTCATGTTTTCAACAGCTACATAAACTGAATTGAACTTAGCATATTATGCTACAACCTATGCCCAGGCCTACAACCTATCGTAGATACAACCATTTTTCTTTCAAATATATCATCTAAAATAGTTTTCAAAATAAAACACAACAGCAATGCACCCCGGGGAGGGAAACACATTGTTTAAGCTGGAAATGAAGGATAAGGGGAATGGTATGGAACTTAATATAATGTGTTGCATCTAACTCAAGATTTACAAGATGCACAAAAGTATAGATATTCACCTTGTGGATGTTCAATCCCTGAGCCATCATCCAGACTCTCTTTCATATTATTTAAACCTTCTACATTTAGTTCCAATTCATAGATATTATCAACTTTTGCCTAAAAAAAAACCCAATTTTTCGTCCATATACTGAGCACCTTCAAGACATAAACACCATAGTTTATGCCAATCTAATGTGGAAGATATTAAATGCTTTAACAAAAAAGCCAAGCATAAACAATTTTTTCCCATCATCCAAAAGACAAAAAGGTAATAAACCAAATAGTTAAAAAAAAAAAGACGGATAAATAATTTCAAACAAACAATATTCAATTGCAACACTACTAACAAGAAACTTCTCTTAAATACTACAAGCCCAAATTAGCCTTGCAAAAATTTCCCAATATTAACATAAAATTTAAACCAATTTTTTTTGTTGTTGAGAAAATAGTGTAAGACTTTTTCACTACTAAACAAAAAAACCTTAAAAAGTATCATTTGTGGTTTACCTCACAAGGGGTATACATGTTTTTTATATACCAAAGGGCATATTTATGTCTTTCATATGCTTCATAAGGGGTTATATTAATCTTGTAATATACCTTGTAAATCTNAAAGGCAAGTATGTGAAGAAGATAGTGGCAGACATGAGACTCAAGAGTTGATGTGGACCTCGATAATGACGATATCTTTGAACACACAAAATTGAGCACACAGATCTATGGACCAACACACAACTCACAAGAAAGATCACACAGTTTTACTCACAAATTGAAGACTGAAATAGTGCAAAAAAGGCTTGCAACCGTGAAAGCTTTCATTAATCAAAAGTAATTAGATAATTAATTACAATGAAGTACAATGGCTAAATATCCTCATGCAATTCGAATCCATGTGAGGAAATTTGAATTGGTTCGAATCTACTTGACTGAATGGTTAATTGACCTTGTCTAAATCATTATCGGAGTTCATCGGAGTTCAAAATCCAAACTCAAGTGTCTAATTCAGTGTTAACTAGTCTAATTGACTGAGGTAGGTGAGTAAATGTGCCTCACTTGCTTGCAACCATGTAATCCTAGCACTAATTGAGTAGAACTGAATGCAACTGACTCCTAACTGAGCTTGACTAGTCACCAACTGAACTCAACTGATGGAGGTTGGTATCGGCACTCCCAGTGGCTTCTAATTTGTAGGGATTGATCTATGAGGCTCCTAAACTGATGCATGCAGGTGCAATTAGTGGTATTTGGCCTCAATTAGTGCTCCCCGCACTTTAGTAACTGGCACATGTGCCCCAATTAGGCCAAGTGGACCTAATGGTGCTAGTGACTAAAAATAGATTGAAAGGACTCCAGATTTAGACATAATTGACCAAATTTGACAAGGGATGATTATAATCCTATCACCCCCCCTGAATGCTAACTTGGACAATTTGTGGGCCCTAGCAACTAAGACCATAAGTCACCCATTATAGCAAGTAAATTAACTGCTCAACACAAGGAGTTGAGGGAAAAACCACATGGGAAAAAATCCCACCCTCTAACTAAGCAGATAGAATCATGATTCAAGTTTGAAAAACTTGAAAATATGTTGCTGCAATCTCTGTGATGTAGTGAAGCAACATGCATGATGTTCTATGCATAGGTATCATGGGCCATGGCATGTAGACTTCTCCATATTCTAGCTGATAGATCCTCAGGTAATCCTGCTTATCAAATAAGGAAGCAAGCTTATCCCAAACCTGCTTGTGAGTCTTCATTCCATTGACGTGGAAGAGAAGATCTCGAGAGATTATGAGGCACAAGCATCCATGTGCTTCATCAAGCCTATTCCAGTACTTTTCTTTGTCAACATAATGAATTGGCTCTGCCTCTCTCTCCATTGTAAGTCTTAAGAGCCTTTTGGAGCGAAGATGCATCTCCATGTCCTCCTTCCACTGGTGGTAGTTGAAAGGAGTGATAATCTCTATTGGAGGGGTCATCTAGAAAGTAGTGAAGGAGACTGAGCTACTGTAGCGAATGCAATGAAGGAGAATGAGTTGCTTGTAGCGAATGTAGTGAAGGAGACTGATAAACTTGTAAATAACACAATCAAACAGACAAAGCAAGGTCGATATCCTACACTTTTGTAATTTCCTTCACACCCATCATAGTTGATCAAGCAAGCTTGATCAACAATTCCTTGGGATATTAAGTGGTAAATTCTCCACTTCTAGTGTAGGACTGGAAGGAGCAATTTTGCTCAAAAAAATGATCCAAGTATGAATCTGTAGTAGGAGAAGTGCCTTGTCCTGTCGAGGCTCTGATACCATGTAAAATTGAGCACAAAGATCCATGGACCAACACACAACTCACAAGAAAGATCACACAATTTTACTCAGAAATTGAAGAATGAAACAATGCAAAAATGGCTTGCAACTGTGAAAGCTTTCATTAATCAAAAGTAATTAGATAATTAATTACAATGAAGTACAACGACTAAATAGCCTCATGCAATTCGAATCCATGTGAGGAAATTCGAATTGGTTGGACTCTACTTGACTTAATGGTTAACTAACCTTGTCTAAATCATTATCGGAGTTCAAAATCCAAACTCAAGTGTCTACTTCAGTGTTAACTAGTCTAACTGATTGAGGTAGGTGAGTAAATGCGCCTCACCTACATGCAGCCATGCAATCCTAGCGCTAATTGAGTAGAACTGAATTTAAGAGACTAGAACTGAATGTAGCTTACTCCTAACTGAGCTTAACTAGTCACCAACTGAACTCAACTAATGGAGGTTGGTATCGGCAATCCCAATGGCTTCTAATTTATAGGGATTGATCTAGGAGGCTCCTAAACTGATGCATGCAAGTGCAATCAGTGGTAGTTGGCCTCAATTAGTGCTCCCCACGTTTTAGTAACTTGTACATGTGCCCCAATTAGGCCAAGTGGACCCAATGGTGCTAGTGACTAAAAATAGACTGAAAGGACTCTAGATTTAGACATACTCCTAATTTAGAGATAATTGACCAAATTTGACAAGGGAGGGTTATAATCCTAACACCCCCCCTAAATGCTAACTTGGACAATTTGTGGGCCCTGGTAACTAAGAACATAGGTCACCCATTACAGCAAGTAAAGCAACTGCTCAACACAGGGAGCTAGGGAATAAACCACATGGGAAAAAATCCCCCCCTCTAACTAAGCAAATAGAATCAGGATTCAAGTTTGAAAAACTTGAAAATATGTTGTTGCAATCTCTGTGATGTAGTGAAGCAGCATGCATGATGTTCTGTGCACAGGTATCATGGGGCCTAGCATGTAGACTTCTCAATCTTGTCCCAAAACGATGATGGAAGGAAGGAGGAATGTAACCTTTGCCTCTTTCTGGATGAAGAGGTGTATGATCCACTCTATTCTTCTGAAAGCAGTGTAATTGATCAAACCTTGCTATGTATCATCTCACAGGGAACTTGTTGCATCTCTATGAAGGAGGTGAGATTGTATGTCATAGCGCAAGGTTCTTTGTGTCACATAGATTTTCATTCATCTTCCTAGCTTCTCGCTTGGGAATAGGGAATGGATCTAGATTTGAGTCATTCTAAATCTCAATCTCATAAACTGATACAGTTGTTTCTGTAATACTAATGGAAACTGCAAAAGAAGTAGATGGAATGTTTATACCTTCCCTTTCAAGTGGTTGTTGAGAGTGCACTCGTTCTAAAAATGGCATGAAGTGTGAGAACTCATATGCCTTGGAGGCATGATTTGCAACACCCTTCACTATGATGTTCCCAGTAGAGATATTTGTGATCTCCACTGAGTCAAGACCAAATGTCACTCGCTTTGGAGAGCCAGTATGAGTCATCTGGTAAACAGATAACATATTTGTAGCTAAGGAGGGCACACAAAGCACATCTTTGAACTTTCCATGTTAAAGCTTGATAGAACCCTTCCCCTTGGCTCGAATTTGATTGTTATTTCCCATCTGAATACTAGGACCATCATAATACTGTAAAGAAGAGAATGATTCTCTGGATGCAACCATATGATTGGAAGGTACATAATCAATGAGGAAGGCATGTGTTGTTGAACAACTAGCCTTCAGTGGATGGCATGTTTCTTCATGTTCTTCAGTGTCTTCTCTATGGTCAGCCTTCCTTGCGCTAGCAGGTACAGTAATGTTATGTTTCTTCAAAAGGAGAGCCATCTCATTAATTGTTCTTCTCATGCATGAGCTTTCTATATGAAAGCCCCTTCCATGGTAAGAACAAAGAGTCTTTCCTTTGCCATTCTTCTTGCTTCTCTTCAAACATGAATGCTCATTTGACTGCTCTTTCTCCATAGGAGACTCATCCTTTTGCTTCCCTTTATCATTCACAACCTTAGGTCCTCCAGCAACCAGTGCTTGATCTCTGGAAGATCGAATAATCCCCATTTGGATCAATTTGTCATGCTCTTGGGTGAGAGATTCAATGAAGGAGTTAAGAGTAGGCATCTTCCATTTTGAGTAGTGAGATTCATAGAATGAAAGGTTGATTCAAATACTGAGTAGTATGCACCAAGTTTGGAGAGAATGGCAAGGATGAGTTGATCATCCTCCTTCTCAACCTTGTACAGCTTCAACTGGAACACTAGATACTTGAATTTGGTGAAGAAGTCATTTAGTGTTTCGAAATTGGCTAGATGAAGAGAAATCACCTTATTCTCTAGCTAATAGATCCTCAGGTCATCCTGCTTATCAAATAAATAAGCAAGCTTATCCCAAACCTGCTTGTGAGTCTTCAATCCATTGACGTGGAAGAGAAGATCTCAAGAGATTGAGAGGCATAAGCATCCATATGCTTCATCAAGCCTATTCCAGTACTTTTCTTTGTCAACATAATGAATTGTCTCTGCCTCTGTCTCCATTGTAAGTATGAAGAGCCTTTTAGAGCGAAGCTACATCTCCATGTCCTCCTTCTACTAGTGGTAGTTGAAAGGAGTGAGAATCTCTATTGGAGGGGCCATCTAGAAAGCAGTGAAGGAGATTGAGCTAATGTAGCGAATGCAGTGAAGGAGACTGAGCTTCTTGTAGCGAATGCAGTGAAGGAGACTGATAAACCTATAAATCACACAATCAAATAGACAAAGTAAGGTCGACAGCCTACACTTTTGGAATTTCCTTCACACCCATCATAGTTGTTCAAGCAAGCTTGATCAACAATTCCTTTACTTGGGATATTAAGTGGTAAATTCTCTGCTTCTGGTGCAATACTGGAAGGAGCAATTTTTCTCAAAAAAATGATCCAAGTATGAATCTATAGTAGGAGAAGTGCCTTGTCCTTCCGAGGCTATGATACCATGTAAAATTGAGCACAAAGATCTATGGACCAACACACAACTCACAAGAAAGATCACACAATTTTACTCAGAAATTGAAGAATGAAACAATGCAAAAATGGCTTGCAAATGTGAAAGATTTCATTAATCAAAAGTAATTAGATAATTAATTACAATGAAGTACAATATCTAAATAGCCTCATGCAATTCGAATCCATGTGAGGAAATTCGAATTGGTTGGACTCTGCTTGACTGAATGGTTAACTGACCTTGTCTAAATCGTTATCGGAGTTAAAAATCCAAACTCAAGTGTTTAATTCAGTGTTAACTAGTCTAACTGACCGAGGTAGGTGAGTAAATGCGCCTCACCTGCATGTAGCCATGCAATCCTAGCGCTAATTGAGTGGAATTGAATGTAAGAGACTAGAATTGAATGTAATTGACTCCTAATTGAGCTTGACTAGTCACCAACTGAACTCAACTAATGGAGGTTGGTATCGGCACTCCCAATGGCTTCTAATTTGTAGGGATTGATCTAGGAGGCTCCTAAACTGATGCATGCAAGTGCAATCAGTTGCAGCTGGCCTCAATTAGTGCTCCCCACACTTTAGTAACTGGTACATGTGCCCCAATTAGGCCAAGTGGACCCAATGGTGCTAGTGACTAAAAATAGATTTAAAGGACTCCAGATTTAGACATACTCCTGATTTAGACATAATTGACCAAATTGGACAAGGGAGGATTATAATCCTAACAGACACTGCAAAAGCATTGATTGGTTAGTTTCAGGTTGAGCATTATACCAAGAAAGACTTTAAATAATGGATTGAATATCACTAGCCTCACTTCTTGGAGTGCAGCGCCACTCTAACAATGGGCTCTAGATTCTTTAATACTTTTTATTGATGGGTGAGGTGGACAAGATGGAATTGTTGGGTGGTGGACCCTTCTCCCCTCTCAGAATGGACCACGGATACTTTTATACTTCTATATTCACGAGTGAGGCAAACAAGATGAAGGTGTGATATGGTTGAACTCTACACTCACCCTCCCAAGTTGACTATGGGTTTAACCCTCTTAATGAAAGGGTTTCCAAACTACCCATTTGAGTTAAGATTGAAACATCTTCCAATGGAACTTAAAGAAGTATTTTTAGATTATACAAAACTAACTAGGGAACTTCTTGAAAACTGATCCTATCACTACTAAATGACAAAACACAGTTATTGCATAGATTTGCATGGAGATGAAGCTCAACAAAGGGCTTCTAGAAGGAACAATTCTAGTGGTTGGAGGAAAGGAATTTTTGTAGCTACTTGACTTAACAAATGTAACTTATCATTGTAAATATTATCATTCATACAGTAACTTACAAATTTCTTACCCTTGTAAGAACCATGGACAAACTAATGGAGATTTGCAAATGATTGTTAGTTCTTCGGAATTTGGAATGGTTTAATTGGAAGTTACCACTCTGTAGTAAAAAGGTAAGAGAAAGATCACAAAGGAAGTATCACAAGTCTAGGTTCATCCACATACAACTTGTCAGATAAGTATATAGGATCAAAGAATTCAAGATGGTGTTAATGTGAACTTTATGCAAAGCTTGAAGGAACCATCAAACTCTTTTATGGTAATAGAGAATTTGTTATAGCCTATATGTAATCCTATTACAATCCCAATGTCTATTTCAAACCCTAAATATGGGGTTGTCCACTTTCGAGTCAAATTGAACCAAAGTTGTAGATTTTAGGTTTTGAGATGGAAAAGTGGACCTATGTCATAGAAAAGGGACTTTATTTGTTTTAGTATTCAAAGATGGTGTAATCCCCACTTAGCTTCGAAAGGAGAGTCTAGTGATTATCTACTTACACCTCCTCAGAGTAATTTGTTCCAAACATCCAAATGGTTTAAAGACCAACAATGGAAACAAAAATTGACAGTTCCAAACCATATTGTTCATAACGGAAAGCAACAAACCATTCTAAGGGCACTTAGAGAATGGAAAGCCCCTACAAGCCGTAAAAAATGACACTACTCTCCTACCACTCAAGGGGTTTCAATGCACACCCAAAAGGTGCTCCCTAAAGGAACTAGTGAATAAATTTAGCCTAGATATTTTACAAGTTCAAGAAACCATGTTGGATGAGGTTTCTTGTTTGAAATACCTTAAATGTTGCTTCCAACTTGGGATTTTTATGTAAAATGTTTAGAAGGGCACCCAAAACGACTATTTATAATATGTAATTCCACTTTCCTTTTTCTAAAGGTACTTTATTTTGATTCAATCATTAATGTAACACTCATTTCTCATAAGCTTAATAAGACACTAAATATTATCAACATGTGTGGCCCTTCTAATGAAAAGAAGTATTCACGAGACTCTTTAACTCATATTGCCATTTCTTATAGGAATTAGATTATTATAGAGGGAAGTATAACCAACAATGTATCCCTTTCTAAAGTATGGAGTACCATAGCTCAGTTGAACTACTAGCATCATACTTCATCTAGTAGTTGGCTGACATTAAGCCTCTCAGACTAGACACCAAATGGAAAAACAATAGAATAAAAGAGGAAAGGCACCCCCTTCTTGTTAACTTGGAAAGGTATAGATCTTTGGTTCTAAAACAGAGGGATTCTAATCAACTACCAATCCTTCTAGAAAAGGGGGAATAGGAATACAAAACCGCAACACCATTTAAGCTTGATCCACAGTGTCTCCTATACAAATAATCATAGTGGAAAGCATCATCGAAAAATCGTCGATTTCCTGAAAATTTGCAATTTTTTCAACCTGTCAATTTTTTCAACTTAACAAATTGGCGTGTTTTGCAAAATTCGGCAATTTTTCTTAAAAAATCACTCTATGACCCAAAAAAATTGCCATGGAAGTTCTAAAAACACGGATTGTCTATAAAAATTTGACTAGTTTTGTATATAAGACATTTGAAGCTAGTAACCGTAAATGGTAATGTTAAAGTGACATTCTCCTCGTCTTTTATTTTCCATCACTTTTACTTAAACTTTTAACATTACCATTAATTGTTTCAGGATGTTCGAGAGTGGTTCCAACCTCATCAGACCTCATATGCAAAAAGTACAATTTTCGATCTCATTAAGAATTCAATAGACTTAATAGTTTTAGGATTTCAGGATTGCAACGTTTCCACTGGATTCTATCACGTATGAGGATAAGGGATTGGAATTTAATCAAGCACATCAAAGTTTCAAACTAGGTATGTACCTTGATGTTGGTGGTGTTGATGCTTGATTGTCGAAGTTGATTGAACTCTTCTATTTTGACCTTAATAAAAATATACCCTTAGGTCAAGCAAAATCACATATTAAGCACGGGAATCTTTTTCTACCTTATCTTAATGCTTGGATTAGGAAGTTTCATAAAAAACATAGGGTGTTGACTAAAGTCCTTGGAGGATCAACTTCAAGATTCGAGGTAGAGGCAAGGGCTAGAGCCTAGAGGAGGGGGGAATGACCAATGTCCAACCAATGTTGAAACTTCCAAATGCCAATCTTTGAAACTTTGATGCACCACTTTTTTATTTGGCATCCACTACATCATATATATCGGTGATTTCTCCATTTTTATGTGCCAATGTGTTTTTCTAATGTTGTTGTTGCTTTGTATGTTTAAAATTTTGAAAAAAAAAAGAATATATTTTGTATGTTTTAATGTTTTCTATAGTTTGCCGACTTTTGCCGATTTTTTCGCCAATGTTGTCGAGAAGTTGTATTCGGGACCCTTGCCAATTTTTGTCGATGACGATTTTTTCCACTATGAAAATAACTCTATTCATTTGTTTAGGACAATTAGATATTTTGTCAATCCTTCCCTTAATGACAATGTTAGGAAGCAATCTAATACTAGCATGATTAAAATAAGAAGGTTCCAAGGGACTAGACAAGAATTAAAAATTAAGAAACAAAAAGAAAAAAGAAAAAAACATAAGGAAGTTATTGGCATTTTGGGAATCTTCCAGTATGCTTCCACATTTGCACAACAACTCTACCCCCAAGGAGTTGAGGACAATAAATTGGTAGAAACCATTAAAAGAACTAGGATTGAAAGCTATTATTTTGAACAGATTCGATAACACCACATCTTTCATTCCCCAAAAGCTAAAGAAAACCTAGAAAATAAGGTTAGGCAAATAGTGTTTTAGAAGAAATGGGGTCAATACCTTCATCCCCGTCCCCTAAGTCATTAAATTGTGTATGCATATGAAACCAATCATGAATTGGCCATATCTAATCGGTATTAACTCCCACAGGGGAAGGAGGGATGACACATTCAGCTGTGTCCCATCCTCACACCTCCTCTAGTCATTATGCTCTCCAAGTTATCTAACAATGCAAACCTCGTATGCCAATGAATATGGAATTAAATTCGTCTCTGACTCCATGAATGAAAGAATATGGTAAGTAGTGATTGTCTTTGGATAATTAATTTTTGCTTTGGTGCATTGGAGCTTCCGAATCAAGCTTTGACCCTATAGTAATTATGAATTTCAACATCAACGTGTCAATATAGGGTCTCTTGTGTCACTAGTGTGTGATTGTTTTTAAGACCAAGGGATCTTGTGAATTCCCCTTCAAGGATTGCATTGTCCTTCTAAGATGAAATTTTCCAACACTTGCTAGAGATAAGGAGAATAGGAAACAACAGGTATTTACTACCCTTTCAGCTTAAATTAGAATATTTGGATAAGCATTGTAGCTTTGTGCCTTGGTGCCATCAAACTGTGCTTCAAGATTATAGATGATTCGCTTGTAGTTGTTCAAATCCAAGGTTTCAATTTTGGGTCTATTGTGTTATGTGTGTTTGTTTGTTCAATTGAGGCCTAGATTTCTTGTGAGAGCCTCTTGGAGGTTCAACAAATTGTTCATCTCATAGGGCATTGACCTACCCTCCATTGCGTTGAGGAGAATTGTGAAACATTGGGCATCCACCAACCTTTCATTGTTAATTGGTAACTATTGGAGGAACCCAATGTCCTGGGACTTCAGCGTATTGGTATTATAATTGCTTGGCTTGTTTTGAGAGGGAAAAGCATTGTGCCATAGATAATTGTCACTCTCAGGCCCGTTAAATGGACATTCAGGAAATCCAAAGGTTTATGAAATTCCTGAAATGCAAAGGTTTGGGTTTGCTTGTGGCTTATTGAGACTCAAGGTCAGTTAAGATCTTAGACTTCCAATTGATTAGTGACATCTAGAAAATCCACACTATGGAGGAAAAGCACATGGAGAAAAGTGCTTGTTAGGTCTTCTATCACCAGATTTGCAATGAACTTCCCCACATTGCACTCTCATTTCTCAAAAACATAACTTGAGTAAGATGTTTGCTTCTGATGAATGGACTAAATCCTAGTGAAGCACAAGGATGAGGGGAAGGAAATTTGCAAGAAATATTTTACCCAAGTTATTGATCCAATGCAACAAAGATTGTTAAAGTTGTCAAGACCCTTGTTAAGGTGTTATGGATGGTCAATGGGAATCAATTAGCCATGGGTTATATTCATGAGGCCATGGATCAAGCCAACAGTAAAATAAGGGAAATATAAAGATATAAAACGATGGTACATGTTTGGAAGATCATTTATAGTGCATGGAACAACCAACTCAATAGACCTAAACAAGCAATTCAACATTTCATGAACCCAATGTACCATTATAAATCCAAATTTTGAGTTAATAAATTGGGTGAAATTAAAGATGGAGTGTACACTTACCTAAACCGCACAATCCTCGTTCAAAAAGTATTTTCAATAAAATTGCAGTTACCTTTAGGAAATCGAAGTTTTTTCAGTTCAAGTATTCATTTTTCTACAGATTGAAGATTTCTAGCCAAAGTTACAAACTAATCTCTTGAGTTTCCTAACTTAGTCTTTCACTCTTATGATTTATAGCAATGAATTGGTGGGAATTATTTTGCGATCAATGCCCGCAACTGCAAAAGTTTGGCTTTCAAATCTCGAATCAAACTTGGAATGTTTATGGATGTGGAATCAATTAATTTGTCTTTAAACATCAAATGGTGGCATCAAGAGATTATTTGAAAGAAGGGAGATGGTCTATTGAGATACCAACTGACTAAAATAAACAACTAACCTCTACAATCAATAGTGAACCCAACTAGAAGTGTTGGTAGCGACTATGGCCTCCAAAGAATAGTAATGAGATAAGGGTAGTGATATCTTCCAACTAACCATTCAGGAAATTCCTGAATCCAATGCAAAAGGGAAACTAAACCAAATATGGCTCTAATGGGGAAACTGCAGATTCTAGATGAATAATGGCTCAAAGAACTAGTCTCTCGTGCTTGATGATGGAGAAGTGATTCTACTTGAATAATGGCTCAAGGAACTATTCTCTTGCATCTGATGATGTGGCGAAGCATAAGGAACTAAAATCTCTATCATGGCCTAATTCAACTCAAGAAAATAGGCCACAAATCCTCTAAACCATAAAGATATGCAGGTCTAATCAGATTGTCCATGAGATCCATCTTAGACAAAATCTCCTAAAAGTGGTTCTAAAAGCATTGGCGCTCAGGGAGCACAAGGGATCCATAGGCTTTCCTGATATGAAACTAGAGGGCCTTCCTCAAACCAAAATTGCCCCCCCCCCAAAAAAACACATAAGTACGTGTAGGAAATGGTGATCTCAATCTCCACTCCTTGGAAGTAAAAGTGATACTCTGAGAGGATGATTGTGAACTTGCTTTTGCCAAGGTTGATCATTCACTGAAAAATATCACAAAATTGTATAGGGCATCAAGTTGATTATGTAACCTGTCCAAGGTGGAGGTCAACAAGATTGCATCATCGACAAAAAGGAGAATGGAGATCAAGAGTCAAGACCTAATGCAATACAATCATTGACTGAGGACCTCGTGGATACAAACTACTCTTGCCTCTAGTCATGACATCATACTCCATCCAAGTATTCTATTGATGGGGATGGAATCCACCAAGTTTTACTTTATATATATATATATATATATATATATACTTGTCGAATACAAATCGATGCCAAATGACGAATTAATGTATCAATTTACTAGCAATAGCACAATCAAGTCGCCATTAGCGAACATAAAGCTTGCTAGATCTCAATTGAGCAACAACAAACAATGATCATATGCATGTCCACAAAGCTAATGCCATGGGGCAATATGCCCCAAAACCCTTACCCACTCCTTTGGTTTCCTCATCTCCAAGCAAACACTGTGAGGCCCTCGATAACTATAAGAAAAATACATGACCAATTTCAACCCCACAAATACTGCCACGGAGTCACATTTTTCATATTGGACATCCCAAGTAAAAAATATGTTGAGAAGGATGAAATTTCTTGAGACTGAAAAAAACAAGCTCCACTTTGAGGTAACGAATTTCAAACAACTAATTTATGAGATGAAACACCAAGAAGGCATACACTTACAAAACCCACTTATGAACTACCCCACTCTCCAATCTAAAATCTAAAACATCGAAAATTTTGAAAAAGAGATGTGATCAGAGTAAGCCTTAATTGTTAACTCTTATTTAAACAATAAATTAAAACACAACAACAAATTGTTTACTCTCGTGTTCAACTAGTCTGAAAAAGGAAATACCACCTCCTCCCCCCCCCGCGTTGAGGTCGAGAAGGTGATGCATGCCATGTTGAATGAAGAATGCCTCCATTGAACCCAGGAACTTAACTGTAGGGTATGTGGGCTCCCCCCAACACCATGCCTCTAACATACCACCTATAGATAGGCACATCCTTCCTTCACAACACATTGGATCTTAACAATGTGTACTTGGAAGGGCACCAACTTCACACTTTTCATCCATTTTAGGTCAACAGGCAATTGGCTTCGAGCTCTCAATTTCAAGTTGATGTTGTCCTTCATCCTCAACAAGATAGTTTCAGATGTAGACCTAACTAGGTCCCATATTACAAAGTTGAAATGTGCCAAGGGGATGGTAGTAGCATCACAAAAAGAGGCAATATGCTATAGGGACCAAGTATTTCAATAGTGTGTTGGGACAATAATGGATCATTCTAGGCATCATTGGGAGTGATGAACAACTCTCTAAGTTCATCCAACGTCCTAATTATTATTGAGACCCACGTGAGCCCTATCCAACCGCTCCCATACATAATAGGCTATCATTGGATTTCCACTTATCAACAAAAGACCAAATCTTCAAATGGGATAAGAGGTTCTGACAAGGTGGCATGTCTAACCAAGGACTCCCTTCACGGTATGGCTTCTCTAATAGCTTCAAACAAGTTTTCCAAGTTCATGTGGATATAGCTCAACAATTTAGCCTTTTTTCCCAAATATATCTATATCGTACTCTGTTACTTCCTCCCAATCTCATCTCAGTTTACTATTCATTGAAATTTCAAAGGAGACCCATACCTAGATTCGTGGTCTTGCATCATTCAATACTCAATAGTGAGGGAGGTCATTATACTAGGTAACTTTAATGCCAACACAAGAACTCTTTAGATTCCTCTCCACATCTTAGATGATATGCTCTATGTTCAATAGATAGATACAAAATCAACAAAAACTTGATTGGTTGTGTGACGATGCTTTGGGGCCTATTACGAAGTATGTAAAACACCTTCTACAACTTGGAGAATCTCATGAGCTACTGATCCTTGAAGACCTCACCAACTTCTCGAAGTCTCACTTCTTCACTTGTTTACCCCACGATGGAGGAGTGAATGTGATGAATTATTTCCCCTCTAGTTAGGAACTACTCTCCTCCATTTCTTGATAACCCCCTTCATATTGGTCAACCACTCTCTTCTCTCTTTCTCCTTCTAGGTTGACAACCCCCCTCCCACCAACCTATCCTCTTCCAAGGCCACCTCACACCACTATCCTCTTTCATGAGGGGTCCCCTAACACCTTCACTTCCTACCTCCACCAAAATGCTCTCATCTGAGTCTCGTTTCTCATCCCTTGACTATCCCTCTGACAAATACACATATCTTTCATCCACCATTTTAGAAGCTACACTTAAAAACTACCCCCATTCGAACTAGTTTACCTCCCCTTCCCTTATACCTTAACCTTACCCCATGAACGGGTGGTATGTCAAGGACTACAAGACTCTACAGAGCTAGCTTCAACACACTTTCACTCATGATCACGCCTCCTACCACAATCTTAAGGCTTCCTACCGTCGTCTCCTTGTCCATAAGAAACGATTCTACATTTCACAGAGGAGATGGAAGTTGAAGTCCTCCCTCGTCCACTTCCCCAAACTAATTTAGTGAACCATCCTCCCTCATTACTGCTGTCTCCAACCCGATCTTGATCACGAATCCATGTTCTCCCCACGGGGTCTTCACTTAGTGAAACCATGCCATAGCACATTCGTTCATGGCATATGAAACAATACCCCTATTTTCAAAAAATATTGGAAAATACCTCCCAAAATCATTTTTTAACCCCCTCCCAATATGCCTTGCCAATTTAAAAAAAAACCCCTATTTTCCCTATATATTGCATGTATCCATTTTTTCATTTACATTTTTTATACCCCTTTATATTTCTACCTAAGGAAAAAAAAACTAAACACAAGAAAGGGCGACACTTGATAGGCGCCCTTAGGCAAATCACTTTATTAGGAATTAAAATGTATCACATGATGTCAAAACAAATAAGAGAGGGTTTATTTGTACCAATCTCAAACAGTAGTGTGTTTTCCCCAAGAAGGTTTCAAAAATGAAACTTACACCATTTATAACTGCTTCTTTCCATCACGGACTTTTTATCCAAGACCAGTTTGGTATCTAGGAGATTGTACAACTTCAGAAACAAAATTGATTTGGAATCTCCAATGCATACTGTTAATCTTTTTATATTAAAAACAATATGAATTTAACAAGAGGAATGGACGAGTCAAGTTGGCATCCATTTATCCAATGAACTTGTGAGCATTTAAAGCATAAATTCATGATGTCAAAATAGGCCACCTTTCAGTTGAAGATTGTATTTCCAGTTCAGATGTCTACCTCGTCACCAAGTTTCTAGCTAAGTTTTACTCAAACAAATTCTTTATCGTCTACGGGGAAAAGAAAAAAATCGAGGGTTGTGACAAACAAGCAAGTTGGCCAGAAGACATAAATAAAAAGACGAAGAAGCAAAGTCAACTAAAAAATATGAGCCAAATAACTAAACACCAGTAACATTATGAGCAATTTCAAATTTAGTCTTCAAACTGACAAATTTTCTTCAACATAGATTCAAGGCAAATTCTGGAGGTGTGACTCTAACAAAGCAACCATCCAAACTACATAAAAATATCTCCAACAACGTATTTTCAAAAGCACTATGATACATAACCCAATCTAGTGTACATAAATTATCTTGTAGACTTGGCATTAAAACTTTTGCGGTTGGATTAGAGTCATAATCATCTTCACCAACTTCATTTTCAGTTTGTAAATGAACCTGACAACCAATATGGTTTGACCATATGGAAAGGGTTCACCTTGTGAAGCCCAATGGGTTATCTCATTCAGTTCAAATAGGCTGTTTCAAGGTGGAGTTCACTGTAAGGTCTCCAGTTCTAGTCTGGCTGAGGTTCAAGTCCTGCTGAGTCTGGCTGGGTTACCAACCACCATTGCAGCTAGTTGTTGATCTGCCCTCCATCACGATATTCCAGGGAAGAGGGGGAGAATCCTGTGAGGCTTTTCTTGGAAAGAAAAGGAGTTTATCTTGTGATATGGTTAATCGTATCCAAAACCAAAGTTTGATTAAGCCCAATGTGTATGAGTGGATCAAACAAAATTAAATCTTACAACCTTGTTTCATTCATGACAGCTGGGTGGATCTAAATACCCAAGACAATGCTAAGTTTTATCTTTTCTACACCAATAGCATTAATAATTGAAAAGGAAACCCAAACCCATGAATTTACATAAGTTTTCAAGTGTATCAAGTTCAGTGAAAAGAGTTTTTTGCATCAAATAAATTGATTTTCTATTCAAGAGTTAGGATTGCTAAATAAACAAGCAACGAACATTGTTTCCAAACTAAAAGATGCATGGCAAAAAGGAAAAATGGCTTGCAATAGGCTATAATTATATTAGAATGCATATATCTGTAGGTGTACATATTGCTTATGTGATTATTGGATTTTACTACATAAGAGATTTTAAACCCAACGTTTCAAATGAACTCTTCACTCATAATCAGGGAAACCAATCAGTTGGAAAGCAATGCTGCAAATGAGGAGTGCACCTATTTATTAATATAAGGTAGGAGGGAAAGTCATATGCTATGTGTAAGGTAGGACAGAAAGTCACAGGCTATATAATATCCTCCTCTCCTTTCCCTTCTACCTTGTATATAGCCTGACTTTCCCTCCTACCTTATACAAGCCCACTCAACACTGCTTTCTATCATACAGTTGGTTTCCCTGATGATGGGTGAAGAGTTCACATAAAATGTAGGGCTTAAAATCTTTTATGCAGTAAAATCCAAAACACACAAACAAGATGTGTAATTAAGCAAAATCTGACAATATAAACAACAGATCACAGACGCAGAGAAGATTAATGAAATACATGATTTACATTTTCTAGAGTGCTTGCTTTCATTACGCATTTAATCCTATTGCCTTGAATGTTTGTTTACAACCTATCTAGAAGCTCATTGCAATTTTGACAATATACAAAGCACTGTATGCATGCTAGAAAATAACATAGATTGATAAGGGTCGTATTAAGATACATCTTTCAGGTTATACAAATTCTTCCAACAATGATAGCTGTAGCAATCTCTGAACAACTCATGCTAACTAGAAAAGGTAACTCATCAATGATCTACACCTAGGGCCTACCTGCTGGAGCAGCCAGTAGATCAGCGTTGCCATATTTCATCCATGCAGCTTTTGATTGAGCAAGCATCTCATCATAGTTCTGCAAGTCATTAAACAGAATGAAAAGATTTATCAATGTAGAATCAAAGAAAAGAACATAATGAGAAGGAAGTGTAGAATTTGTTTAGCAACAATCCTGCAAACCTAGGTTAAATTTTAAGGCAAGACATTTAGTATAAATGAATTAAAAATGGTTAATGCTTACCCTTTTCTCCATGACCAAACCCTGTTTTGGGAGGATCTTATCAGCAATACCATAATCAATTGCTTCCTGTGGGAAAAAGTATCTTGATCTTTGAATATCCTTTGCAATCTCTTCTAGTGTTTTGCCAATTCCTTTTTCCAGTAATTCAATGTAATACTGTGTATTTACTTCCAACTCTTTTGCCTAAAGAAGACATAATTTCATCAGCTAGCCTATAATAAGTATTAAACACTCATTTAAAAGGAGCTAAGTGAGCATTTACCGGTTACTTAAGAATGACTTTCGAGATTTCTTAAGTAACATCTTAAAAAAGGGAAAAATATTACCTTGACATACATATCGATGGAAGAACCACTGGATTTATTCACTACTGGCAGGTGCAGTTTTGCTATGATAGAAAAAAGAAAGATCATCAGCATATTTTTAACAAAGAATGACTAGATATATAAACCTACTAAGATTGCATAAATTACCAGAAAAAAAACACAAATCTTATTAACATTTTCAACTGTGTTTCTGACACTTGTGTATGAGTGACCCTTGGATTTTGATAGGATATCTTACTTTCAAGTTCCAGTAGACCATATTGCAACAAGCTATGAGTGTGCCCTTGAACTTATTGAGAAACTGCATAAGCCTGAATGAAGTAGAGACTCACATAGTACACTTACTTGTCGAGCTAGGCATAAGAGCACGATTTCCCTTGGCTCCAAGTGACAGAAGCTTTGCTACCTGGCCAAAGGCCATTCAACAGTTCAGTGTGTAAACCTTGGGCTTCACATACTGCATATAGGATATTTATATCAGCATCTGTAATTCTAGAGCCCTTGGAAAGTTGCAAGTTCAAAATAAAGATGCTTCCGAATGAAATCCAACAAAGTGGTTGGAAGTGTTTCAAATATTTAAGGCTAAAGTTTCACAAATTCCTATAAAAACTACTTGGGAACCAAAATACCAAATATTGGAGGCCTTTATTGCTGTGTATTCCTATATATTAGGAATATACATTTTCTATGATTTTCAAGATATTTAAAAACAAGATATGGCACCTCAAAAGAACCAAAGAGGACCTTGTGAGTGTCCTTGACAAAATTTTCATTTTTAATTTTGTGTTTCATGTCAATAAAGATCCATCTGTTCGGCAATAACTAAAAGTTCAAAGTTTAATATTATTACGAGAATTCAAAGAGGGGGAGATTTAAAAGTCTTGTAAATGTCAACTGCAAATTTCCTAAACTTCAAATTGCATTTTTCAATAAAAATAGAATTCAAAGCCATTAATAAGCCTGTATTGAAAATTAAAATAGGAAAAGATCAAAGCCATTCGTTCAATGCAATGATGGAGAGGAAATGCCCACAACAACCATCAAAGAAGCATCTTACAATCTATGCACAATAGAGAAATCTTGCATACAATTGGAATTAACTCAAAGTCTAACAATCATTGATGAAGGCAGATACCTTGAGCTAAATGCAGCATGAAGACTTGTATACAGTAACCCTAAATGCCATGATTTTATAGACAAAGAGATGTCTGCAGAAACCCTGTGCAGACAGCATTGAGAGAGTCGGGTAACATGAAGACCAAAGCATGCCAGACACAATAAGGGGTAACTACAGCAAACTGATTGTCATATGCAATGTCATTGGTAGGAGAATGGAAGCCCTATGCAAACAAGAACACATTTTGAGTAGCAAGTGTTCATGCACATGAAGAACAAGTTACAACATCATTTCTCACAGATTGTTAAACATAACAGATTCTTTTGAGGAACAAAATTATTTATGGGCATGTTTGAATAGGACTTGAACACAATAACAAAGTATTCAAACTAAGGTGGAAGGAAAGAAGAGAAAGGGCCACAACCCTACACAACCTATATAGTGATTTAGAGACAAGCAAGAACATTTGATTTGAGAATGCAATTGTTCTTAGACAGAGATAACTCAACTGCAATATACTAATTTTCATTGTGCCTACGAGTATAAGAACACAGCAGAATCAAAGAAGATTTAACAAAGCATGGATTGTTGTCCAAGTAATTCACAAATTCAATTTGGGAGTTTTGGAATCAGGAACTTAGGAATTCAAAGAGTTGCAATGACTTGGGGGTTAGGGAATTAGAGGTGTTTAGAAATTCCAGAATACTGCCCTTGTGAGGGTGATGATACATCTAGATGGAGTGCCTTATTGATTTTTA
>LPNX010781402.1:19833-109008 GCA_001517045.1 Pseudotsuga menziesii | reverse complement strand
ACCATCATTTTACAACACAAATTAAACTCACCATTATCTGAATCAATTTTCACTTACATTTAACTCTTTAATTGATGCATTAAACACAAATAGAAGATGAATACATTTACAAATAGAAGAAGATGAATATATAAGTTCTAAGCACTCCTTTAAAAGGAGCTAAGTGAGCATTTACCTGCTACTTGAGAACGACTTTCGAGATTTCTTAAGTAACATCTTAAAAAGAGGGAAAAATATTACCTTGATATACATATCGATGGAAGAACCACTGGATTTATTCACTACTGGCAGGTGCAGTTTTGCTATGATAGAAAAAAGACAGATCATCAACATATTTTTTAACAAAGAATGACTAGATATATGAACCTACTAAGATCGCATAAACTACCAGAAAAAAAAACACAAATCCTATTAACATTTTCAACTGTGCTTCTGACACTTGCGTATGAGTGACCCTTGGATTTTGATAGGATATCTTACTTTCAAGTTCCAGTAGACCATATTGCAACAAGCTATGAGTGTGCCCTTGAACTTATTAAGAAACTGCATAATCCTGAATGAAGTAGAGACTCACATAGTACACTTACTTGTTGAGCTATGCATAAGAGCATGATTTCCCTTGGCTCCAAGTGACAAAATCATTGTTGCCTGGCCAAAGGCCATTCCATAGTCCAGTGTGTAAACCTTGGGCTTCACATACTACATACAGGATATTTATATCAGCATTTGTAATTCCGGAGCCCTTGGAAAGTTGCAAGTTCAAAATAAAGATGCTTCCCAATGAAATCTAGCAAAGTGGTTGGAAGTGTTTCAAGTATTTAAGGCTAAAGTTTCACCAATTCCTATAAAAAATGCTTGGGAACCAAAATACCAAATATTGGAGGCCTTTATTGCTGTGTATTCCTATATATTAGGAATATACATTTTCTGTGATTTTCAAGATATTTAAAAACAGGATATGGCACCTCAAAAGACCCAAAGAGGACCTTGTGAGTGTCCTTGACAAATTTTTAATTTTTAATTTTGTGTTTCATGTCAATAAAGATCCATCTGTTCAACAATAACTAAAAGTTCAAAGTTTAAGATTATTACGAGAATTCAAAAAGGGGGAGATTTAAAAGTCTTGTAATGTCAACTGCAAATTTCCTAAACTTCAAATTGCAATTTTTTATAAAAATAGAATTCAAAGCCATTAGTAAGCTTGTATTGCAAATTAAAATAGGAAAAGATCAAAGCCATTCGTTCAACGCAATGATGGAGAGGAAATGCCCACAACAACCATCAAAGAAGCATTTTACAATCTGTGCACAATAGAGAAATCTTGCATACAATTGGAATTAACTCAAAGTCCGACAATCATTGATGAAGGCAGAGACCCTGAGCTAAATGCAGCATGAAGACTTGTATAGAGTAACCCTAAATGCCATGATTTTATAGACAAAGAGATGTCTGCAGAAACCCTGCGTAGACAGTATGGAGGGAGTCGGGTAACATGAAGACCAAAGCATGCCAGACACAATAAAAGGTAACCACAACAAATTGATTGTCATATGCAATGTCATTGGTAGGAGAATGGAATCCCTATGCAAACAAGAACACATTTTGAGTAGCAAGTGTTCATGCACATGAAGAACAAGTTGCAACATCATTTCTCACAGATTTTTAAACATAACAGATTCTTTTGAGGAACAAAATTATTTATGGGCATGTTTCAATAGGACTTGAACACAATAACAAAGTATTCAAACCAAGGTGGAAGGAAAGAAGAGAAAGGGCCACAACCCTACACAACCTATATAGTGATTTAGAGACAAGCAAGAACATTTGATTTGAGAATGCAATTGTTCTTAGACAGATATAACTCAACTGTAGCATACTAATTTTCATTGTGCATACAAGTGTACTTCGTGAAGCCCCGATTCTCAATTGATCAGCTTGCATTTACCAATGCTTTTCATCAGCTTGCATTTACCAATGCTTGATCAGCTTGCATTTACCAATGCTTTTCATCATTTGGCGCCAATTGCCCCTTTGTTTGTTTCCAATGGGTTAGTAATGTGATGTCCTATCCTAGGTGTCCAATTGCTACTAAGTCAGCCAGTCATCACATATACAAATAACCAATAACCATTAAAGCAGATCAGTGGTCTGGTGCAGAGCTATATAACATAAACAGTTCTGCAATATAAATACAGTATTCCTTTACAAAATAAAAGCATGGATAAACTAAGTTCCAACAAAAGGACATTAAAACCCATACCAAAAAGAAACCGTTCATTCCTTAAAAACCAAGATCATCCGTACAAAAAAACCCAGTGCAATGCAAAAGTACTTTAGGACCATAAAATATAATATAAATTTACATTGTCCTAAAAGACATATTTTAAAACAGAAATTTACACAGACTACATAATAACTCTTAAAACAAATTTCAATTTTTGAAATTTACACAATAAATATATAGTTTAGAAAAGCAAAATGCAACTCTGTTGTAGGAATACAACCAGCTAGTCATCACATATATAAATAATAATCATTAAAACAGATTAGTGCTCTTTTGCAGAGCTAAATAACTTAAACAGTTCTACAATATAAGTACCGTCTTCCATTACAAAATAAATGCATGGATAAACTAAGGCATTAAAACCATACCCAAAAAAACCGTTCATTCCCCATAAAACCAGGATGATCCATACCAAAAAAAATAGTGCAATGCAAAAGTACTTAAGGAGACCATAAAATATAATATTTAGGGTCTCTTCTCCTTCTTCTGCCGTTGCTAAGAAAAATCTGGAAATACTGTTCCTCTCATAAATATGGCGGTTTCTCCAACCCTTACTGTAATGACATGTCCTCCACCTTCGACAATTCCATCAACTCTTCCATAAAATTTCTGCCCAATTAAAGGATTGTTTTTCAGAGAGCGTCCATCATTGATATGGCTTGCAACTCTTTCGTAATCATCCGGAGAAGGATTAAGTAGGCCAATTTCTGCAACTCCCATAGCCACACTCTTGTCTGCTCTACCATTCTCTTGCTTCTTTTCAGAGTAGACCATTCTCTCCAATATGATCACCATCACATATGTACAAGAGTTGCTTAAAGCTCGATGGTCTTGGTTGAAACCTGATACAATTACTTAGCTGTTCTTGATTAATTATGTCAAATGATTTTGAAAGGTGCCTATAGCCATATATTTTGAGATTAAGTATTATTAATTAGAAAAATAAAAGGCCAGTAATCCTGAAAAGCAATGACATAAAATAAGAACTGGTCACTTGAGTCTTGTATTGAAATACAAGTTCAGAAAATAACATAAGTTTTAATATAATGACTTACTTATGTTCCTTTGTTGCATTGCTTGAATCTGTCCCCAGGTACTGAAGCACCTCCATTATCTGTTTACGTGGCAAACTGCCCATCACTTCTATTTTTCATTTCATGAAGCAAGATTTACATCAAAACGCAAGTTACATCAATAATGTGTTCACACTAACCAGCTCATGAAAGACTGGAATTTGCTTGCTTAGGTTGCTCTACTCCAGCTGCAGCACAATTGAAAAGTGTCAAGTGCTAGTGCATGCTAATAGTTTGATAAAATCACACAGTGTCTATATCAGGATTACTAAAGAAAAAACTGTTTGAAATTAATTTTTTATGAACATTGATAGCTTGTATGTTATACCTTTTGAAGTAAAGAAAGCGGCATTAGAGGAAAACGAACAAGAGCAAGCAATTCATTCATTGGTTCTAGCCTTTATGCAAAGAGTGTGTCAGGACTGCATTCCTCTAGCTTCTGATTTGCTCCTTCCCAACCATGAAGGCCATCTCCTTGTGTTCCCCAAGTTAGATGAGCATCTAGAACCCTCTCCTCAGAGGTCATTGCCAAGTCGGGGTGCTACAAAAGCCATAATAATCACAACTCAAAATGTTCACTACATTTATCCATGTATCCACATTCCATACTGTCAAAGGAAGACAAGTCACCTTGTTGTATTCACGGACGCCTGCTACAAAATCAGGGTGGATATTGAGCATGCAAAGAGGAATTGTCAGAAATACTTTCCTGCAACAGGAGAACACTCTAGGGCATTGCCATAAGCTGGAAACAACAACCTATCTTAGTATTTTCATAAATGAGGCCCTCTCTGACATTTTGAATTCTGCATTGGTAGAAGTATAGTAGTCAAAATGTTTAGAAAAAGTTTCTGCGCAGACTTCTTCAAGCGGCCCACATGAAGGCATTGAGGTGACCACCTGCAGGATTGGACATATTGAATCCTGCAAAGCACAAAACTCAAAAGGTCAGCTTCAAATCCAAAATGAAATTGCAACAGCTCATCTGAATGGTTGCCGAATGTTCCCACAATCTCTGATCTCAGTTTTGTATTATGCAAACAATGGCTGATGAAGAAGCTGCTTCCAGTAAGTACCACACCAACCTTGCATATATGTATAGAGCAATTTATGTTAATTACTAAGTCCAAATTGTAACTACCTAAGTAGGAAAACTCTTTTTTTTCTTTTTTTTGATGTTCGTGATGCCCAACCACTAGGTAACCATTGGAAGCTCAAGGTAGGTATGCCTTGTAAAATCCTCATCATCTGTGGCAAGTTTTGGCTATAGAAGATTTCGTCAATGCTTGCAAGTTGCAACCTTTTCACTACCTCAAAGTCCAAGCGAGAGTTTTTATGATGCAATATTCAAAAGCAACAATCATAGCACTCCTGCTTTTACACAATTAAACTACCCCTCCTATGACATGAAAAATAATTTAGAGGTTGGAAAAGTATAACACTTTTGAGATGCACTCAAATAAGCATTCACAGCATTCTTGTTGAAGAAGGTGAATTCCAAACTGATTTGCTAGTAGAATAAGGGGAAGCAACAAGGAACCCAAGTCCTGTCTTGCATCCATATCCAACTTCCCATTATACATGAAGTGCACCATAGCTAAAAATGCTTCAGGGGAATCATCCCTCAAGCAGAATTCTGAGGCATTGCTTTCACTCATCCCATTTGTAAACATTTGCCAAGTAATACAACTTACTTTCTCAGTCCCATTTAATAACCTCTAAATAAAAGGGAAATTTTAGTCTAACAAGTATCACAGGTATAGTACATGTATACAGTTTAATATCTAAACTGGATATGAAAATAAATTATTTGCAAACACATATATCATTCAAAAACGATGATAGATTTAAATGCAAACCCATAGGTTCCAGAACTTTGGTACCTCCATAAAGGATTGCAATCGAGCAAATATCATATTTATAATATACTAATGGAAAATGAAAATAGGATCTAAGGGCAAGCAAGTTGAGAATATAACCTTGGCAAAAGGAGCACTCCAGACACTCAAAACAAGTTTGTGTGCTTGGACAACCAGACCATGCCCCTCGATGTAAACATCAACATCGCTGTATTTGCCAGTTTCAAGCAAATTTTTCAGCTTTTGCACATCAATTGGCAAGTCAGATGAGAAAGTTGGGCATTTCTGCAAAAAGGTTACAGGACTGGAATGGAGTAATTCCAATTTATGATCCTTCCTCAGAGGCGTGTCCTTGAGTGCATCCTTCATCTGCTCACACTGGACCACCTGGGACTCAACACCAAACTCTTCACTAAGTTCACTCAATGCCCCCAGTTGGAAATCTGAAACCTTGAGTAACAAAAACAATATTCCATCACTAAAGACCATACCATAACGGGAAAAAATAATTCTATCACCCATAAGCCCACACTAATTTTTATCATTATCACAGGGCTATATCAACATAAAAGAACTAAATGCCAATTTTTATCATTATCACAGGGCTATATCATCATTACAAGGCTTAGGGATATTTTCATCAAGTGCTAATAGACTGAGGCAAGAACATAAAAGACACAGGGATATTTTGCTCCATAAAATTTTGGACAAAATAGCAGTGACAGAGCAGACTGGTGATGCCTTTTCAGACATGTCTATAAGTGTTCTATTCCTTGGATTTATGGAAGACTCAAAGCCTACAAATACCCATCTACAACATGAATTCTTAGATTTCTGGAGGCCTGTAAACTGGTAGCAGATTGGCAGCAAAACAAGGATGTTTTCAGCAGTAAATATGGGCAGGAAGAGCACTAAATTTGATTGCAAACTTGTCCTAGTAGATCTGTTTGGTTTTGAACAGCCCTATTGATTCTTAACACTTGGAGATGATCTAATGGATGAGATCCATGTCTATCCATGGGCACACAAAACCAACATGCCTGATTTCCAATAAGAGGTGCACAACTATGTATCAAGTCACCTGTATATACCCGAACTCCAACAATGTACTTGGATTTCACAATGAAGCCAGGAGCTGTTCTTCACCAACCTGTTCCAGAGGGTTGGAATGCATTTGTCTATGTTTTAGAAGGTGAGGCAATTTTTGGAAATCTTGCGTGATTAGCTATTGGTGCTCACCACACTGTTCAGTTGGGCTCTGGCAATGGATTGAGTATCTGGAACAAGTCAAACATTCCCTGCAGATTTGTCCTAATTGGGGGCCAGCCACTGAATGAACCAGTGGTTCAATATGGTCCCTTTGTTATGAACAATAAACAGGAGATAATTCAGGCTATTGAAGACTATCAATGTTCCAAAAATGGATTCGAAAGAGCTGTAAGCTGGAGTTCTAATCCTGTTGGGCTTAGTGATGCTGAATAGATTCTAGAGAGCATATTGATTCAAACTATGATACCAAAATCACTGTTGTTGACATGGCCTCAGGAGCACCAGATATATGCTTTAGAAGTACATTCACATAGCTGTTTCCATATATTGTTTTGTTTGTGATCCTCAGTTTGTTTCTTGTTGAATTCATTCATTACATTTTCAACCGGTACAAAATATTTCGCATTGTAATCAACTGTTAAGTTATTCTAATAGCAAATTGTTTCATTCTGCTTTAATTTAGTAGAATGATTTTGGAAATTAACTCCAAGGTTCTTTCATAGCATTTTATGGGATAACTGTCTACTAGAGTTAAGGATTGTTACATTGCAAAATCCTTTTTTTCGTATATTATTGATTCTTAAGAATGTTATTTGAACTTTTGCTTATGGTGGACCACTGTTGCAGGCAGTGACCCACATAAGTTGCCAAGGTTTGCTTTTGATTTTGTAAGAACTGAAATGCATTGAGCTTGAAATTGTGGTAGAGTGAAAAATTTGGAATTTAACAAGAAGTAACAAGATTCCGAAAAGGATATTATTAATCAGTTGGATCAATTTTACAGGAAAACTTGGTGAAGAACAACTCCTGGCTTCATTGTGAAATCTAGGTACATTGTTGGAGTTCGGGTATATACAGGTGACTTGAGTTTGTCCCCAAGTGGTAGGCTTCCCAGTTTCCACAGCTGTCTGTTCTTGTTCTAAGATAAAAAGCATCACATTCATTTTTAGACAAAACCAAATGCTAATGTCACTTCATTGCAGAAACCACAAATAAAGCACTAGGATAACAAAAGCAAAATGCCAATGTATACTTACCAGGTTTTTCCATTTATGATAGATCCTTGTCATGTCCTGCTTTTTCCATTCTTGCAAGTCAAATATATTCATGCCATATATGCCCATGTACAGGAATTTGGGTCAAAGTCCCTCACAATAAGAGGATTTGAGAAATTCAGAGGATTTGGAAAATGAGCTTCCCTTCCCTAACCACATCACATGACCAACGTCTGCTACCCAAACAGTATAAAGAGTGAAGAGATCTGCCCCTCAAACATTTTGTATCCCAATATATCCAGACTTAAAATGATCTAGAATCACAAATAACATGACCTTATTAGAGATTAGAATACAGATACCCACTTGCAGATTGCCCATTTGAAAGGAATCCTTGTAACATTTGCATGAAGAGCTTCTTGAACATCAACCCTGTTTAAATATCCATTTGCATATACTTTAATACATGGGTCATATCCACTGTAAAAGAACCTCATTGTTCTCCTTGAGACCTGTAAGTACTTTTCATGAAAATTATAAAGTAAAAGGAAAAGAGAATTATAAAGTAAGCTTCCTATACTTTTCAAGAAAACCAATACTTTTCAATAAAACCAAACAAACATAATTTTCATCTCTTTCAACTTAACGCTCCATTATTCACTGCGTTAAAGTTGGTCCTTGAGAATCACCAAATCCCATGTACAATAACAACATGATAAGGTAATGTACAGTAGATATCAATAGTAAACAATCATAACCAATATTTGAATCAAGCATATACTCAGATTTTTCAGATTTGATCTTGTCACCGAAGGGACAAGTCAATATAGACAAACAATTTATGTACCTTGCGAGAGATCCATAGAGGCTTAAAGCATAAGCATACAGAAAACATGTTGACCTAGACTTCTTAGTCAACAAGCACATTCATACCCAGTACAGTCAATCTGTCAACACAGTCATGCTCGGTAAGGATGCAATCACATACTGCAGAGACACACAAGCATACTTTGCACAATTATGCTTGAAAAAACACAGTCCACCCACAAAGTGAAACTCAATGTCACACTGGGGAAGACCCCACAGTCCACACAAGAAAACAGGCTCATGGTCACCTCATGGTCATGCTAGGGAAGGACCCATAGTCTACCCGAGAAAAATGATCATGGTCATGCTGGAGAAGGACACATAGTCCACTAAGAAAACATATCACGGTCACGTTGGGGAAGGACCCACAGTCCACTCAAGAAAACAGATCACAGTCATGCTGGTGAAGCATCCACAGTCCACCAAGAAACAGATCACTTTCATGCTGGTGAATGACCCAAATTCCACCCAATAAAACAGATCATAGTCATGTTGGAGAAGGACATCTCAAGGTATCACTAAGGAACAGGTTTTTTGGCCTTGTTGAAGGACCCACAGTCCACCAAGAAAGTGCAAAGAAACAAATCATGGTCATGCTGATGAAGGAGCCACATTCCACCAAGAAACAGACTCACAGTTACACTGTGGAAGAACCCACAGTCCACGGTCACGCTGGGGGAGGATCCATAATCCAACAGATTCATGGTCACGCTGGTGCAAAGTGACCACATGGAAGGTGTAACAAGGAAAGCCCAGTCATGCGGATGGTGCAACAAGATATCACATGGAGCATCAACAAAGATCGTGCAAAGATCACGCAGAGGGAGAGAGTTTAGTAACACTCCTTAAGGTAAAGTATCAAAACATTAATAAACATCACCTATGGAGAAAGTAAGATAAAGGATCATGAGTCAACCTAGGTGGCCACAACAAAACAAACAACAAACCCAAAAGGTCAAGGTGAACCATATAAGGTGGACATGCAACTCCTTTATAGGACCAACAAGACCAATAATATGTTCTCTCTCTCAAGGTACATTGTTTTATATATTTTTGTATTCATTGTATAAGATTCATTGGTTATAGAAAGTAGAACCAATCATACCCACTCCATACCACAACAGGTGCACAACAATGAGTTTTATAACAAGAGATTTCCACACCATAGCCATCTTTCAAATCAACAACAATCACAATTTCCTAATGAGTTAATATGCACTCCACACAAACATGGCGAAATTAAAGAACATGATATGCCATTTAAGAAAAAATTTAGAAAACACATTTCAAGAAACACACATTAAGTAATATTCCATTTAAGTATTGAAGTAGCAATATGGGCATGGGCACTAAAATTTGACAAACAAAAACTAGTTTCATCCTTTTGAAAGTAATATTAAACATAATTGTTGAACTAGCGAACAGTTCAACAACCCTCAAGAACCATGCTTCAAGAACGCATAGAGAAATATTTGACAATCGATAACTTCACATAGAGTTATCCCAACCGTTCGGCATCCGAACCATTCACCGCACTTGAAGATAAGATAAATTAAAATGAGTATGAAATTTATACAAATGAATCAACAGTAATACAAAAAACACTACTTCATAAATGAGTTATAAGATAGTAGTGCAAAAGATAAGATAAATTAGAAAGGTTTGAAAACTTCATCCTATTTAAATTTTCAATGAAATCCTCAAAATTTCTGTGGTCATCTTCTTCTAACTTGTATGTGTCTTTCTTGATATTGTATGATAGGTTTGCCGTTGCTATAATAGATTCAAGTTGTATGAATAGATGATCTGTTGAATCATACTTGTACATGTGTTGCCCCTTTATTCTATTGTACCAACAACATTGAAGCTCAACACCTTCAGGCCTATCCAAAATATCAATGTCATTATGGTAATCAAACACCCTATTACCATCCTTCTTTCTTATTCTTTGAACTCTTCCAATGTACCAAGTCCCAGAAGAAATGCTGTGCTTTGTACTTTGAGATACACCTTTTCTTGTACCACATTAAGCTACAGCTATAGACTTGCTCTCGAACAACACCGCACAATATGATCCAATTCCAAAACCAATTGCAACACCCTTTTTGGGGGCCCTCTCATCTCTCCTGAAGTATACTCCATTCCTCACTTTAGTCAATCTATCTTTTGAAAATGTCAGGTTTCCATTCAATTGACTAAACAAACAAGATTTGTACATGTCCTTTCTGTCGAGCTCCACCACTGGTTTGGTAGATATGTTTAGATTTTCATCAACGGAATCTAAAATTCCATCCAACTCGTGCCTCCACTCACTTTCCATCGTTTGCAATTCACTATCATTGAGTACCATAAAAGACGGAGATTGGAATATGGATGTCAAATGACCCGGTGGAGAATTATCAACTACTTCATCCACATCTTCAAATGTTGGAACATTGTGATCCTCTATCCATGGTTTAAACCACCAAGAATCTTCTGTGTGTCTTTTTGGTTGCATGCCAAGACCTTGTAAAATTCCCTGTGCATCCTCCAATCCTATCTTGAGAGATTCTATAATTTTATTATCGGTGGAAATTGAATCATATTGTGACAAGACATCACCTTCCTCTACTGTTTGTTGATGCAATTTGTTTCAGATACTCATTTGTTTCTTATGAGATTTATTGAAACGAAGCCCTTTAGGATTCGATTCTTCTTCGGCAACTCTATTAAGGGTTCCAATAGCATGAAGTAAGTCAGCAAAATCATATGCCCTCTCTACTCCAACCATGCCACCGACTTTGCTAAAGAACTTCTCACATACATCTGACCCAGTCAGGTGCAATGCACATGGTAAGTTAGAGTATTGATCATGAAATAATCTCATCAACAAAACCGCAAAGTGGCAAGAAATTTTCATATCTTGATATGCCTCTCTACTAATGAAATTAATGTTGACATTAGTATTTTCCTGTTCTCTGACCCAACATAGCCATAAGGTGAAGAAATGATGGACTCTTGAATAATTTCACACTCTTTCTCAAAGAGTTAAACTAGGAGACAAAAAAATATCAATATAGTCAGCAACGATTGCTAGACAGGTCTCTGTACCCGATGTCCTGTCTGTCTTGCCACCTGTACATCTCATTTCCTTCAAGCACCTCTGGACATGCCTTGAAGCAATGCGTTGTGTTGAACCCCAGTTTTGGCGATCAATCCTCTCTATATCCTTAATTTTAAGCTTGTGGTCATCCACTTTAAAATTGTTATAAACCATTCTTACATGGTTAAAACTAATCAACTCTTTTCCAACAATCAGATCTCGTCGACCACTAAACAAAGGATTCACTAGCTTTTTGCCATTGTGGGTGTAATCCTGGTCATGAAGGCCTGTTACTTTAAAGCCATCATTAAACCCAGTTAGTCGCCACCCTTCCCAAGGAATTTGATATCTCATGCCTGTCGTTGAGTAATAATCCTTGAACATAAACATTCTTCTCCTACTATCCCCATCTGAGGAATGACCAATAATAGGTCCTAAAAAATATTCCACATGTTTCTTCCATAGGCATTCTACTTTTTCCCATTGTCAATGGACAAAATTTGCATCAAACCTGTTGCACGTTGGATGAACAACCACAACTAAATGAGGAAGCTTCTCATGTAAAGGGTTTGCAATAATAACACGTGCATAATGACCAATCACGCAATTCTTGAAGGCATCTGTAATAATCTCATAGCCTGCAGTGCCCTCGCCAACTGTCACCAAGAAATGTGATTGGCACTTATGTTCTTCTTTCTTACCACAAAAACCCACCAATGTATCACTTTTTGCTACCCACCTTACATATTTTTTCACAACAGTTTCATCTTCAGCAAGGCATACGGGAATTGGGCCCTCTATACCATGTTTGGCTTTATAGGAAGCATAAACTTTTCCGATTGTCTCAAAAATGTACTCTTGCTCCCCTGGGATATATGTCAATGATTTTCTAACTTGCCTTAAAGTCTTAGATATCGAAGGGCCATCCAGATTCAAGCTAATAAAGCTATGTAATCTAGGACCTCCCCATAACTTAATCATCTCATAAATGGATTGAGTGGATGCAATATACCTTCTACCCGACTTTGAACGAACCAGGTTGTGAAATATATCTTGAACAAATTCCCAAACTGCATCTTTGCCTTGTAATTTTCATTGCTTATGATCCTCACACACATCCTTGCAAAACCTGAACACATCCTTCCTTCCTGCAAATTCGAACAACTTTTCCCTTAGAGACCTTGTTCTTATAGACAGTGTAGCAACCTTTGTCCTCTCCCATGAAAGAGATCACATTGTTATGCTATGTGTAGCATTTGCTTCTCTTGCAACAATTTTGAGTTCAGTTTGAGTCAAATGGTCGAACCTTCTCCCTTTCCCTGTATCTCTCCCATGTCTTTTCATGTTGCTCCTTGATTCGCGACATAATCGCATTTGAAAGTCATCACAATTAGGTATAATCTTATAAAAATTGCATGTCAATGAATCAAAAGGTATTCCTGTTTCAGAAACCCTCTTGCAATGAATATGTCTATATGTACCATTAATACTGCATTCAATACCATGATAATTTAGTGTTCTCCTGGCATGTTTCTCTATGGCCCACATTTTTCCACCACGTTGGTCATCCATTAGAACCTTTGTGTCCAATATCTCCCCTCTTCTCTCAAGATAGGGATCCCAATACCCCCAACATAATAATATTGAGGGAGGTATTTGTCCTAGAACAAGATCATAAAAAACACATTGGTTAATGATCTACTAACTGCTACTAACAAGTAATAATAAATAAAGTAATGTGCATATTCAAATTCAAATTAAATTAAAACTTGGGTAATTTCCACCCTTGAAGTAGAAGGACATGGACATGTAGAAGCCCCATGTAATGGTGATGGTAGTGATGGGATCAAGAACTTAGACAAACTTTGTTGGGACTTTTCATTGGTAGGCTTCTTCGGTCTCCCAACTGTTCCACTCCTCAACACAATTGTATCATGTGAAGCCTCAACTGTAGTATTAGTAGTGTGCTTCTTTGATTTCATGTGTTCATTTAGAGAACTGACAATATTACCACTTGCCGGTACCAAAGAGAACCATCTATTGCATCGTGTACATTCCACTCTTACTTTTTTCTTGTCCTCGTAGTTTGCAAGTGTTGCTTCCACCACCTTGAACAAATTAGGCTCTTGCGTTTGGTTGAAATCATGTAGAAGTTTGATTGCTTGATCAATCTCAAGTTGATCTCTAGCCACTGTTGTCTGCTTTTCTTTGTTACCGGAAGGAAGTTCACACATTTCATTAATTCCCAACATTGAAATTTGACATTGATGGGACCCTGTTTTCATATGATTGTTTTTGAAGTTACGAATTGTTCGTGCTGCCAAGGATACTTCCCCCGTTCCATAATCAATGCCACAGATTTCACAACAGATCTTTATATTAGGTTTTCCATTTTCTAAATATACCTTTAGTGTTAGCTTCTCCTTGACAAACTCTTCCATTAATTTGTTCACTTTATGTTGCCAAGATGCCAATACATAAGGATCAACCACAACTTGTTCCATTGACTCGGACACATTACCAACTCTTGGTTGTTTATGCATAGGTTCCTCCACATTCCCTTCAATGTTTTCAGAGATTGGTGTTCCCTCCATTACATTTGATTCCAATGTATCAACAACCATCGTGCATACTTTCCTCTTAATGCCTACATTTGTTGTTGTAGGTTTCCTTCTTTCCTCTTGTAATGCATTTAAAGGACATCTAGTTGAGCCAATAATAAATTCAAAAGGATATTGAATGACTTCATCATTTAGAATTTCAAAACGGATATCAGCATATGTACATCCTTTTTGACACTGGACTGTGCCAATGGGACAATTCTCTTCACCAATAAAAATTCCAAAGTCCACAACATCACTTGGATCCATCTGCATTTACATCCATGTGTACCTTTTAGTTGGGTAAGAAATGAATAAAATTATAACATTTTTTTCAAGATTTTGAATATAATAAGGCTACGAAATGAGGTGAGTGCATCCATAAATAAATGAAAAACAAAAAGTAATTCAAATTTACACATGCATATTAGTTCATTAATAAAACAAAGAGCTAGGAAGCAAAGTATGCACTTTCAATTCAAATATCTAAAAAGGATGAAGAAATCTTACTATCGGGATGAAACACCTTGAAGCAAAATGTATTGTTAGTGGCTTATTCAAATAGCCCTCCCCAAACTGAAGAGTCAACTTCAATGTACCTGCAAAAGATCAAAAGGTGATCAAAACAAGAGATGAAAAAACATAGAGGTGATCAAACGTCTTTGTTCTTTTTGGAATTTAGTCTCGTTCTTTTTTATGGAAATGCCCCAAGCATTACAATCCACTCTAGGAAATGATAAAAACATATTAATTGACTAATATTCCCAACCTGCAAGCCTAAGCCCTATTCTACATGGTGTTTGGCCTTGGGGTAAGAGAAAAAACTTCATAATAAGTGAACTCGCCTAGTAAATGAAGAATGGTCCAAGGAGAGATAAATTTGTTCAATAGTCACTCACAAAGCTCAAGTAAACCATTTTGGAAACTTCCCACATAAATGAAACAACTCTTAAATTCACTCCCTAGATCTTTGAGATCAATTTTGCATCCAAATGGTGAATATTACGTAGTTGGTAGAGCTTCCACAACTCAACAACACAATGAAATTGCAGCCATAACACTTTAAACGACCTAAATCTCTCACATTACTATGAATAGGTATTGTAGCTCTAATGACAGGTAACAAAGAGAAATCGACAAGATTTTGGAAGGGAGGCATTTAATTTTACATCATAATCTTAATATGCATACTCCTTTTATCATCAACATTGTAGACCTAGTCAAACTGATGTAGACAGTGCTAGAATTACTCTTACACAAGTTTTTAGCTATGTAGAAGATATGTGATGACACATCCTTTGTTAACATAACATAGGACTGGTCACCTTTTGGTAAACAAGGCACATATCCTATAGAAGGCATAACATGTTTTATAAATGTTATATAATTTGAAAAAAATGAATTATCAAACTTAATGTAACGACAATTAGTATTAAATATAGTTCTGAAATTACTCTTCTTCTATTAAATAATTTAGCTATGTAGAAGATATGCTATGAAATATTCTCTGTCAACATTGGACTGGTGTGGGACTGGTCACCTTTTAGGTTGTAAGCAAAGGGCATATAATAGGATGCATAAAATGTGTTTTTAAGGTTATAATATGCCAAAAATGAATTATCAAAATTCATATAAAGACATCTAGTTCAGAGACTCTTCCAGATAGCTACATTGAGAGGTCAGATAACCAACTTCACCACCAAGATCAAAATACCAAGGAATACATCCCATCTTCATCCTGACTTCAAAAGATGTCTACAAGGGAATACAAGAAGAATCCAGTCATGGCTTATCCAGGGAGGCACTTATGGACCTGCCAAGAAACTGATACAACAGGCGATCAACATCTGCCTCAGACATCCAAAGGATGTAAAAAATCTAAATTATGTCACTCTTGAAAAAATAGACATCAAAGATGTCAAAGACTCAAATTAAAAGAGCTTCATCGATCCATTCCCCACTATTTCACCTTCACATATTTCAGTGAACTGTAAGAGGACATATGCCATAGAGAGTGCCTCATTGGATAAGCCATCTACCTTCTTGTTGTATTCTTTGTAGACATGAGAAAAATCAAGAGAAAGAAAGGATGATTCGATATTCCTGATATTTTGACACCATCCATATTCCAGGCTAAACTAAAGGCATTCTGACAAGCTACACAAGCCTGGATTGAATATGGAATGCCAGAAACAACAATGTGATCAAAACAAAACTTAAATCTAACTACCTTTTAAACAGAACAAACTCAGAATTTTGATAAGCTCTGTTTTTTACTATTGCCATTTGCTAGTGGAGAAATGATTTCATTGACATGCGTGTTGGAAAATATGAAATGATTACTATTTTAAGCTTTGTTTTAGCATGAGAGTTAAGAATATTTTCTTCATCTTGTGTCTCAGTACCATCCATATTTTCTTCACCCAGGATTTTCCTTCTGCGGGCTGAACCATTATTGGACTGATCCTTACTTCCCTGCTTTCTCTTCAAAGATATTTTGGTTGGCTGACTACTTCCATCTTTTAATGTCTCCCATTACCTTTTTGCCTTACTCTCTCCTGATAATTCAGAAGCCTGAGCTTCACTTAACTCTTTGTTGGTTTTATTAGATTTTTTCACTGATTTTGAAGGAGTACTCTCCACATTTCTGGCAGAGAGCAATGGGCATTGTGGATTTGATTCTTCAATTCCCACATTCTGATGAGTTCAAAATAAAATTGTCAGAATCATGCTTGAAGTTGCATCCTCCTTTACCAAATATCACTAGAGAAGCATGTCAAGGCTCAAAACCAATTTGACAAAGAATTCAAGAAACGTGAGAAATATTTTCTGATGTTAGAGTTAAGCATTTCATTGATGTTTATAACAATATATAGGTCATGATATATGAAATCTGATAACTATAGATGATAGATATGAAACTTCAATGAAAAGAGGGTAACTTTCCCGGTTACTACTAGTAATTAGATAATACTTTATACTAATTACTAAAACAATTTGCAGGTGTTTTTTTCCTTCCATTTGCAAATAGGCATAGTATAGTAACTAGTATTTCTAACTGAGTTGCGAAGGGCAGATAAAATTTTTCTGATTATTTAGCCTTAAGAGTTTGATAGATTGATATATTTAGGGGCCAATTTCATCATTCACAGACCTAATTCTAAAAGAGAAGAAGAAGAATGAATTCAAAAAAGACACTAAAAAACCATTACTCAATTGACAAACAGTACTAGGGGTTATAAAAGATTAAAATCATATGAATATTTATTTCAGGTTGGGTATTGAATAGTCCTTTTCAACACTCACGCTCAAAGGGAACCAAGGTAGAGGAACATGCTGCAAAACAGGGGACATTTGTGTGACATTGATGAAAATCACTTATCAATGACCTATAGGAGCCAAAAGTAATTCCCAACCAACATCTTGTTCTAGGGATGCAAAGGAAGCCTCATAAGATAACAACACAAAAAAACTCAAACTTGGGAGCAATCCAAGTTAATATATGTGACTTTAACACATCTCTAAATTACAATCTAAATTTATCATAAACATAACTCTCTTATTGAAAACCATAATGGGAGATTCTAACATGTTCTTTCAAGATACTAGACAATCCATAGATAAGACTTTCGTGTAGAATTTAAATTCAAGACTAGCTTGGAAAAACAATAATGATCCTGCACCAGACATGTGATTTTTCTCCCACTCTAACAAACAACAAACCAAATCCATATAAGGTAAGATGATCATCATGTCTAAGGACATAATCTGTAAATTAGTTTTATTCCGCTCTCTATCGAAGCTTTGCAAAAGAGTCCAAAGAATTTTAGTGAAAAAAATACTTAATATCAGAACAATTGAAAATATTTATTGTTGTAGACCATGAGTTTCTACATTAAATAGAAACTTAACATCGAAAAACATGGAAACAACACAATACCTGATGTTTGAAGGATGATTTGGATGACGCCCTTGTCCCTGAGCATTTGGCTAACTTATGTGGATATGATGGCATTGTAAGCCTCTTTCTAGAGTTTAGGATGTAATTCAAGTATGTATCCTGGAACCCTAATTCATCACTCATACTAGCAGAATAGAGTTGACTGTCGGTTTGAAGATAGCAGTCTGGGCGGGAAATACTAAATGTGGCACATGGTAGAGAGGAAATTAAGGGCAGCAGCTACAAGGATGTTTTTAGGTTTTGCTCCATAAAATTTTGGATAAAATAGCAGTGACAGAGCAGACTGATGATGCCTTTTCAGACATGTCTATAAGTGTGTTATTCATTGGATTTATGGAAGACTCAAAGCCTAAAAATACCCATCTACAACATGACTTCTTACATTTATGGAGGCCTGTAAACTGGTAGCATATTGGCAGCAAAACAAGGATGTTTTTCAACAGTAAATATGGGCAGGAAGAGCACTAAATCTGACTTCAAACCTGTCCTAGTAGATCTGTTTGGTTTTGAACGGCCCTATGGTTATACTTGTATGATTTTCAAAACTGTTGGCATTTCCTGTGGAAACAACACAATACCTGATGGTACCAGGAAAACAGAGGAATAATTCCTACTTCATAAATTTTTTTTGTTTAGTAGCTACTCCAAGGTCACTGCATGCTTACATAAATGGATCCAACTTCTCCACTGAGTCAACTTGAAATGTGAAAAATTATATTCTTAGGAATATATATTCTTCCTTTTGCTCATATATAATAGCTCAATAGTCCAAGGTCTTGTAATGCATGCTTATATATAATAGCTCCTGTTAATTTGTTTGCATTCTCCAACTCAACCTCATTCATCCATGCTATATTGTTTTTATGTTTTTAATTATTCAATAAATGTGGAGATAAACAAAATCTCTAGTTATGTTGACCTATATATGATATTAAAGCTATGCAAGTCACTGATATCAAGAGAGACTCTAAGCAGGACAGACACACCGATGCTCTAGACAATAAATGTACTGTATAAATTTGGGTACACACCAATGTGGCCATGCACCAACCAGTCAATTTGTTGTATAAATTCAGATAAAAAAATGAATGCACACAAATGATTTCCATGGCTAAGCCCAAAGCAATCATTGGCTGCCATCTAGGAAAGACAGTTCCTTGATTCATTGCCACCAACAACTACAAAAATATTTCTGCAGCTCTAATGGAAAGTTGTGATTAACAACGTCCAACTTTGATATAATATGTAATGGTGTAGCATAAATTCTTTGGTCACTCTTCACATTGTCTCTTTTGCCTTCATCCATAACCTTATTAAAAAATTAAGTGTATCAAGCCTTTTAACTAGATTCTAAACTTACATATACGCTAAAGCAAAATCAATTTACATTACAGCCAGACTTGATGCCTTTAAAAAACATGTAATTCAGACAAACATAAAATTGGATTTTATGCAAAAAGCCTAAAAGCGATCCACATTTCAGACCATCCATTGAGCAAATGCATGTACACATGGACTTACTTTCATATTTTCCAAAGCAACTGCTATTATGTTTCTGTTTGATCCAAGCTCAATATGTACTAAAGAGTGCCCCTATAAACCAGGTCAGGGAGGGCAAGTGAAGTATGAATTGAAAGATCAAGTCCACTAAACGACCCTTGACCATAGGAATTTTTCATCAAAGATTAAACACACTACAACTTACCTCCAAGAATGCTATGCAATGGCTCTCCAATGTGCCTCCTCCAGCACCAGAGAAACCCACCACAAACCCACAACCAGAAAACGGTGAATAAATGCCCTCGTTTTCCAGAAAACATTGCTACCAATGCTCCGATTTGAAAAAACGCCCTGTTATCCAGCCAGAAAACACAATGGAGAAAACGTGGAGAAAACCCAAGGAGCAACATGCCCTCGTTTTCCACAAAACACTACTACCACTGCTCCGATTTGAAAAAACGCCTTGTTATCCAGCCAGAAAACATTATGGAGAAAACATGGAGAAAACCCACAAAAAACCCAAGGAGAAACACGCCCTTGTTATCCAGAAAACCCAAAAAATGATGGAGAAAACCCACGAAAAACCCAAGGACCAACACGCCCTTGTTATCCAGAAAACCCAGCAAAACGATGGAGAAAACCACTTGAAAAATCTACGCAGCACATGCAGGTGCACTCAGACCACAAGCAGACCCAACTCGCAGGCACCTCGGCTTGGTGTAGGTGCACTCAGACCACAAGCAGAAGCAGCTCGTAGGCACCTAGCAGGCTTGGAGGACTAGTGAACGGCGCGGGCAAGAATGTTGAATAAAACATACCCTAGCATATTGGATATTTAAATAGTAAAAAAAAAACCCTTTTTACCCCTAATCTACATCGACGAGTTATAGTACTGCCTGCAAAAGCACATCTAGGACCGTGATGGGTGCTTGATTTTTGTCTTTCTTTTTGTTCACGATTAGCTTATATAGACAATTGGATGCCTTACCCCTATTCTATGATCTTCACCAGTTTATGGTTAGCCTAGATAAAACCAAGGTCATGATCTTCAACAAGTTGAAGACCCTCTTGGATCACCATTTCTTTTCCCAAGGGGAGGAGTTAAAAAGGAGATTGAGGACCACTTTATTTTACACTAAACTATTTTTCAATAACCTATTTTTAACATAATCTTGGTCTTTAGTAAATTGATATATTATCATAGTTTGAAACCTCTCTAAAAAATAAATATAAGATACTAACATTTTGACTTAATTACTGAAATAAAAAACACAAATATCCTTTGAAACTTATATAATAGAAATGGAAACCGATATCAGAGAAGATAAACACCAAACAAACGTGGGGAAAAAGGACAAGCAAAAAAGGGGGAGCTTCTAGGAGGACTAGGTGTAAGCAAAAGTATACAATCTAATTAAAATTTAAAGCAGAACATAGAAGTGAGACAAATAAACCTACCTTACAAATGTGACTGCAAACAATGGCTGCAATGCTCTTTGTGGGATGAATATTTCTCCAAGAATATTGTCAAATTGGTGGTTTAAATTTGGAGTTGAATGTAAGTTCTCCAAGTGCACTTCTATTATGGTTGACAAGATTCTATTGTCCCTCACATTATAAAAAATAGCCATCCCTTTGTTGCTTCCATCTCCCTCTGTTTCAATACTCTTTCCCATTCCCTTTCAATTCCCCTTATGAACAGCCGATGAACCTTTCCAAAGACCGTTCTCGTTTCATAACATAGTGAAACCCCCGATGGTCTCTTTCCCTTTTCCTTTCCAAAACCATCCCCAATTCCCATTCCATGATTTGAGCCTTTTTAACAACAAGCTCCCTTAACCTTCCAAACTCTATTCTTGCTCCCCTTACCTATGTCATTTCATGGATCCCTCTGCAATCTAATAGGATTTTCTTCATTTTCCAATGCCTGGTGACAAGGTCGAAAACTAGTGAGTTTAGGAGAATTGTTTTGTCATGAAACAAAGCTTCCAATATACAAAATAAAGAACCTTTACCAGTTGTCAATATGCCAAAATCAAGTTTAATGCATTTAGGTGCACTAAGCTATACAACCAAGGTCGTGATCCTTCGATTAGGGATGTCATTGATGTATTTGGTCATGTAAATTCTTGAGGTAAAACCTCCGTTGTAAGTTGAGTAGTACCCAGAAAAGTATTATTAAAGTGTATTTTTGAGTATCCCCAGGCAAGTAGGACCTGATTGGGAGGAGAAGTCAGCCTTGTTTGGTTATTAGGCCTCTCCATTGATCAATATAAATAGGGGAGGTGCTTCCCTCATTTGGACACTCTCAGAACTCAAGCAGTTGTGCTAAGGAGAGAAGGAGCAGTCCATCCAGAGGAGAGGAAGCAATGTAGTCTTATTATTGGTGTCTTACAAGTCTTATTCTTAGGGTCTTACACTGTGCTTGGTTGAATTCTATGCCGAGGAAGTTTTTCGAGGTTTTCTTCCCCACGAAGGTTTCCTAGGATAAATCTCTGTGTTCTTTTGTGTGGCTATGCTTGTCTTTCTTTCACTGATCCTTTTTCATATGGTTATGATGTTTTGATGATAAATGTTTTTAGATATTGTATAACCATTAAAATATTAACATGGTATTAACGCCACCTTGAAACAATATTTTTTGCAGCAGAAACACTACTACAACTGCAACTACTGGAGTTTAGGGTTTCATGCTTGAAAACCCTAAAAGACAAAAAATAGTTATCTTGGCATTTTCGCTATAAGTAGCGTTTGGTGGATTCTAAGGAGTTGTGGACAGGATGAAGGTGTAATATTGTTGTACCTTGTGTGCAAGTTTCAACCTTAGATTCAATATACTTTAGGATACATGATCCATCCATATTAGGGTTCCAGCCTCTTCCAGAATTTAGTCATAAACAGGTGACCTAAGGAGAATTGTTATATCTGTGAATAGGAAGATCCAAATCGAATTTCAGAAGATTCCATAAATAAGAGACTGACTTTAGTTTCTGTGGTGTGAGTTTTAGACCCCAAAGTTGAAATAATGACACGTAGAAGTCCATACAAGTTCGCTATATTGAACCAAACCTCAAACATGTCACCTTGGTAAAATTAACATAAGTTCCACTTGGCGAATCCAATACTACTCTAACCTCTGGGGTTGGAAATAAGACATATAAGGATACCTCAGTACGAAGTTTCAGACTTTTAGGAGCAGGAATTTTGGATATATAGAAGAATCAATATCAAAAAATTCTGCAGAAGAAATTGAAGAAACCAGGGCTTCCTGTTCTGGGTACTTCCCTCCACCGATCAGTTGAAAAAGAAGGACCATCCAACTCTCCCTAGGAGGGCACATATTTATATGGAAGAAGTTTCTCATTTTGTGGATTTTCAATTTTTGAACTAATATTGCTACTGGGAAAACTAGGGCATCTAATATTTTGCAGTTTTGTCCACAGTTTTGGGAAAATGAGTATGCTACTCAGCTGTCCTTGAGGAGGCACATATTTCTATCCAATCAGATCTGAAAGTCACCTAAGTCGAAATATTAGGGTTTCTCTGTCAAACCCTAGGGCCACCAGAAGTAGTACTCCATAAAAGCAATGAAGCAAGCATCCACTTGAAGTAATTTCATTCGTAAGTTCTATTCTCTCTAATTCCATTTGAAGTTATCCCTTTATCATGATGACATACAATATCAATATTTAGCAAAAGCTTGAAGGATCCGATAACTTTCGAGCATGGAAGTATATAGAGTGCTTATCATACAGAAGAACATGAATTAGAAGACCATGTCAAAGGAGAAGCTACAGATCCAGAGGGAGATGAGGACAAAGCTAAAGAAGCCAAGAATATCATTGCAAATTCCATCAAGGACCATTTGATACCACATGTATTATCTTTGAAGACTCCCAAGGAGATATTCGATATCAAAATGAAGATGACCTTGAGGACTCAACTCAAGCGTGTGAAGATGCAGACGTCAAAATGTATCCAATATTACTTCACAAGATCATTCCAGATCAAGGAGGAACTAGAATTTATTACATACAATGTCAAAGAAGAGGAAGCAGAGATGAAAAAATTGAATGGTCTCCCATTTTCATGGGAATATTTCATTCAAGGAATTTGTTCTAGAAGGAAGCTCACCTATGGAGGAATGCACATAAGAAGAATCTTGATTGATAGAAAAAGAAGAAGAGATGGATGAAGACGACAATCAAGACCTAACAACCCATACCAAGAAGAGAAAGAACAAGAAGGAAGAACGTTCTCACAAGAATATAAATACTTCAGAAGAAGGACCTCCCACAACTCATATAAGACACTCTGTGAAATAATGTCCCAAGAAGGAATAATGGAAGAATGATATAATCAAGGAGTACCAGTCATGAAAATGATGTCTAGAATGTGGTCTCAAGACCTAAAGGAAGTCTATAATGTCTTCCAAGTAGATCTTCAAGATCAAGCATACAACAGATGGCAATATCAAGAGATACACAGAAAGGTTTGTGGTTTATCTCAGAAAGAGGGAGTCGATTATGGCAAGAAATTTGCTCCATTGACCAGACACTTTTCTTGAGTGAAGTAGAAGTGCATATAGAACAACATCTAGGACAAGGGACTCTCTACAAAGAACCACATGTGCACAAATTGAAGAAGGATTTGTACGAGCTCAAAATGCACCCATGGGATAACACATACATTTACATGACAAGCTTGAGGATCACCTAAACTGATGGAGATCTAAACCTTTGCTACAAGGTTGAATATGGAAGGCTATAGAGGACGAGAAGATCATATATGGGTGCAAAATAATTTTTCAACAAATTTTAAGATGGAGGATCTCGGTATCCAATGATCTTGACATAGATGTATACACAAAAGATTAACAGTAGAGGAGGATAATTGTCACTCTAGAAAAGAATAGAAAGAGTACAAGATGAAGAGGGAGGATGGTGATTCGCTTCAAAGGGAGTGACTACAACATATCTCAGAGTTCAAGAATATTGACATCAGGTGTGAGGGAATCCAAAGGAGATTTTCCTTAGGCAAGGAAAATGTGTGGTCAAGATCCTGAAGAGGTTCGAGATGTTGGACTATAGCTACACCAGTGGCATTGAAATTGGAGTTTCTATGTGATCCTACTTCATAGATAGTTGATGTCACAATCTACAGGAAGAAATTTGGTTCATTAATGTACTTGATGAACACATGGCCAAATACTTGCTTTGCGGTGAATACTTTGATCCAGCACATAATGGAGCCTAGATGTGTTCACATGGTTGTGGAAAAACACGTGGTGTGGTACCTAAAGGGTACAATTAAGTATGGCCTTTGATATGCGAGAGACCAAAGGATATTCCTATAGGGATATGATGAATCCGATTGGGTTGGAAGTGATACAAATAGAAAGAGCACTCTTAGATGTTGTATAAACTGGACTAGTGTCGCTCTCAGTACAATAGATAATGAATACATTACAACTAAGAACAAAGCAAGGGAATATTCCTTAAGTGATGAGGAATATGTACCTTTATCCATATGATTCCACCGATGAAGACAAACATAATACTCTTATCCATTTCAACATTGGATAAGAAGGGATGAATTTGTAGGGACACATAGATTCAACATCGGTACACAGGTCCTATGTGATTTGTTGTGTAGAATATTTGCTTATCCCTTCTGATCATAAATAATATAGGCACAGGTCTTGAGAATCAAACAACGAAGTAGAGCATGTTGTCGAAGACTCTAGTAATTCCTGCAAGGAGATAAATATCAAGAGGGAGTCTACCAAATTAACAGAGATAAGTATTGGAAGTGTCATTTCCTATATATATATATATATATATAGTTCCTTAAATGAAATTGTTTAGTTGTGTACTATGTTTAAGGAAATGTATTATGCATGATAGAGTGTTTGTTAAACACTAAGAGGGGGGGTGAATCAGTGTAAAGCCAATTTTATAACTTTTCTTAACTTGTCACAATTAACTATCAATTCACCATTCCATTATTCTACCAATCTCATAAACATCTTTCACTTCATCATTCACATATCATAAGCATTTGAATCATCAAGAACCATAACACAAAAGAACACACCACCATATAATTTTGTAATCTTTTTGTATTAGTTTTGGTCCGGCTACAACCGTAAGGTAAAATCAACACCTACTCTTCATCCAGGACCTTGCCTTGTTTTCTTAGAACCTGCTAAGAAGGGTTTGAGGTATCCTAACCTCAAAAACAAGACAAGCTTGCTTTTACAATTAAATCTCATTGTCACATCAACATCATCTGTTTCTTCAATCTGTTCTGTTGTTGGTTAGTACTGTTGATCATCTGATCATCACTTTCAACAACACTGCTGCAACACACTTCTCAACCTTCTCTATTCATCAACACTTGCTCTTCAATACTACCAAGTCATCAAGGTCTACTCAACACGTTGCTGCTAATCAACCTTTGATTAGTACTTCATCTGCTGTTCATTCTATGCTTGCTGCTGTAACTCTAGATGACACTTATGAAGACTGTCACCATGATCATTGTCAAGGCAAGGTTTGAAACATCAAAGTCTTGACAAGTACATGCCAAAACTTTGGATAACAAGCTTGTGACTGTATATCAACTTTCAGTGCATGTCAAACAACATATCGTCATCCTTTTCAAGTATACATCATCATCATGTAGGGTTGTCATCAAGGTGCACAAGGAATGTACATGCCATCATCAATCATATTATATCATCATCATCATAAATGTATTCTTTACCACTGTATGCACCATTGCTTAATGACATTGTACATCATCGTAGCTAGGGTTAGTATCATATAAAGGTTCATCATCATATTCATACCTTGCTTGTCCATTCAATAGATCTATGCTGTGTACAGATCATGTACTGAACATATCACTGATCCTGCTAAGCATATCATTGATCATATCAAAGATTACTGCTATTGGTCATCTACTGCTGCAACACACTTCTGCTCATCACTCTCATCTTCTTTTTCACTGTCACATCATGGCAATCATTGTCAAGCTCATCTTATCTCTGTCATATCATTTCAAGATAAACTGTCCAAATCTCAGTCCAGTCACTATCATTGAACAACTGCTTTCACTATAATGTCACTTGTCAAATTTGTTGCCAAATCACACTTTGTCACTGAAGTTAGAGAGGCCTTCTAGAAACTCTTCACATAGATATGTTCAAACTCAACCAAGCAGGCTGTAACTCAGACTGTTCAAACCCTTAAAATAGATTGTTTTAAACTTTATACAAACTTGTCAAGAAACTGGAACGAGGGCCTCAACCAAGATCTACTCTGATTGTGTGAATGGCTTTAGACCGTATCCCAGACTCGGATATGTTGCTGCCTCCGGGACTTATGCTGCTACTTGGATGCTTTCATCATGTAACATCCTCATACATCACTCTTCACAATACATACCTTATAAAAGGTCATCAAACTGTGTGAATTACTGACTTGGATTACTTTGCATCCCTGAGATAGGAGACTGTCAACTTTTCAAGATTAGGACTGTCACCACTTGACTGTCATAGCATCAAGAGGGTTCAGACTGTCATAATGACAATTGGACAACCTTCCTTCAAGCATTATGGATTGTCAAGTGTTTGAGGGACTGCTCATCACTTCAAGAGCTTGGGCTTTCTGTTTGTACTGAAGCTTAAAAAGGTTTTCTTCTTTGTCTTTGCACTGCTTCAATTGGACTAAAGACTGCCACTATGGACAGTGCTCCTTCAGACTTCAACTTGGTTACCTCAGATCTATTGCTAACTTCGGATCCTTCTACACTATGACTGTGCAGACTTTGAATATCAAAAATCTTGTCCTATATTCCACCCTTTATTTTTTCACCATACAACCTTAAACTAATTGTGCATCCTCTATTGAACGAACTTAGAGATCTCAACCTCATGAAGTGAGATTCATTATCATCATAGGAAGGAGCTGCTACAGGTCTTCGGAAGAATCAAGCATTAAATGTTTGTTATGCTGGACTGTAGACCAAAAATATCAGCGGGATAATTCTTGTAACCCCGACTTAAGTTGCTTCAGAGATTATGTCACAACCTATGGGAAAAAGAAACTTTGGCTGTGAATGTCCGAAATCATATGGAGTACAACTTCATTGTTCACCTCAGAGTCTTCAACAAATTGGACTTTCAGATGCCACAACAACAATTCAAACACTGTAGCTACTGTAGATACTCTAGGACTATGATTGCTTAATGGACGAGATCAGACTTCTACTGCAGCTGCCACAATCCTTCAATAAGCCTGAGATCAGAGAGATATTATATTGTCATGGCCGAGGTAGCTTCCTGCAAATTATCAGTCTAATCCTTCTATTCTCAAAATCATAGGTAGCTCAAATTTACAATTTCTCTACTTGTTGTTGATCTTACATCTGCCATTGCCTCAGTCTTAGCCGCGAATTCATAGTTCATGTGTCCATCAAAAGCTTGCGGTTGTCTCAGTTTTTCATTTGCCAAAATAATAGGGAAAATGAAAACAAAAAAAAAAAGAAAAATTATCTTGAATGTATGCTGCTGTTTTGTTGCTCAAGACAGAGTTACACTGCTCCTGTTTTTCCCTTGAATTTTCCTTAGTCCAGACCATCGAAATTATAGACCTTCATGACCACCGTACTCCTCCACTGCGGCTTCCTCTGCTATCTCGGGACTGCTCCTAACTGATGCACCCGAATTTTCCTCAGACGTTTGACCTCAGAGCTCTTCTAACTCCCGAAATTCCTCTTTGTCTGCACCTGTGAATTTCCTCAGTATGGCTGCCTTAGTGATACCCGAAAATCAGAGAGAAAAACTCCAAAAGATTGCTCCTGCGTTTTCCTCAATGAACTGCTCCCTACTACGGTTACCACAGACCTCCAAAATTACCTCAGAGCTATATAAATTTCACACTTAGAAATGAAAGCGTTGATTTCTATTTATACACATTTTTCACAAATTTATGGAGCTGACTTGTACTATGTTTATTTTTAATTTTATAATTTTTGTTGAGCCGACTTGTCACAATCTTCTTTTGTGGAGCCGACCTTTCCACATTTCTTTATTCTTTTTGGAGAGTTGACTTGTTTGTGGGCTTGTGTGTAGGTGCCATCATCAAGCTGCCAATATGTGGGTTCAAGACCCAAACCATCACATGCAAGGGTGTATCAAGCCATTAAGGGCTTCATCAAAGAATCCCAACACCATGACATGTGTGACCAAGGACCCCATCATCCAAAAGTAACCATATCATCTCCTTCAAGGGTTCAAGTGCCATTAACCCAACAAATGTGGGTCCAAAGGCTTCTTCATCAGGCAAGAGGCATCATGGGCTTCTTCAACCACCTTAGCCACGCAAGGGGACCTCTATGGTCAAGATACATCAAGACATCAAATGTGGGTTTTCCATACCGCCTCCCGAGGTACCATGACATTATCGTAGCATGAATGACCACATAATGGGTCATTAATGATTCTTCCACCCGTCTAGGGCTTCTCCAACATCCATAAAGGCTTCAGGACCATCTCCAGGGTCTTCAACATCATCAACAGGGTCTTCAACATCTTCAGCAAGGTGGTCGCATCAAGATCCAAACTTGTGGGTACATGGACCTTGTCAATTGGGTACATGGTGCTTCAAAGCACAAACCCACTCTGTAAGAGATCAAGGTGATCAAGGCACTGTAGGTGGAACTTGGTGGCATCAATGACATCCCATGGGCCCACTACAAGTCCATGTTGGCATCAATGACAATTTCATCAACAATGTTTACATTAATGAACAATATACTACTAATATGCATGTGATGGGTAAGTGTCCTATGGTGCATACACCATTCCATTGGTAGTTATCTAGAGTTAAAACTCTTTGATGACATGTTGGGAGTAGTGCACACTCTAATAATGTCTTGGTAGAGATGGAAGGCATCTAAAAAGTTATCGTATGAATACGGGTTATGGATGAATGTTGTATAGGCTAAAATAATTGCATGATTGTATGACATATATCTCTATGTAGAAGGATTTGTCATTATGAATATGTGTTGAATATTATGAAATGTTTTTAACCATGCAACTGATGTATTTGACTTGTAGGAAGGATCATATGCAATCACCTACAAGAGAAGAATGATGAAGTTGTAGATGTACAAGAGAGGAATGGCGAAATTGTGAATGTACAAGGTATGAATGATGAAGTTGCATATGTACAAGAGAATAATTATGAGCCCCAGTGGTATAGTCATTGTATATAGAGCATGGTCGTATATTCGTGGGTAGATCCCAATATGGTTAGTGACATCATCAAGGGTGGATCCAAGTATGACTAGTCATATAGCTAAGGATAGATCCCAACATGGTTGGTGGAATCCCCATAAGGAAGATCCCAGGAAGGTTTCTTGTATATTTGAATAGGAATTATATCCCAATGAGTTGTGGTCAGACATTCATTTGTAGATGTTCTGGTTTGGCATTCATTTATAGACGTTGTGGTCCAACATTCATTTGCGGACGTTGTGGTCTGGAATTCATTTATAGACGTTCTGGTTCGGCATTGATTTGCGGACATTGTGGTCCTACATTGATTTGTGGATGTCGTGGTCCTGCATTCATTTGTGGATGTTGTGGTCCTACATTAATTTGCGGACGTTGTGGTCTTGCATTAATTTGTGGATGTTGTGGTCCTGCATCAATTTACGAATGTTGTGGTCCTACATTAATTTACGGATGTTATGGTCATGCATTCATTTGCAGACCTTGCATTCATTTGCAGACGTTGTGGTTTGGCATTACTTTGCAAACATTGTGGTCTTGCATTCATTTTCAGATCATGATATTTTAGTATTCATGATGTTGTGGGTGATTCCACATTAAATTTGCGATTTTGTGTTGTGATGCTTGTGATGATGGAATGAGATGCGATGCTCATGATGATACGATAATATGTGATGCTCGTGATGATGCGACAATATGTGATGCTCATGATGATGCAACACGATGATATGCTCGTTATGATGTGACGAGATGTGATACTTGTGATGATGTGACAAGATGCGATGCTCGTGATGATGCGACTGGATGTGATGCTCGTTATGATGCGATGAGATGTGATGATCGTGATGATGCAACACGATGTGATGCTCATGATGGTGAGACAAGATGTGATGCTCATGATGATGTGATGAGATGTGATGCTCGTGATGATGTGACGATATGTGATGCTCGTGATAATGTGACGATATGTGATGCTCATGATGATGAAACAAGATGTGATGCTTGTGATAACGTGACGAGATGTGATACTTGTGATGACGTGACAAGATGCGATGCTCGTGATGATGCAATGATATGTGATGCTCATGATGATGTGACCATATGTGATGCTCGCGATAACGCGATGAGATGTGATGTTCATGATGATGCGACTAGATGTAATGGTCATGATGATTGGACAAGATGTGATGCTCGTGATGATGCGACAAGTTGTGATGCTTGTGATGATGCAGCAAGATGTGATACTTGCAATGATGTGATGAGATGTGATACTTGTGATCATGTGTCAATATGCGATGCTCATGATGATGTGTTAATATGTGTTTCCCATGATGATGTGATGATATGTGATGCTCATGATGATGTGCCGAGATGTGATGCTCCTGATGGATGCCCACGATGATGTGATGCAATGTGATGCTCGTGATGATGTGCTCGTGACATGGATTATGTTGATGACAAAGTATAGTGATAGTTACTCTAGCTTGATATATGTGGATTACAGAGGCTTGGAGTGTACTTTCCTAACCTTAGGTGACAATTCTCATTGATCTTGGAAATCATTATTTTTTGTCCCTTGGGATGCCCCTGCTATCAATGATAGAAGTAATAATTAATATTAAATATCTTTTATCAAAAGGGAATTGGAAACTTGGCCTTCTATATCACTAAACCAATCGTTCGATTTTTCACAATGTTTAATTTTACCCTACACCTTGAGTAGTTTTTAACAATACTCAATTCTAACCTCACACCTTTTAATTTATGTCTAGTTGATACCCATTCCTAAAAGCAAATCTCAAAAGAAATACAGTTTTTTTAAAATTGTATATATAGTCATTAAATCTAGTTGAGAAGACTTTTTATACTTATTTCCTACAGAACAATTTGTGTCCCTGGGTATAAGGGTTAGGTACCAAATTTAGGTATTTAAAAGGAGATGAATAAATATTAAAAACTTAAAACCTTCAAAGTAAAAAATTCCAAGCTATGTAGGTCAACAATTGGATGTGAAACAAGTAGATAGAAAAAAAAACTATTTCATGTGCCAAACAATGACCAAAAAAGATTTAACAAATGTTACACCTACAACATAATTGTCTAAATCTCTCTCGGGCATAAATATTTATATAGTACATCAAATCGGCTAGAGTTCCGAGAAACTGTAGACAGTGTCAAAGTTAACAAAGGAAAACGTTAATAAGTGTTAAACCATATCAAGTGGGTACCTTATCAAATGGTTAAGATTGTCAAACTTCCAACAAAGATAGAATTATCATCGTAATTTCCACATATGAATAACTTGCATCAAAATTACAATAATCATTGAGGTGCCTAAATTTTTTTATTATCAAACTTTTAATAATTATGTAGTAATTTTCGATGGTACGATTGCTATTATCCATACTATTGTAATATGTATTAGCAATGACCTAAATCATCGCAACATATTCATGTTGTCACTACCTCTATGTAACAAAGAACCTACACCATGGATCTCCCTATGGCCATCAACCCATCTCAGCGAAATGCCTCAAATACTATCTCAGGTAGTCATCAAGCCTAAGAGCAGTTGGGTATCTATACAAGGTTGAATGTGGCTAACTGCCTACCAAAACATGAACAACACATATGTCCTCATCTATATCACCTAAACTTTATCATCCAACAATATACTCTAACACAACTCATCCCTATCATCTTCTAGCTCCATGGATGTTTTCCTATAACATCCACAAATTTATGGACTATCTCATCCCCACAAGTTTTCCTCATCCTAAGCATAACCTTCTACTAATTTATTCTTGAAATGGTTACACTATACAACCTCTGTTATTTCTCGCATCCTTAACTCAATCACATGAATATGACTATCCATATACAATTAGTGTAGATACATACACCCAAGTGCTCCACTTTTGGAGCTCTCATGTTATTTGTTAGGAACTATGGAACCTTTCAAATGTGCATAAATTATAGGATGTTGAACAAAGGAACAAAATGAATACCCCTTTCCAAGGATTGATTGTTCGTTGGATCAACTCAAGGGGGATGTGCTTATTTTCAAAATTAGATTAAGGACACAGATGCCATGAAATAAAGTAAAAGACATTGACATACTAAATATTACCTTATGGACCTAGATATGGACATTGAGTTCCCAACCTTATATTTCAGACTGATCAATGCCCCTACATTTTTCATGAGCTTAAATGATTAGGGATTCAAGAAGTATTTGAAGAAGTTTGTATTGGTATTTATTAACAACAACTTGGTTTATTTTAAGAATAAGAAGGAGCACCAAGAGAATCTCCCTATGGTGTTGAAAATTTTGTGTGAGAGCACCAGTGGTATGTTATGCTGAGTAAGTGTGATTTATTCAAGAATGAAATCCAATGTCTTGGGCACATAATATCTAAGGAAGCAATAGAAGTGGATCCCAAGAATATAGAATCCATATCTAGTGGGCGAACTCCAAAAAACACATCAAGTTTTAGGAGATTTCCTACAATTAGCTAGATACTATCAAAGTTTTGTTAAAGGTTGCTTAAATATTGCAAGCCCTTCATTAAAATTGTAGCGAAAAAGGAGTCAAGTTCCTCTATGAAATCATGCATGAGGAAATATTTCAATAAATTAAGAGACTACTCAAAACGTCTATGTTAGCATACTCTCTAACCTTGATAAGAAGTTCTGAGTGTGCACTAATGCATGTGGAGAAGGAATTGGAGTACTCATGCAGTAAGGGAGTCTAGCAAGATATGAGTCGAGAAAATTGAATGTTCATGAGTAGAAGTATCAAACTCATGACTTGGAGCTCCTTGGAATAGTGCACGACTTAAAGCCATGGTGAAATTGTTTGATTAGCAATTTTTTTAGTACGAATAGACCATGAGAGATTAGGCTATTTATACTCTAAGAAACAATCGAACTCTAGACAATGACATTGGGTAGAATTCCTTAGCAACTATGACTCTAGAATATTGCACAAAAAAGGGAAAGAGAATTTGCCAGTAGATGCTTTGAATCAAAGACAACATATAGGCACGAGTTCAATAGGATTTAAGGACAATGATCAGGATGTGCTCTAGGGAAGGCAAGTGGTACCAAGAAGTATGCCAAATTCTATTACATAGTAATATTGGGCAAAGGAATAAGTTAGAAAGTATAATGACTACCACCTATTTGAATATGGGGTGTTACTATAGAGGAATTGAACTTATGTGATAGATTATAAGGAGTAGAAAAGGCTAGTGTTTCATGAAGTGCAAAAAATTCTCCTTGTTCCAAAAACACATTATACCAAAGGAATTATCAGCGGTATGAAGTAACAGTACCACTAGCCAATACTAAAGTTAGAAACTACTACTTATGTGACTAAGTGTTTAGAATGTCAACAGATAAAGGTGGAAGTGGGGAAGTTGAACTCCCCTAAATCCTCTTGAAAATAGGAATATATATCATTGGACATCTGATCTAGATTACCAAGTACTTTTAGCAGTAATTACTTGGTGTTGGTAGTATTCAACCATGTAACTAAGATTTCCCTTTTCATTATAGTCAAGATTACTCATCAAGCATGTGATATCACCTACATCTTCATCTAGAGGTTGCCTTGTGTGCCAAAATAAATTGTGATAGAGCACATTTCAAAGTTTACCTCTAAGTTTTGGTATATTTTGTTTTGTGGGATACTCATGACACTGGGCTTTAATGTAGCATGTCGTCCATAAACAAACGGTCAAATGAAAAGGGTCAATTGAATTTTTGAAAATATGATTAAAATGTATGTAATGAAGCAACTAAGGAGTTGGGACGACTACCTTAACCACTTATACTATGAAACAAGAACTTTATACTAAGAACGAGAACTGTACCCATAAAAACAATGATTTTTGCATAAAAACACCAAAAACACCCCCAAATAGAAAGTGTTGATACTAGTATACACGTTTTTTTGGGTAACAAATAGAGCCACGGCCTAAACATCTCATACTGTTCTTTACAAAAACTTTAAAATCAACCCCTAAATTGGAAAAACACTTTTTTCTTCAAAAGATAAATTTCAACTTTTTTGAAACTTTTATATTAAACAAAAAACAAATATTTCATAAATAATTTCACCACTATAACCATATAAAATCAAAGAAATTATGATCTGATTCATAATTTGTTGATCATTTTGCAATTTTGGGGCGCAATCTCACCTTTGTAAATACTTTGCTTTCAATTTGTTTTGCGTGATTTCACTCAAAGTGTTTTTATGGGTCATTTTCATTTTCAATTAAGATCCATTTTTGTTTATCGATTCTTTAGAGTTGTGATGATTTGGCTTATTTTGTCATATATGTCCAATATAATCATTTAAATTTTAAAGACACTTATTAATCCTTTTATAAGTACTAAATAGTTATTTCTAAATTTTTGACATTTTCTTTTTAAATTAAATCATCTTAAGTTATTATTCTCTCATAAACATTGAGAATAATTTTTCAAAAAAAATCTCTTAAATTTATAAATTTTCAAAATCAAAATAATACATAAATAAATCATATTTTGAAAAATAAAAAATGTGAAACACATTATAACATTCAAATAAAATAACTTTAAGATACAAAATTTTAAAAAAATTAACCAAATTCTTTTATAAAATTTTAAAATAATTTCAAGTAAATTCTTTTATTTTTATAAAAGTTAACGGCATTTTATTTTACAATTATAGAGAATTTTGAAAAATAAAAAAGAAATCTACTTTTTATTGATTCATTTCACCCTCCAATTAGGAGACATGATCGTTAAAGACGGAAATGTAAAACAAATTATAGCATTTAAATAAAAAAGCTTTAAGATGCATATAATTTGTTTAAGATCTTGACACATGGAGAGCTATCGAGTTTGAGGTCTATATAAGAATGAAATGTTACAAATATAAAAACAAATTGCTAGTAGTAACTATGGAGCATTCAACGACCAAGCGCACAAATTATCAGGTAACTATATTTTGCATGTTATTAGGTAAATTACCAACGACTGCAATGTGCTATGAATCTAAACATTATTTTTACTTTCAGGTTCCTCGCAACTCTTGCATCAAGAGGTTTCTCCATCACCATTTCCTTTCATAATTATCTTGCGGATCAAAGGTAGGTTATTAAGCAAACAACTATGGATGTATGGATGACTGTTACTGAATTTAAATTTACAGATTTTCTTTAAATTTACAGAATTTGTGTATGATTAGATTTAGCACCTGCCTAGCAACAAGTAGTAGTGACATAGAAAAAATAATGACATTTATGTATGGATGACTGTTAGTAAATTATACATATTTTCTTTAAATTTCTAGGGTTGGTTTATGATTAGATTTAACAGCAGCCTAGCAACAAGTAGATATAAAGTAAATAACTACAGGATTTATATATCAAATATACATTCAATATTTATGTTAATAAAACCATTTGATAACATAGATACCTTCAAACACAAATGAACCATGAGTGCCCCTATTCTTCCACCTCAAGCTCAAGCCCACTACAATCATCACAAACAATATTTATGTATTAGATAACAAATATATAACAAACAAGAAAACCCTCTTATAGAATAATAACTCCAACCATAAATGAACCATGGCTTAGGCCCGCTTCCTTCCCGCTGCAACCTATTCTTGCCGCTTCCATATCTCACCATTTTGTTGAGGTCGAACTCCAAAGGCTGGCGGGCGGAAACTGTAGCAGCACGCGGAACCCAAACTTCTTCCCAGCTTAAGCCGACTTCCTTCAAGCTGCAAGCTCTTAGTTCTATTGCCACTTCCATATCTCAGGGTTTGGTGGAGGGATGGCCAGAAAGGGGAGCGTAACCTATTCAAGTTTACTTATGAAAATAGGTGCGTCGTAAGTAAGCATCCTTGTCCATAATAATTGCTCCATCGGTTCCAAAACCTAAAAAAGACATTGACACTTCTCCATGAAACCAACTAGCATTAAAATTATTTTAATACTACTATTATTATAATACAATAAAAATAAACTCTATGCCCTATGTCGTAACTATTATCAATGCTAGTTGTCTATAATTTTATATAATTAGATTTTGTATAATTATATGCAATGTGGCAGAATGCTATTTAGATTTTACATAATTATATACAATGTGGCAGAGTGCTAAGCTAGGTTACATATGGAAATCTAATTTGATCTACAACAGAGCAAATCTAATTCGATCTACATTGAATTTTGGAGAATCATTGAGGGCATTTAAGATCAACTACGGTGGTAGGATAGCAAATCTATTTTCATTAAAGGCATTACAGTTTTGATAGAAAGTATATTGAGCGCATTTAATAGATTTGACAGTGGCAAGGTCATAAATTCTTTAGTAGGTAAGCAAGTACTGCCTCCTATAAGCAAGTACTGGCACCTGTGTTTGCAGATTAAATGGAAAAAGTATGGTATTTGAATTTCACTAAGACAGGGTGGGCACAGTAAATCTAATTAAATCCATGGGGACGTTGTTCGAGCTATTCGCAAGGCTTTTAAGATAAATTACGCCTGTTGACATTGACGACATTTCATAGAAATGACGGTTGCAGGATCCTAAGCAATATTGTACCTACACATTCATAAAGATTTTGAACACCGAGTGATAGCTCTATGCCCTGTTAGCTTTAGGAATCTCATGTGCCAAGTGACAGGCATAATAAATGGAAGGAGAATAATACAAATATTTATTCAACAACAAACTTTCGCTCATTGAGTATATATACTCTTGTATAATTTTCATAATATATCATAATTATTGCCTTGGTTTTATTAGAATATATAATTTTTATATAATTAAGGTATATAATTTTAATAAAATAAACATTATAAATAATTAGTTTTCATTAATTTCTAATTTAAAATAAATAAATAATATACAAAGTCATTAATTGTTATAAATAAAATAATTTTAGGGATTTAAAATAGATAACAATATACTATTTGCAGCAGTTACAATGTATAACAAATGTTATACATTATATTTGTTATAACTCTGTCTATAACTACACTTTGTCCAATGGAATGAAGTGTTTATACATATATATATATATATATTATATATTTATAAATTTATTTTGATATTTAATTATTTTTTTTTTTTAAATGTAAGTAATTTTTATATAAAGAAAAAATGAATTGAACACTAAGGTAGTATAAGAGATGTTTATTATTATTATTGTTATCTTTTTTCAAATTATTATTTTTAAATCAATGATAATAATGGAATAGGTATTTATTAAATAAATAAATTTGTTTAATTTTATTATTTTACATTGTAAAGCTGAAAAAATAATGATGATTATCATAAATTATTGTTTTTAAATTTATGATAATGATGGAATAGACATTTATAATAATTCATTTGTTTAACTTAAATTTGAAAATATATATTTATTTGTACATGGTATATTTATTTGTACATAGTATGTATAAAGATTATGCTTTATTTTTATATTATTCTTTATTTGTTAATTTAGTATAATTTTTATATTATTATATATAATAGTTTATTAATAGTTTTATTGAATTTAAATATATATAAATTTAATTTTTAATATTTTATAATGAAATGAAGTGTTTATATATATATATATAATGGATAGGCATTTATTAAATAAATAAATTTGTTTAATTTTATTATTTTACATTGTGAAGCTAAGAAATAATGATGATTATCCTAAATTATCCTAAATTATTGTTTTTAAATTTATGATAACGATGGAATAGGCATTCATAATAAGTATACATTTATGGTTTAAAAAAGTATAACCAATCATTCATTTGTTTAATATATATATAATTTTGAAAAAAAAACACCTACAAAAACATTACCTAAGATTTCTATTATGTAGAATGTTTTTATGCATTATTTTTATATTATTTTTTATTATTGTTAATTTAGTATGATTTTTATAATATTATGTATAATATAATAGTTTTATTGAATTTAAATATATATGAATTTAATTTTTAATATTTTATAATGGAATGAAGTGTTTAAATATACATATATATTATTTTGAAAAAAAAATACCTACAAAAATATTGCCTAATATTATTGAGAGACCGATTATTTGGACTAATTTGTAGCAACTTCAATAAAAAAATATAATTTTTGCTATAGTTTGTATCAATTATTTTTGGGGAATTATTTAAATTTTGATTTATCTTACTTCCTATTGGTTTATATAGGTGACGTAGGCCTAGGACTTTGTGCCCCAAGACCCGACGGCGGGCTAACATCATCAGCATTAACTTAGTTTTTTCCTTGATCATACATACGTGTCTGTTGCATGCACCTTTCCGTAGCAGATGCACGGATTAGTATTCAATGCAACATCTTAATACATAGCTAGGAAATGAACCTTTTCCTGCCCAAGCAAAGCCGCCCAGACACACATCAAGTCAAGCGCATATCAACTGCCACGCGACCATTGAAAATCAATGGCGAGCCATTTTATGCCTAAGTTAAAAAAATATAGTTGGTAGTCATTCTAGATTATTTATATATCTAAAACGAAGGTGCCCGAAAACCATTTCTTTTTTATAAAAAATAAATAAAAGTCTTTCCTACAAACCATATAGAATTACCTCAAGAATCGAGAAAATGCCACAGGGACTTCACTTAGTGAACCTTTCACATGGCACGTGCGATCGTGGGATATTAAAGAATACCCTTAATTTCGAGAGATATTGACCCAAACTCTTTTTGTTGAAACCCCCTCCCAATACTTAAAACCTCCTCCCCACCCCTTTTTATAGCTCAATCCTTATAAACCACCCTACCCAACCCCACCTTAAACCCCTCATCCCCACAATACCTGCAATATATTGGTTTGATTTTTGATAATTTTAAAACCCACAATATGAACTAACGTGATAGTATATTGGTCAAGAAGTGAAGCCCCCATGGAAAATGCATACAATAATTTCAGATTGCATGTACATTAATTTCAGAGTGCATGTACATTGATTTCAGAGTGCATGTCTGTTCTATTTGCTTTTGCTAAAGAAAAACAAGTTGAAGAGCTTCAAATGTTGGGTAGAGGGTATCCATTTGTCTAATTATGAAATCTGAATGTGATTGGCAAACGATATCTGAAAGTGAAATGATTATGAAATGATCTACATAAGGCTAGCTGGCCTTTGCTCTGAAAAAATGCTTCAATTTATGGAATGCCACGACGATGAAGTACTTATTATTACCATCTATCCTGTTTCTCGCACACAATATTCATTTTCTTCTTCTATTACGGTGGCTTCGTTGTTAGGTTGCTTGCTCTTCAACTACAGACTTAGAAGGCCGAGGAGACCAGTTGCTTGCTTGCTTATTACCTGCAGACTATGAAGAGTGAAGGAAGGCCAGTGACTGAAGCAGTCAGTCACTTCGTTTACTGGCACGATGGAAGAAGCTGGGCGGTTCCTGCAGGCAACTTTGACAGGCGCCAGTTTGGCCTTGCATCGTCTAGAGAAATTGTAAGTGGACGCACCGAATAGAGAAGAATAATCGGCAATCGGGTCCTTGTTTACAACAATTCTGAGGCAAATAATCTATTTTAACTCCGTTAAAACTCATTTTCATGCCAATTCAGTTGGAAACCAGCTTTGAAGTTCAAATGTAAAGAATGTGTATGTATGCTATTCAAGTTAAACAAAACATAGCACTTGTTTTTATTTTTTTTGGTCGGGATTACACTTTTAACCAGTTGTTGGGATTACACTTTCAACCAGTTATCAGCCTTAACGACTCTCTCATCCTTGGTAATGAGCTTATAATTTTCTTGTTCTGAGCATTGAAGATTCTCAACAAAACCTGAGGTGGGGTTTGGCTTGGGGTGGGGTGGGATGAAGAGGGTTTAATAAACTTGTTTGAGCCATTCATGAACTGAATTGTTTTCCTAGGAAAGTTGCCACCCAATGGCTAAATAATTGACATTGTACGGGAAAGCACTCTTTTGTTGAAAGACAGAAACTAGGCATAATCCAGGGTCATTTCCCCCAAAGTAGCGTCATGCAGAGAGTTGCTAATTCAACAGAATTACCAATTCCACAGTAACTCTAAAAGTCACCTTCTCCTGAAGTTTCCAAGAAATTTAAATTTTTTAACACCATCTTCATTTTCTAGGTTGTTGAAAAAAGGACTAGCCTTGCTTGTTGCAGTACGAATGTGAAGGATGGTGACGCCATTGTCACAGATAGTTTAGGCTACAATACTCGTTTTTTTTCAAGTTTTTAATTTTTTTTTTCTTCTGTTCATTCTATGTTCAATACCAATGGCTGAAAATTAGCATAAGACTAAACTCATATCAAATTCAATTTTTTTAACGCCATCTTCATCTTCTAGGTTGTTGAAAAAGGAAGGAAAATCATCTATTTTAACTTAGTTAAAACTCATTTTAATGCCAATTCAGTTGGAAACCACCTTTGAACTCTAAATGTAAAGAAAGTGTATGTATGTTATTTGAGTTACAGCTGGCTTCCGTGTAGATAAAGAGGATTAACAGGAGACAGGGCACCCTTTCAAGTTTGAGAGAAGACGGATTGTAGGGGAAAGCAAAGGTGAAGGGTTCAAATTTGGAGAAACGACACCAAATTTGGCTTCAAATTCAGAATTACTTGTGCAAACGAAATTGCACCGATTGTTTTGGAATTGGATCATTGGAAAGTAAATTTTCAAGCTATACAGGTTTACATCTTTAAAACAATCCCGTTAAACTTTAGTTGCCTTTATCATTTTGATGACACATTGATTTTGATGCATTCAACCTATAGGACCAACTTCTTTGACCAAAATGTTTCTATAAATTTAAAGAATATACATTTATGTATATATAAATAATGTTATGATTTTTTTTCTCAAAGAATATATATATATAAATAACAAACAGGAACTTTTTCCATAAGTTATTAAAGAAATCAGAACTTCAAAAATTCAATCACTTTTGAAGTTTAATAATTTTAGAATTAAACCTTTTTTGATTTAAAAAAAAACTAAAAGTAAAATTAAAATTATGAAATTAGATACTCGTAGAGACATTTTTATGGTCCTTAGTCTACACCTACAATGTCATTAATTATAGTACACCCATTTGTCAAATAATGTCATTTCATTTTTTTGTAAAGCATGCCTTTTGTTTTATGTGTGCATTATAAAATATATTATATACACTACAATATATTTGTTATATATATTAGCATAGACTAATTTATTAGTCATTTTACAAAGCACATTATATGATGAAAACCTATTTTTGAATGAAAAAGTGAAAAAAATAGAACAAAATTATGTAGAGTAATTTCACATTATAATGTCGTATTAGTATCCTATGGTACTATGGGAGTAGTAGTACTATTTTTCTTCTTGTTTCTTTATCATGTCTTGATAGTTTGTCTGATCATTTTGGTAATTTGTTGCTTGTTATTTATTGTCAAGGTATAACTTCCCATCAATCCTAAGCATTTTCTATGGTTCTCTTAAGATTGCATTTATTTTTATTATGATTCATAATTTTGAAGTTTGGTTCCTTGATTAATGTTTTTATTGTTAAGACATGAGAAGGGTAAGCATAGTATATTTTCAACCAATTTGTATAAGAAATGTAGGTCTTGAAGTTGATTTCTTGAATCCTTAGTAAAACTTTTTGGCATTTGGTTGATGTTATTGCAAACTGCACATAGTATTCATTATTTAGTGTTCTTCATGGAATTCTTCATATCTTTATGAATTTATTAAACTGGGTTTGGCATTATTAGTTATGTTCTCATACAGGGGTGCATTATGCTAACATTGAGAATGTGCGTTGCAATACTTGTTGAGCATGTTTCCTTTGGGCTGCATGTGGCCATAAAGTTTGGGGTCACCGCTATATTTCTTTTTGGGGGTTTTGTGAATGTTCTTGTTGCTGTCACCCTTAATAGTATATGAGTCGGCTTCTCATAGACTGCTTACATGCTCATTTTGCACATTTCTCCTTTTCAGTGACATGCTTGGATTTTACTATTTTAGCATTCTTGAAGAGGCTATATTTTATTTTATGCTACTGGTAGTTTTAGATTATAGTTTAGAGTTTTTTTTTTGCACACTTCTCTCTTTTTCAATCACATGCTTGAATTTTAGCATTCTTGAAGAGACTATATTTTATTTTATGTTAGTTGTAGACTTTTAGTCATTGGATTAAGCATGTTTCGGCTGTTGATTTTAAGATGTAGAGCTTTACTAGTCCCATCCGCTACCATTGGTCATGTGTGGAAATTGGCATAGTATTTTCCATATTTTTTTCCTTCTTGCAACTTTGCAGTTTGCACACAATTATGTGCTTTTAACAAACATTACATTGCTAGTGTGCTTGGAAATGGATTAACTCCAGAGATATAGAATTTCTGTGTACTGTTATTTTACTGATTGCATTATAGCCCTTGGAAGTTCTAGAATATTTTGAACAAGCACTGCCAGATAAGATCCTTTCTCATTTAACTTTCTGGGCTTCTCTATTCTTCAACTGCTTGATAAAGCATCAATACTTTGTTATTGATGATTAATTAGCTCTAGGCAGATTAGTGTAAATTTTAAGTTTCTGTTCACATATCATTGTTCATGGTGGATTTGGCAAAGGTGAAATGATAAAGCTGTTGTTTTGTGCCAGTTAATCCTATGCATGAGTCTGCTTCAAGTTAAAGCAATTAATTGAAATAAGTTTTTGGAGCCCTCATGTTGCTTTAGTTGGTAGACATTGGCAAGAAATTGCACAAGAGCCAAAATCCACTTAAAACACCCGTGGCATCCAAGTATTAGCCTCCTTTTAACTCATTTGTAGCATGATCTAGTCCATGAAGCATATCATAATTGGCATTATATAGGACATAAATTGTAGTCATGTTTCAAATATCAGTTTAAAATGGAATAGCATATTTATTCATTAGTAGCATGATCTAGATTATATTGCAAATGATGTTATCGTTATTGTAGAAATATTCTCCGTTGAAGTTTAAAGAGGATTTTTAAGGTTTTGTTTCAAGGTTAGTGATGAAAATCAAAGAAAAGAATAAAAAAAGAGATTTTTTCTGCAGTTTTTGTTTAAATATTAAGCTTCAATGCCTATATGGGAAATGTCAAAATCCCGATATCCATTTTTTGTAAAGTTATATATGCCAAGATGATATGTGGCTTTCAAATGGATTTAGAGCATGATAAATATTTAACCAATAACTATCATTTGCAATAGCTGCTATTTGTGAGAAGCTGGTGCACATATTTGCTCCATTGAATTCCAAAATATGACTTCTGGAAATGCATTGTTGTGCTCATGGACAACTTTATTTTCTTGTTCGATGATTATTTAATGGAATTCGTCAACCAGTGGATTTTCACTAAAGGAGCTTTTGAATGAAGAGGAGCCGACGATTACCGAAAAAAAACTGAGGGTGTAACCATGGATTTCAGAAAGATGAATATTGCTTGTTGTAATGGAAATTGAGCAAAGATAGATATTTTAATTTATTAGTTCGATGTTCAACTATGGTCAAACGCCATTAAATTTCCTTCCAGGCTCCTTCAACATTATCAAAATGTTTGCATTAATTCAAATATCCTCAAACTTTTGTTTGTCCATAAAGTTGGCACTTTCATTAATGGCTTTATACATTAAATTAGTGTTCAATCAACATATATGACTTTTTTTTAAGTGCATATGCTTGATACTTATTTTAACATAATAGTTTGATGTTTCAAGAGGAAAAACATATGTTTTAATGGTTAAGAAGATACATGTTAGGCCTATTCAATTTTACATTACACAAAAATATATTTATGTTGCAGGTGTATTTATTTCAACATTTAAAGTGAATTAGAGTTTTATTATTTTTAATTTTTTATTTATTTCAATAGTGGATTAGAGCTTTATGTCTTGTAATTTTTTATTATAAATGAATAGGATGAAACAAATTCGAATATTCTTCATCACTATTATTAGACTTATTATTTTATATATCACAAAATAACATATTTCTCTCTTAATAATATGTTTACAAGTATGTCGAATATATATATATATATATAGTGAGGAATTTTTTTTTTTCTAATCTGGGTTTAAATTTTATTTACTAAAAAGGGTAATCCAATGCTTTATTTTTTGTGCCATTCACTTGAAGCAACATTCACTTGGCATAAACTAACGCATTTCTATGTATTTCTATAAGTCCAAGTGGTTGAGCTACACCTTAATGTTCATGCAATTCAATTCAAGTTGTGTGTTTCATTGGGAAGGTCCTCAAAATTCCAAGGAAATACCCCTGAAAGCTCTAATGACTATCTTCAAGGGTTGTTGTCGCATGCCCTTGCCACATGTTCCAACAACCCATTTCTATTTCGAAGGTTGGCAAGAATAAGTGGAAGTGAAGTTTTAGTAAATGCAGTATTAATAAATCGTAGTTTAATTTGTTTTTTCTAAAGTTAAATAAATTTTGAAATATTCTTAAAATAAGAATAAAATTTTAAACTACATGGTATTGGAAATTTCAAAAAAAATGTGGGAAAGATGTTACTTAAAATATTGTTTATATTAAAAATATGTTTTTCTTAAAATGTATATCCACATCAATTGGCATTTACAAAAAAAATTGTTACAATATTAATCTTTTCAACATTTTATCATTAAAATTAAGGTTAATTAGGATATCAACCACACTCATAAGTGAAGTCAAAATATTTTGGCATGTCATATATCTGAAACATGCATATACAACTTTGACAAATACTCTTCGTTCTATATTTCTATCTTCTCGTCGGGGACATTGCCACCTCGTGGCTCTTGTTATTATACACATGACCTAATATTATTATTGTGTATAATGCTTTTATGCTTTAGTTTAATATTATTCTTCATTATTGTTTTCTAAAATATGAATGATTATATTAAGCAATTGTGGTCTAACCACTGATAAAAACCACAAAATTCAAGTGCCTCTAGAGTAGCAGCATATAGCCCTAGTACAACTATTATCCCTTGTGGGAGCGGTAAAATTCAGCCCTTGCGGAAGCGGCAAACATACTGCTCCAAGATAAACCATATTCCAAAGCCTACTGATCGAGTTTTTACAAACATAAAATATGAACATAGTAACTAACAGATAGGGACATTCAAAATTCAGAGGCGAAAACAGAAACTACATGCATCCGCGATCATTTTCTTCAGGACGTGAAGAGGATCTTGTGCTTCCATGCATTTCCAGCCTTGCCACCTTTAGCTCCAGCCTTTCAATCTTGACTTCCAGCTCCGCCAAGAACCGGATGAACACCTGCTTAGTCCTCATTATCCCTAATTCGAATTCTTTCATGAGATGGATTAGATCATGGTCCACATTTTCGAGTCTACGACCATCTTCGGAGTCCATCCAATGTAATAGACGGTTCATTCTTTTCACCTTCCTTTTGATTTCTTGGATTTCCTTCCCCAAATTCTTGTTGTCTGGCGAGGAAGCAGAGGACTTAGATGGGGAATCCATAACTACGCCAAATAGTAGCAGATGACCAGTGCCAGAGGGAGCATCAACTTCAAAAATTATCCAGCGTTGTGAAATCAACAACCAATCACCGCCTTTCATCGTTCCAGGATCATCACACATCATCATGCAAACGGATGCTGTTGTATTGGAGATCCTCATCTGTTTAATGCAGGCAATAGGTGAGATCAGAGAGATGTAAGGTGAGAGCAGGGAGGTATCAGCAGACCGTCCTCCCTTTAAACTTCAATAAAACAATACGTGGCAACCGTCTTCCATCACGTGTCAAGCGGCTGCTCCATGACGCGCCATAAGGAATGATGGGACGACTGATATCATTCACAATCAGCCATGCGTGGAGCACAATGATGGGCAATAGGGATAGGGTCATATGGACACCCAACTCTAAGGGATAGGACTCCAGGTCTTACGGCCGTTGAGGTCAAGAGTCCCCCGGGCCAATGAGGAGGCCGTGTTGGCTGCCGAGTCAGCCCGAGCATTTTTACTCCTTAGCACATGGAAGGCTTCAAAATTTTGAAAGAAGGAGCCGATGCCTTGGATTATTTTTATTGGCTGTCGGATCTTCATATCTTCGGGGGGAGTGCCCGAGTTTAGTGCTTGAATAATCAGTTGAGAATCACCAATCACCAAAATGTCTTTTAAGCTCTGATATTTGACAAGGTTAAGGTCCTGCCAAAGCGCCAGTGCCTCCACCATATTATTTGATTCGATACCCAGCCCCCAAAAGAAGGAAAGTTCTTGGTTTTTGTTTGGAAAAAGAATCACCCCACCCCCCCTTACCTCCCCAGATTATTCTTTATTATTGTTAATTTAGTATAATATTTATATTATTATGTATAATATAATAGTTTTATTGAATTTAAATATATGTAAATTTAATTTTTAATATTTTTATACTCGAATGAAGTGTTTATATATATATAAGAACTTATTTTACATTGTGAAGCTAAGAAATTATTATTATTGTTATTATCTTTTTTCATATTATTGTTTTTAAATTTATAATAATGATGGAATAAGCATTCATAATAAGTGTACATTTATGGTTAAAAAAAGTGTAATCAATGATTCATTTGTTCAACTTAAATTTGAATATATATATATATATATATATATAATTTTGAAAAACGAAACACCTATAAAAACATTACCTAATATTAGTAATATGTATAATGTTGTTATGCTTTATTTTTATATTATTCTTTATTATTGTTAATTTAGTATAATTTTTATATACTAAATAGTTAAACTACGAAGCATATACTAAAGAGTTAGGTTTTTTTTAATAGTATAAAACAATAAAAGCATAAGACTATATATATATATGGTCTTATATAGTTTTATACTTTATTAAGAAAGAAAACATGAAGATCATGACCTTTACATCGAAGAAAAATAAAAGTGTGATAAACTTTTCTTTCTTGAATAATTTGATCATTAGTAACATAAATCTCGTAGTTGATTATTCTATTTGTCATTATGAGACTATTTGACGAAAGAATGTATGAACATATCTTAAAGTATTGTATTTTTTTAATAGTATAAAACAATAAAACCATAAGAATATATATATATATATATATATACACACACACACGTTATTAAGAAAGAAAACTTTAAAATATGATAATATGAATATTGAATATTTTTGCCTTGTTTCATACATTACCCTTAAATAAAGAAAAAATTGTATTATGTTACTAGATACAAAATATGTAGTATTTAGATTTAGTATTTTAATAGATTATAATTTTTTATTTTTATTTTTAACAAAAACGGTTAATTTTATTTTTAAGAAGGGCGCTGGTCTTTTTTGGCAATACCAATCAATCAAATTACATTATTTAGAAAAACAATAGACTGCTGAGAGCCTTACTGAGGAGAGGGAATTTCCCAAGAAATACAAATTACAAATGCAAGAATCACCATTACGGAATAGAATGAAAATAACTGGCTGCCCCGTTAATGCTAAGAAAGCCTTGCGGAAGAAGACAAAATTTATTAGCCAAGGCATCAACAATAGAGTTTAAGTCTCGGAGTATATGGAAGGATTCAACCATCTCAAATTCTTTCAATCTAGTCTGAATTCTCTGCAGTAAAATGTTCAGGGAAGAATTATTGAAACCGTCAATTGAATTTAAAACTTTTATTAGCATCTTTGAGTCACCAAATATTTGGATAGACTTATAACCATTCTCCTTAGCAATCTGAGTTGCCATGAACAAGATATAGCTTTCGACTTGATTATTTCACAATGAACCTAGTCACCAACAAATCTAAAATTGGTCAATCTGTCAGGGGATAATACCAATCCACCAGCACCAGAGGCCCCGGGATTCCCTTTTAAAGCTCCATTGAAGAAAATTATGGCTGAAGAGGAATTCATCCAAATTTTGTTGAGAGCATCCTTATTTCCACGAAATCTCCAAGACGGTTGGATGACTGGCTTGATGCTTTTCAAGTTAATCCCAAAAATTGGTAAACAAGAACTCAACCCCACTAAGGCTGAAGGAGACTACAATTTCATACCAGAGGATTCTACAAACCACCGATTGGAGGAGTTGACAACGCTCTGGATGTTAGGAGTTTGATCATTAAATATGCAGCTGTTTCTCGCCAACCAAAGAGCCCACCACGTAAATTTCAGGACCGAATGCCAATGTGAGTGCATTATTGCAGAGCTTGACTTTGATGGACGTCGGACATGCCATGCTGAGTATAATACTGATATTGAGGACCGAGGAAGAGTTGTTACTGAAGACTGAAGGAAGGGAGCACAATTGATACCTTGAAGGACCACATTTGAAACATTTATGGAGAAATCGTAGTCAAATAGAAGATGGTCTATTGTCTCCACTGTGTTTTTACATAGATAGCATCAGAAAGTCCCAAGAAATCCATGTTTTGAAAGGGAGTCTCTAGTCAAAATCTTTTTATTTAAAACAAGCCACATAAAAAAATTTACCTTCGGCTGACAAAGAGAAAACCACACTGTTTTCCAAATCACAGGAGGGAAAAATGAGCAATGGGGAGGTAGAAGAGCATTGAAGCCTTTAGCATCTGAATAAAAACCATCCTGGCCCCAACCCCATCTATCCTTCTGAGAGAGGTGGATAGGGGCAAGACCTGAAAGGGAATTGAGCAACAATTTTTTTTGGGGAAGTAAACCTACATGAATATCTGGAAGAGACCATCCAGTCCAATTACCAGAACAATCCCAACTGTAGATATCATCCAATTGGATAAGTCCTTTGTTTGTTTCCCAAGTCAAAATATATGTTAGCAGAAGAACAAAGGAAAGAGGAAGGTTACCGGAGATTTTGTCCTCCCAAAGAAAGATACTTTTCCCAATTCTAGGAATTCTGAATAGCTGTTGAGAAAAGAATTAAATACTTTTCCTGCAAGAGTTCCAAACAACAGTGCTAGGAGGAGTGTTGGCAGAAGAAATGGATCTCAAAGAGCCACCCTTAAGATACTTCATACAGAAAATTTTACTAACAGGATGATTTTTATCCTCAAAGAGCTACCAAAGCAACTTACTACTCAATGCTAGATTAGCAAGTCCAGGATTCTGGATTTGAAGGCCACCTACTGAAAACATACACTTGAGGATTTCCCAACTAACCAAATGCATCTTATTTTGGCAACCTTTACCACCCAACCAAAGGAAATATCGCAAAAGTTTAGAGATCCGGGCCAGAATGCTCTTAGGAACGAGCATCAAAGAAGATTGGAAAGTGGGAAAAGCTGACAGAACAACCTTTAACAGATCAATTTACCAGCCTTGGTTAGCCAATGACCTCCCCAAGAAGTGATTTTAGCTTTTAATTTTGCAAGAACATCCAACCAGAGAGAGGGAGGGGAAGACCTAAGTACTTAATCTTTTCCCATTTGTCGAAGTCTGGGAATCCCAAGAATTCATTAATTTGAAGAATTGTTATTTGGTCAACATTCCATCCATATATAACGCTTTTGCTTTTGTTTATCAAAGCTCCTGAGATTTGACAGAATTTTTTGAGAACTTCATCAGAAGCCCTAGCTATCTTCATGGAGGCCCCACCGAGAAGAAGGGAGTCACTAGCAAAAAGAGCGTGATTGATTGGGTCCACGCCCCTAGCAATTTTGATACCCGAAATATAACCAGCTTCCTTTTCCACTACAAGTTTTCTACTGACAGTTTCAACCATCAAGATGTATAAGAAGGGAGACATTGGGCAGCCTTGGAAAAGACTTCTAGAAGCTTTAAAAATTTCAGAAGGTCTACCATTGACTAATGGAGCAATCCAAGGCCGATTAGTACAAGCTTTGATCAGATTTACAAATTTCGGACTAAAACCAAAAGAGAGCAGGACATCATAGAGAGAGGGAAGCTTAACTCTATCGAAAGCATTCTTCATATCTAACTTAATTAACATACCTTTCTCCTTCCTTTGAGAGCTTGAATGAAGGGATTCCTGAACTTGGATAACATTATCCACTAAATGTGTGCCTTTAACAAATCCCCCTTGGAGAGGAGAGATCAGTTTTCCAAGCAGGAACTTAAATCTGCTGGCTAAAATTTTAGCTAGAATCTTGTAAGAAGCATTGCACAACAAAATAGGAGGAAACCTATTGAAGGAAGAAGGATTAACTTCCTTAGGGATGAGAGCGAGAAATGTAGAATTTGTGCATCCTCCCACCTTTTCTTTTCTTTGAAATGTGGTCACCATTCGAACTAAATCTGATTTAATGATGGACCAACAGACTTTATAAAAATGGAAGGAGAAGCCATCCGTCCTAGGATCCTTGTCTGAATCCATATCCTAGATAACCTCAACAATTTACAACTCAAAAAATGGTTTCATAAGAACACAATTTTCCTCTGCACTTACAAGAGAAGGAATGTTCTCCAAGTATTCAACGTAAACTTCTTCATCTGAGCAACCATCATCTCGAAAAAGGAGCTAAAAGTGCTTGCGAGAAGACTATTTTAAATGCTCCTGGCTTGTTATAATAACCCAATATTCAATGAATATTTCTGAGATATGATTCTTGGAGAGGCAAATCTTGCATTGGCGATGAAAATAAACATTGTTTTGATCACCTGACTTCAACCATAGGTAGCGATACTTTATCCTGACGTTTTCTTCTACATGTCTAAAAGATTGAGAGGCGTTGGACTGGGCCAATTTCTCTAGAGCTATAAGAGAAGAGGAAATGTCTTTATCTTCCATATCGAACTGAAGAGTTGCTAGTTTTTATACTCTGTCTATCTTGCTAGACGTTGGGGTGGGGAGAGGAGTTTTGGCCCAAAGCTTAAGCGCTTGTTTGGTGTTCTTCAATTTATGTTCCTAGACAAAACTGGGAGAGCCAACTACATACTAGGACCATGCCTGGGAAACAACATCCATAAAACCATCTCTCTCTAACCAAAGGGGGCTGAACCTGAACGAGATTGGCCCTAATTCCTCTTCCTTTTCAAACAACAGAGAGATTGGATGATGATATGATGATAACTTGGGTAATTTTTTTTTGAGATTATGGTTTTTTCATCAATCAAAGAACTATGAACAAGGAATCGGTCTAGTATGGCTGAAATGCACGCAACACCCACCCTGTTATTCGACCACATAAACCGACCTTGCTTAGGTTTCAAATCGATCAAACTCCAATCTTGGATCAATTCCTCAACTAAATCATGCATAAAATCCTTGTCTCTCAGACCACCTTTTTTTTTCATTCGGTGCTAAAAAGGTATTTAAATCACATGCTAATATTATTTTAATAGAAGAGAAGGACTCTAGGAACTCTGATAACGTCCTCCAACAAACTTGTTTTTAAACATAATTTACTGGCACGTAAAGATTAAAGAGAGCGATAAAGAACTTATTGGAAAAGTGAAAGAGCTCTATGTATATCCAGTGCTGAGTGGCATGAAAATTTAATAATTAAAAATTCTTGACACTCCATAACGTGGCCAGTCCTCCACGTGTGCCTCTAGCGCTGACTGCTTTTCCCTAGGTGAATTTCCATTTGTTTTTGCTAATGAGAAGAAGAGCGTACTCCTCAATTTTAGTTTCTTGGAGCAAGAGAATTTCTGAAGGGACCATTTTCAATAAATCTTTGGCTGCTTGTGCTTTTGATGGGTTCCCCAATCCCCTACAGTTCCAAGAGACAAACTACATTTCTTACCTAGATTAGAGGGAGTTGCTACTCCCTTTGGAGGCCTGGTTCGCTTATTCCTCCCATAGGACATTTCAATGGTGGACTGACTTCCTTGCGTCTTAAGTCTCTTGGCCTCTTATTCACGGATTTCCATCTTAGACTTTCTGCCAGTCTTTTTGGAGAACTCAATAGATTCTTCATCTGAAGAACCAGAGCTGACAGTCGATTTTTTATGAGCTATGTCAACATATGAAGGTGGAGAGATATCCCCTAGAGGGACAGGGATAGGATCTCCAACCCTTGGAGGATTTGAGAAAGGAGGACCTGCTTGATCCGGGGTTAATACGCCTTCAGTTTCCATCACAAGTCCATCAATTTGTTGTGATTTGCCTTCTTCAAGAACTTCGGAAGAACTAAGAACATCAAACTGATTAGAATGACCATTGGAGGAATCAACAACATGAGGAGGAATTTTCCCAATGATAAAGTCTTCGGTCCCATATTTTTCTTTACCCTACTTTCTAGGTCCCTGAGAGGTTCTTGCTTTCTGAACTTGGGTCTACTGGGCATATTTTACTTGTTCAATTTCATCCTTAGATTTTTTCTTGCAGTTGCGGGCAAAATGGTCGTAACCATGGCAGAATCTACATTTAAATGGAATTTGTTCATAATCCAATTCCTGGATATGAGACCACTCAACGATAGTTAAATTGATTGCCTCAGGCAGGACAATCTCCAAATCAACCTCTACACAAATCCTTACACAGGAAAATTGGTCTTTTCAATCAGCCTTATCAATGTATTTACCAAGCATGTTCCCAATTGCTTCAAGGGAGTTTGAGTTCCAATAGTGTAAGGAAAGGTGAGGGAGCCTAACCCAAACCGGGACTGCAGATGGAACATCTTGAGAGGGATCAAAATCAGGGGTCCACTTGTTTAAGTAGAGCCCATGAGGGCCCATGAAGTATGGACCATTTCGAAAGATAAGGTCACGGTCCTTAGGAGAGTCAAAGACGAAGACATAATAGCCATGACCGACAAAATGGTTTCAGATACCCTCAGCAACTAAGGGACACCAGTTCCTCTGCACCCAGCCATCAATGGTCTTTGGATAAGGCCAAAGCCCAGTGAATTGTTTGATTAACCACTGTTCAGCAAGATGTAAGGCTGACCGGTAGGTCTGATTAGCAGGTAATTCAACTGACGGGATATCCACTTTCTTCACAAACTTTTGAGCAGGGCCCCCAATCCTTTTGCCACTAGTAGCTATCAATTTCTTGAAAGCCACTAGATCTGGAGGAAGAGGAAGGGGAGGATCCATCTGCATCGCCAAAAGAGCTCGGGAAAAGGCCTCAAAAACCCCACACAAATAACACTACATATCAAGAGGCTCCAAAAGAAGATCAACCTTGGAAGGCAGATCACACAGAACCCGCATAGATTCTCAGTAGCCAACCCACATAGGAAGATAGCCAGAGATGGAAGCCACAAAAAATTTGAAAATAAGGAGACCAAGGACAAATCCAGTGGGGACTTGAATCCAAGGAAAGACAAAGAACAAGCCCCTCTTCAGAATTTAGAACACCGAGAAGAGAATTTCTCACCAATCAACCCACGCATGGGTTAGGAAGGAGACCAGTCTCCACAATCGACAGAACAAAGATCTTGGAGGCGAATAGCAAGTAGTCTGAATGGATCACTCCTTCATGATTCAACCCAAAAGAAAACCAAACCGGCACAGACAATCCAAGAGACACTACCAATCCTCTATCAACGGGAACGGCCAGAGACAACCAGCAGGCTGATCCAGAAGACACAAGAGGTTCGTAGATCTGGAATGGGTCTAGAGACCACCAACAACAAAACCAGGCCAAGAGAATTCAAAAATTATCTTGGAGCGAATGTTTTCATCACAACCTTGCTATTAATAGATTATAATTTTAATACATACCAAAGATTTAGTATTTTAATAGATTATAAAAAATTCTAAAATTTTTGTGACTCTACATTAAAATAGAGGTTAGCAAAAGTTGGGTAAATTAAGGGGTTGTTACATGTTAATGTATATGACCTTTAGTAAATGAAATATATCTTTTGTATATGACCTTTTTTTTAATAGTATAAAACAATAAAACCATATATATATAAAAAAATAAAACCTTATAATACGATAAAATGAATTTTGAATATTTTTGCCTTGTTTCATACATTGCACTTAAACAAAGAAAAAATGTATTATGTCACTACATACGAAAGATTTAGTATTTTAATACATTACAATTTCAATACATACCAAATATTTAGTATTTAGATTTAGTATTTTAATAGATTATAAAAAATTCTATCAATTTTATGGCTGCTCTACATTAAGATATATTTAGATTTAGTATTTTAATAGAATATAACTTTTCCTATTTTTTTTGTTTGTTTTAAATATATTGTAATCAACTAACACTCTGGTGTTATATAAATAAATATATAATTCGTTTTAAATATATAATTATTGTAATCCACAAACACTAAGTTAATATAAGCAATTATATTACTGATATAATTGTTTATATTTTTAATTTGCTTTCAACATTTAATATCAAAATTCATAAACATAACAATTGATTTAATATTTAAACCTATTGTAACACACACACACATATAACACTATGTTAATATAAATATTATTAATGATAGAATTAGTATTTTAATTTTTAATTAGTATATCATTATTTTCTTCCTCATCATCTTTTTCTAATTCTATTCAAATTTTCTTTTAGAATTGTTATTGTTTTTAATAGAACTCCAATAGTTTTGATCACCCAAACTCTAAATTATATATTGTTTTGTTCATGCCCTTCCCTATGTGACTAATTATAATATCCAAATTCTAGATTTATATTACACTAAGACATCAATGCATGTGTTAGTAACAAATAATTCCTCTTTATGGAAATTGTTGTTGTTTTTAGATGAATGACTATAGTTTTAACATATAGTTTCAAACTTGATCTTTTTTAAATCTATAGGAATAAGACATCAATGCATGTGTTACTAACAAATAAATCCTCTTTATGGAAATTGTTATTGTTTTTAGATGAATGACTATAGTTTTAACATATAGTTTCAAACTTGATTTTTTAAAATCTATATGAAATATATCTATGTTGTTTAGTCTTTTCCTCTTTATTGTCTTGCTCTCTCAGTATATAAGTGGTGTGTCTGTATTAAACTTTGAATTAATTATATACTTTTAAACTACGAAGCACTGCGTAAACTAATAAACATTGTTGTTCATGCACATCAGATTTTAGATTTTGAAAGAAACATGACACTACCGCAACAAATCCAACCAAATTTTCCCAATGGTTTTGGGACTCAGATTTCCATATCTTCGCAACTATTCAATTTAGTTCTAAATACAGCTAGAACAAGACAAGAGTTTGAGAGAACTTGGGAAGCCTTAGCTCAACAAGAAGAACTTATTGACCAAATTACAAACGTAAGACAAAAAAATTAAATGTATATGTATACATATACATATACATATACATATACATATACATATACATATACATATACATATACATATACATATACATATACATATACATATACATATACATATATATATATATATATATATATATATATATATCTTACCTATTTATATTAGGTAATGTTTTTGTAGCTGTTTTTTTTTCAAAACACTATGTAGAAATTTTCCTTTATGGATATGTATTACGGAAATGTTAAAATGCTAAACTATGTCATTTTTGGATTCATGCTTCGTAATTTTCCCATGTAAGATTGTGACTACATCCTTATATATTTATGAATTACGCTTCACAATTCGATATTGTCAAAATTGCACTTTATGAATCGGAATCACTTGTCATTTTAATCTAAAGAATTAAATCCAGAGTCCCATCGTATTCATAAATTATAAATTTATGAATACCATTTGAGAGAGATGTGTCCTGATGTCAGGAGTTAAGAGACATGTGCTCAACCAATTGGTAAGGTCCCTCTTGCACATCCAATTTTTGGATGTTAGACTGATAAATGACATGTCAATGACCTCAATAATTATAATCATGAGAAAAATGAAAATGATACATTAGGTTTTATTACACGTAGATGTGGCCCAACCAAAAACACATTTGGATGTAGGACTCACATTTATAAATGAATAGTTGAGGGCTCTCAATTAGCATTCAATTGTTAGATGTTAGAGACATAGGATACATACCATTGACATGTTGTTTATCACTCTAACATCCACTTTTGGATTTTAGACTCATAAAGCACATGTCAATGACCTAAAAAATGCAATTGGTAGATCAATGTTTTCTTTGACATAGATGTTGCTTAATGTCAATAAATGAAGTTCAGTTTCATCTATAAAAAGTATTAAATAAATATTGTTTCATTTTTTTTGGTTTTGTTCATAATCATATGTTTTGTTCATTGTTTTTTTATATAGCTACAAATGGATCCTTTCATCTGGAGTTTCTTGCCAATGGAGATATTGGAAGTGATTTTGTTGTGGGTTCCTTTTTTGACATTGATCTAGTTAGGATCAATTTCTAAACATTTCCATGAACTATTGTGGCAACCGGCATTTACAACTTCTTGGTTGAACAATCACATAACCAAAGTTGGGTTTTTTGTTGAAGTATGGAGACCATACCAGATCGAAATACTATATAATTTTATCAATTCTGTAGGACATATGTCTTTTCTGCATATTACTAGTCCAGAAAATGACTATTCAATTGAACGCACGGCTGGTTCAATTATTTTGCTATCGACATTTTGTTCATTACCACGTCATAAGAGATATTACATTATGAACCCATTCGAAATGCATTTTTTTATATATAGGCGTGATTGAAATATGAGTGTATCGTTTCTTCACACTCATAAGCAACATTGGTGATCACAAACATGGATGGATAGTTGTTCGTCATGAAGAGAACGAACATGGTTCAAAATTCTTTATGTCCATCAATGTCAATAGAGATTGCAGAGAAATTGATGTAGATGGTTTCATCCCAACCCCTCCCAAAGATGCAATTTTTTATAATGGAAAACTATATTGGCTGCATATGAGAATCATTTTAGAGGAAGATGCTCTATATTCCTATACTACGTGGTCACTTGACATTGGATTGAACAAATGGGCTGGTCATGCAATTCATACAGGACGCATCAAACGATCCATGTGTTTGACCATACATCAAAACCAGTTGTTATGTCTTGTAAACGATGGTAGGAAAACTATATGGTCCATAATTGAAATGACAGATTTGAGGCTTGTTGCATCTATAGTTCAAGAGGTGCATGTATTTTGGATATTTGGAAGAGATTTGAGATGGATCCTTTTAGAAGATATGACATTCCATATAAATACACATTGTTGGAGGTACCTTCCATTTCGAGTTGTGGGGAGTTTTATTCTGATGTGTAGGTATGGTCAAATACCGTTCATATATTATGACCTCAACACTTGTAGGGTTACTCATGTAGGACCTAATGAAGGATCATTGCTCCGAAGTCATCGATTTCCTATGCCAATAGATAGCCAGTGCACCAATATTATAATGTCTAGAAATTTTTGCCCTCTCACTCCAAGCATGGAAGTATTCGACGACTTACTCCCTCTTCCTACAAATTGGGATGAGTCGTTAGAGCGTTATGACATGTAAACAATATGCAAAAATATGTTTTTTTGGCATCTTTTGTGAATTTTGATGATCTTTTTATATTATCTACGTCCATGTAATCATTATCTATATGTAAATTATATATCACCAAAAAAATCCATTGTGGATGTTATGTTTTTCTGTAGTGTATGTATTTTATTGCGATCATCTTCACATCTCGTAATTTTATATTGTAGTTCAATTGTACAAGTAACATGCAAAAAAATGTTTCACTTACTCTAACAGTTTTAAATTATACTTATGCCTACAAAAAAAAAGCTGTATTTTATCAGTATTTTAAAGTAAAGGAATATTTACATTAATCCATCTGCTAACGGATTCTCTTATTTTGTATTATATAAATGGATATGGTCCCTGTAATTTGTAAATTTATTCCAATAGACATACTTGAAATGATTTTTCTTTGATTGCCTTTATCGATGATTATCCGTTTGAAAATGGTTTGAAAAGGCTAGAATTGTATGATGTCTAAAAACAATTTCATCTCACAATGGAAACAAAATCAAACGAAAGAATATGGAGTTTTGGTTGGTTTTGGCCCTTCTTGTAGACAATGATTCGTTAGCCATTACATTAGCCAGTTAGGAAATTGTTTATATAGCCAATTAGGAAATTGTTTATCTTTGTCTATGCCACTCTTAAACAACGAATACAAAATCGAGTCCGCATGTCATTCAATTGTTGTAGTTTCATCATCCAGTATTTGATATCGAAAAAGAAACTACTACATCATCGATCCATTCACAAAGACTTGTACATTTGTAGGGTCTCTTGGTCTTGGTGATTGGGGTTTCTTTACATTGTTGAGAAATGGTCAACAACAAAAATGCCACTGGGCACCTTTGAAACATGTTTATGCAGAATTTCAAACAAAATATTTTATTTCCAGCAGTTTTCACATGCAGCAGAGACAAACATGTCCTCTAGATGGTGATGTTCTACGGCCCAAAAATCCCATATTGTATAATCAAACAATGTTATGGGTGGATATTCATATGGTTTCTAGAGCTAATCATATATGTATATACAAGTTATGTTGGATAGATCTTGAGAATAAAAAATGGGGGTTCCAATTTATTCCACAGTCCAATTTAACATTATCGATTAGCCTAGCATGTTATCACAATGAACTTCTTTGTTTTATCAATGATTGGAGAACTATAGTGTGGTCTATAGAACAAACAAAAAATCAAAATGATTCAACAAATTCTTCGATAAGCAATGGATGTTTAGAAGATGGATTTCCATGGAGTTTCATGTCTAATTTGACCTCGGGCATCAATGGAAAATGCTGTGGATATTTTCCTGTTGCAACACTTGATAATTACATGCTCATGTGCAAATATGACCATATTAATTTCGTCCTCTATGACTTCACCGACGCACATTATAATGTTGTAAGAGAAGATAGACTATTGGATTCTGCATTATCCAAACTTGAAAATCCAACACAACTAAGTGTTGTTGAGCTTGTAGATAACATTTCCATCATTCTAAGTTTCCCAAACATGGATTCAATTGATGATGTGTTTTCAATGGGATAATATAAACATGTATGGAATGTTACTTGCATGTATGTTATGCAAGTCGACATGTTTGGATGCTTCATTATCATACTTATTCAAAATATTTCATTTCCCAAACTTTACCAGAGTTTTAGCAATCTACATTATCTTTGAAATAGAAATATACCATACATGCCAATTAATTGAATGTCTTGGATTAAAAAAAATGAGCACAATATTAGTTTATATCTTATTGAGCTGCGACAATACAAATATTATAAAATAATATTTGAACAAAGTTTGAAACTTTTATGTTTTAGTTTCTTTTAGCTATACCTATAACCTGTCTTTGCTCATTAATATGGTTTGACAATAGCTGTTTTTTTTGTTCATGTAGATATGTCGTCAAAGAAAAACAATAATTGCAGTAGTGAAAAGAACTTGATGGAAACATCGTCTGACCCAAAAAAGAGTCTTGTCAAAAATAGTATAACAAAAAAAGAAGATATTAATAAGAAAAGTCGTTTAATCTACAAAGATAATAATGAGCAGATCAACAAACGAAGAAGAGAACTTCATGGTCAATCCTTTGCAAATGTGGTTGATTCTCAAGGCGATCCCACTAAATTCTAGAGCATATTTGATATTATGAGGAGATCAAATCCTCGAAGTCAATTTCTATCGTCAACGCTTACATACAACGACGATTGTAATGAAAATTTGAATGAATTTATTGAACCATTCATAAATCATACTTCTGGCGAAAAACTATATAATCATGGCACTGAGGTATAAGGATTACATGGCGTTGTATATTTTTGAATTAGGATTTATGTGTACAATATATATATACTTACATACATGTTCAATGTTTAGATAACTACTTACAACAACTGTCTGAATCAATCGTTTTATCAGCACGAGGAAGCTATGCATACAAATAATAATGAAACATTACAAAATGATAACACAAACATAGCTGAAAGAAGCAGTGCAATAAGAAAAATTTCTCTTGGCACAACAAAGGACATGAATTCCAAGTCTACCAGGAATGACTCGTACAGCCACGCAAAATCTATGGATACAAATAAAAATGAAACAGTACAAAATGATAACACAAACATAGCTGAAAGAAGCAGTGGAATAAGAAAAATTTCTCTTGGCACAACAAAGGACACGAATTCCAAGTCTACAAGGAATGACTCATACAGCCACGCAAACAATGCATTGTTAATAAATGAAGAACAAAGGTTTCAAAATCCACTCAAAACTAGTTTACAAAATTCCAATTCAACAAGATCTGTTTGTGTTGGAATAACCAAGGTATTGTTTCACCTATTGAAGACAACAACCATGCATTTGACCTTAACTCCAATAAAAGGAGTGTTATATGCAATATTATTTCAATTTCGTGTGCAATAATTAAAAGAGAAACCGTATTGAAATTTTAGGATGGTAACATCCATGGACAACAACGAGTTAGTGTTGGACATAATTGTCGAAGCAACAAGAAATCATTCAATGCCATCTCACTTTCTGGTGACGATGGCTCTCTACAAAATGTCGGTGAAAACTATGTTTTGTGCAACCAACCAAAGAACATGGAGTATGATCAGGAAAACAGTTCTACACCAATGAATGGTAAAGAAATAATTCAAAATGAATCATGATTAGTATAAACACTGGAATTTATTTCTTTGGAGCAATTATGTTATTGTCAAAGATGGGGTAACAAAATTAGAGATGCACAATGAAAAAATATTTTTCTCAAACAAGTTCCTACAATTGTGTTACATACTAACTCACTTCCAGCGCCCATGTTGATGGATTGTATCCTTCTACAAACTTTGGAACTCTTGGAACAACCTAATTAAATAAACAAGAATTAGACAAGATCATTATTTTATGCTATGGATTGATAATGGAAAGCACAACTGTTTACTAAATAGATTATAAAAGATGGAACAATAAATAAACCATACCTCATAATATACGATGAGTTTATGAGAATGATGACCCACATGACCTGCATAGATGATTTGGCCACCCCTTTTCAAGAGTAAGAGCTGCAGTTTAGCACACCATTAAAATTGAAAATTTAGCAACTATTGAATATGTGGAACAATGTCTTATTCTAGCGGCTAGAAAAACAAAGAAACATACAAATAGGAATTTTGTTTCACATTGCATAGATTGATCATGGGAGTATTTGAATTCACCTCATCAAAAGCTTCAAATATATCAATGCTAGGTTGGTGGATGGTACAAACAACTGTTCGACCTGTATTGACTGTGTTGTGAACAACACGCATAACTATCGTTGCAACATGTGCATCTAGTCCTGAAGTTGGCTCATCCATGAAGATTATAGAAGGATTGGCAACTAGTTCCACTGCTATGGTAATTCTCTTCCTCTGCTCTGTAGAAAGACCTGTCACTCCAGGAAGCCCTACAAGGGCATCTCTTAAAGGAGTGAGCTCAACAATCTCCATGACTTCTACCATGAACATTTGCAGTTAGTGTAACAACAAAAATATGTGAATAAAATCTACTTGGACAACCTAGATAACAAGGAAAGATATTCACTCTGAAGCAATGCATGCAAGGGGGATAAATTTGGATGAACCATTCTGGTTTTTGCATCAACCTCACAAGGAAGACGAAGCCATGCAGAAAACATGAGTGATTCAAATACTATGACATTTGGAGAATGGATATAATTTTGTTTGCAGTATCTTGAGATGCGAGCAAATGTTTCTTGCTTCTTGGGGAATCCGAAGATGCTTATATCCCCTTCTATATAGCCCCCTGATTTTCTTCCAGCCAAGACATCCATAAGGGTAGTTTTTCTAGCACCAATAACTCCCATCAAGGCCGTAGGTACCCCTGGTCTAAGGGATCCACTTACATTGCAAAGGATTTGTAGCTGTCTTGGTCCAAGCCTTCACTTTTCATCTCCTGTTACAAAAATAAACATTAGTTCCAGTCCCCATATGATCTATTGAAGAGAAACTGGGTATGTCAAAGTTCTAGGTAAGTGTATTGACATTTACTAGATTTGGGTGCTTTTCTTTTATTTGAAAACTTCTGCTACAAGCCACAAGTATCCAAATGGTGTTTTTGTTTGTTCGCAAGAGAAAACCGTTTGCTTTTCCCATGCTGGTATACAATGCCTATGGGTTCCTAGGCATATATTCTTCCATTTGTGTTCACCTCAATTTCATGTTGCACATTCAAGCACTTCAGGAAACTCAAGTTGAAGTCTTGGTATTTTTTATAGATTGATGTCTTTCTTGGAACAAGGTTTCCTTTGCATTTTGTTTTTATGCATTTTTCATTCTTTAAAAAGCTCCATGAAAGTGGTGGTTAAATACAAGCATAAACATGATTCCTTAAGGACCATAAATTTTTGTATTTATGGTAATCCTTGAAGAGCAGGGGCAACTGGTTTCGATGGGAAATATTAGCTTCACCACTAAACTTATTTTAAGTTGCTATTTCACACTTATTCGCTTGATAAAATATTGGAGAGATGTTGAAACTATTATTAAAGGGAGGTTGACCCAACATTACAACTTTATCTCTATTTGCATTTCAAATCATAAGTTTACCTTGGTGTTGTCTACTTATGTGAAGTTAGACTCAATGCTTGTGTAGAGACTATACTTTCATATGGCACCTCTGTTTTGATTTTCAACATGATATGAGAGATGTAGAATTTGCACAAAAGTTAAATGGTGTTTTTGTTACTATCGAGGGTTTACATGTTCATATCCATGAAGTTATTGTTGCTCAAGGAACAAGCATATCCATGGAAAGAAATAGGTGGTTTAAACAAAAGGAAATGGTAGAAAACTCAAGAGAAGGATTTATCCTAGAAGGGGAAGCATTTGATGACACAAGTAATGGAGCTCAAAGGAAATCCCTTCGTCCACCATGGAGGGAGGCCGGATTTGTCATCAAGTAATACATAATATGTGAAGCAAGGTTTAGTCTAATTTTTCATTATCATTTCATGCTACTTGTTCATTTAAGGAACTAACATCTCATCTACATGCCATATTTCTTATTAAAAAACTGAACCAAAATAGTTGATATTGTACGCAGTAGTAGGAAACCTAAAAGAATCTCCCTCATCACTGGTTAATTAAATTGCTTGTGCAAGTGACATTAACCTGTGAATGACAAACTTGGGATCATTTTTTGAATAGGGCATGGAGTTCTTGAAGGGGTTGGAGAGGAGGAAAAAACCATAGCAGGTATAGAAAGCCATGGGGAAGAAGTTGTGCTTTCTGTGAGCTAGAAACAAAGTACACGGAATGTAGAGTCTATTTGACATCTTTGAAAAAGGATGAAACTCAGAGCATGACTATTGCTCTTATTTCAATGACTCTTGTGAAGTTGTTCCTTGTAATTTATTGTCGAAGTTTTACTAATGAGATTGTCAACGCATTTTCTCAAGATCACTTCTTTGATGTAATCACCAATGTAATTGGTCTAATCGTTGTTATCCTTGCAAGTACTTTATACTGGTGGATAGATATTTTTGGAGCAAGTACTCTATACTGGTGGATAGATCCTGCTGGAGCAATTGTGTTGGCTCTTTACACAATCAGAACATGGTCGAGCACAGTTTTGGAAAACGCGAATTCGTTGGTTGGGAAAACAGCTTCACCTGATTATTTTGCAGAAGTTGACATATCTTTGTTGGAATCATCACAAATCCATACAACATATTGATATAGTGAGAGCTTACACATTTGGTTCTCATTATTTTGTTGAGGTAGACATTGTGTTACCCAATGATATTCCTTTACAAAAGGTTCATGATATTGGTGAAGCACTTCAGAAAAAACTGGAATCTCTTCCTGAGATAGAACAGGATTTTGTGCATTTAGACTATGAATACAGTCACAAACCTGAGCATGGGAAAATATACTCCTAAATCTGTATGCAAGTGTCATATTTTATAATGGGAACTTGATAATCTGATGTTTAGATCTTCTTTTAGTCTCTGATTGCCAACATTATCATCTTAAGATGTGATGGTAAAGCAATATTGTGGGGCTTGTAGATCTCCCATTTTGCCTACAAGTTGGCACATGCTCTTGGAAAATTGCATACATAAATAAACAAAGAATGTATGTAGATCCTGAGAACCCAAACCTGTGGGAAAATCTATGAACAGAGATATCCTACCATCCTCTTACAAAGCATAACCAGATGCCTTTAAACAGAATGCGTTCGAGGCATGAACAAACAACATGTCGAGGAAGATGCTTAAGAGATTCATAAATTCCAAGGGTTGGAATGTGCCTTCCTCCCTGGACAGGGGCCTGTGCGATGGACACATGCTCTGTGGCTATGTCTGTAAATGTAGATTAACTAATCCCAGTGGGTGTGATTGGAATCGTTTGAAGAATTTGGTGTGGATGTGGCACACATTCCAAAATAAGGAATTGGCGATTTAGGACCCTAAACCTATTTTTTATTATTATCATTCATAACATTATTGTAAAAACCTAGGTTTCTAACTGAAAATCTGTAAAAGTTAACGCCTCTTCCTACATTCATAGTAATTACTATACAAGTTTTCCAATGGTGTACTTACTGGATTTCCATTTAATTCATCTGATAAAGCCTTGGTTATGTACACTTGTAAATTTATAGTTAGTTCATTTTTATATCATCCCCTTGAAAAATATTAAACCCATAGCTTAGATACATCAATTTCACCTCCAATGTAGACATGAGGATTATATTGAATCTGAAAATGGGCACTAACAAAATATGTATACAAACATCGACCAAACAATGTGCACTCTTTGTTACTAGGGATCATTAATTTTACATAGCGAAGTTGCCATGCCAAACACTCCCTTGTATGGGGAAAGCCTACTGTTGAAACCAAATGGTATGCTTCTATTGAAAAGTATTTTGATCAAGCAGGGAAAATATTTCATTGGCATTACGTTACACAAATCCTAAGAACAATCCCAAATTGACTTATACTAGCATCATTTGTAGCCATCTTTCTTCTGTGGCCATTCTAAGGAATCAGAACCATGTGGTTGATTCTAGATTCTTGGATGATTTGGATCCGGGTTCAACCATAAACAAATCCTTCAATAAAATATAAAGTGACCAAATCTTGAACAATCATAGCAATATTGCTGATTCCCTAATTGCTGAACTATTCCAATCTAGGTATGGGGCTAGGATGGTTGATTCCCTAATTCCTAGACTAGTACGGGGCTAGGATAGACGAATTCGGTCACTCTGACTACACAAACAGTATCCAAACTCTCTCTCAGCTTTAATGTCTCCAGGTAAATCAACAAGAATACTGATTAAAGAAGAGCTCTTTTAAGTTTTTCCTTTATTTGACTTCAGCTGACTCTGTTGGATGGACTTGCTGAGTTTGACTACATATGGTACTGAACTGGAGAGTTGGCCCCATATTACAAGTCTTGCTAAACTGAGATTTGGGGTCCTTGTAACTTTGATGTATGCTAAATAGAAATATGCATCTTAGGCTACAACTTATTGACGATAGAGAAGTAATTAAGAGAGTTCAAAATCCAGCTTGAGGCTAGAACTAGAAACTTTGGTAACAATGCATTTAATTTCCTCTTTTAATGTTGATTTATTATTGACTTGTTAGATTGCTAATCCTGTATACCCCACAAATATAAATGCAACAGGTTTAGAAGTGATAATGATTGCAAAGCACATATGTACACATTATTGGCAAAAGAGATTAGGCCAATATTCCTTCACGGGAAAATTACTTCAACCACTTAACTTTGAAAATCAGTTGAACTAGTTTATACGAGCAGTGATATAGACCATCATTGTTTCACTGGAGAATTTGTTGCTTGGTGTCCAAATTAAATATATTTGTAGAGTAAATTTGAGCTTTAGCGTTGCAGTTATATGCATTTTCAAATGCAGTTAATTAAGCTATTAGTTGACAGGAGGGTCATTTTAGCTTGAATGTAATAATTTTCCAGGGTATAATATTTTGAAAGTGAGAAGTTTTTGAGAGTGAAAATGTGTTTGCAATCTTCATAGAAGAAGTAAAGATCAATTGGGTTGTAATTGTGAAATGTGTAATGTAATGTACATATTAATAGGTGTGTGTCACATATAGACGTCTAACAAATAATGATTTCCATGCCAATATTAGCATTTCCCTGTAGGTTTCTAACAACACTACTGATTCACATCTTATTGAAACATTATACATGATTAGCCTCGGGTACACACTAGAGGAGATTCATATGACTGGAGAAGATTTAAAGCCAGCGAAGGCTTGAAATTATCAATAGTAAGAATTTGGATATTTGTAATTTCTAGTTGTGCAAAGTGGCTTAAAACAGTTGCGAAGAACTGAAACTTTTAGTAGTAATCATCTGGATATTAATAACTTCCAGATATGCATTATTTGGTACTAGGATGGCTAGATAAATGCTTCATTGTAAGACAAAAGTTGATGAAATTAAGGTGTTACTAGTGTAAATGATATCATTGGTGTTCAACATAAGATTCAACTTCCTGTCATGTCTCCCATGATTCTGATATTTAACAAGCATAAAATTATAAAAATAGTAAAATTGTTATGAAATTATTTGATGGAGCTGTTTTAAAAATATATATTTGATCGTCTAGTTGGGCCGGAAGAGAATGAAGCCCATAATAAAAGATGATTTTCAAATTATGGTTTATCTTCATCTTTTTCAAAATCCAATGAAAGGAAGGTCTTGAAATTCAATTTTTGGGTTATAGTCATCTTTTAAAATTGAATGCACAATAATGTGAATCAATTAAAGGAAAAGGTGAATACATAGAAGATCAATGCTTTCACCAAACTTCTTGAATATATTTTGTCATGGACATGAGAATATTCACCAAAATTCTTGAATTTATTGTATTAGGGACATTAGGAATTTCATAGTAATTAGCTAAAATGGAAAGAAATTTAGGTTTAACTTCCATATAATAATCCATTCCAAGCCTTAATTTTCAAGTATCGATTTTAATTCTTGATTTTTAAGTATCAAGAGGTTTGTGCCAATTGTTTTTGAATTATTTTTCTCAGTGCTTAATGACTGATCCTTGCTAGATTGTCACTGCATTGGAATAATTTTCTTATGTATTTGAACTAATGAAATTTTAGCCTCACAACCAATTATTTTTTAGTGCTACACACGCGAGATACTTAGTCCTAGACTCATTTTAACATTTTTCTTTGTCCTAGATAGAGAGATACAATAATTTTTTATTATGTGGCATTGAAGTGATTCCAACAACATGAATTACAGATGTCAAATCATATGATTATGTTGAGGCATGGGGTTTTACTAGTTTTAGTGGTGTTGTTGTCTTAGATGATGTTTGACACACTCCACAAGAAAACCTGGACTGAACATGAACGTAACCTACAACATATGTATAATGATTTCAACCATGTTCGAGGTTGAGTGTAACTTGTAATATTTGAGAAGATAACATAGGTGTTTCAACACTATTTCATTAGAGCAGAAGTTCCACCCCACCAGGCTATTCTTCCATACCCACTTAGGTCCCAATAATGGTTTTAGTGACTCTTGTGAAGTTGTTCCTTGTAATTTATTGTCGAAGTTTTACTAATGAGATTGTCAAGGAATTTGCTCAAGATCACTTCTTTGATGTAATCACCAATGTAATTGGTCTAATTGCTGCTATCCTTGCAAGTACTCTATACTGGTGGATAGATCCTCTTGGAGCAAGTACTCTATACTGGTGGATAGATCCTCCTGGAGAAAGTACTCTATACTGGTGGATAGATCCTGCTGGAGCAATTGTGCTGGCTCTTTACACAATCAGAACATGGTTGAGCACAGTTTTGGAAAACATGAATTCGTTGGTTATGAAAACAACTTCACCTGATTATTTTGCAGAAGTTAACATATCTCTGTGGGAATCATCACAAAGCCATATGACATATTGATACAGTGAGAGCTTACACATTTGGTCCTCCTTATTTTGTTGAGGTAGACATTGTGTTACCCAGTGATATGCCTTTACAAAAGGTTCATGATATTGGTGAAGAACTTTAGAAAAAACTAGAATATCGTCTTGAGATAGAACGAGCTTTTGTGCATTTAGACTATGAATATAGTCACAGACCTGAGAATGGGAAAAGCTACTCCTAACTCTGTATGCAAGTGTCATATTTTATAATGGGAACTTCATAGTCTGATGTTTAGATCTTCTTTTAGTCTCCGATTGCCAACATTATCATCTTAAGATGTGATGGTAAAGCAATATTGTGGGGCTTGTAGATCTCCCATTTTGCCTACAAGTTGGCACATGCTCTTGGAAAATTGCATACATAAATCAACAAAGAATGTATATAGAGACTTCCTAGCAACTCGGTCTTTGTAAAATGGCTCAGTTAGAAGTAAGTAATTTTCTTCTTGGAAAAAAAAACATACAACTTTCCTTTAATTTGCAGGAATATAATGTTTGCTTTCAGATGTTTTATATTTATGTAGATTATTAATATCAACAAAGATCCATCTTAACCATGGGGTTTTAAAATTTTCATTTTTATGGACTTTTTTTTTTTCAATTTCATCTATTATCATTATAGACATGGAATGTATATGCATATCACTAATCTCAATGCAACGAACTCATACATACATTTTATAGTACACATTCATGGAATTTTTCATTAGATGTTCTTTAATTTTTTCCATAAAATGTTTAAATGTTGGTCAATGTTTCAAAAAAAATTGGCTCATGAATATCTGATGCCCATATATTATCCATAGATGCCCAGATCTTATATTTCTTATCCCTACCTTACCATACCTTTTGCAATCCCAACTGCTCATGAGATTGATTCGCTACTTGATTTTTGCATGCATATTATACTTGAAGGAAGACTTATGTCATGCTGATTATTTCATTCAGTTTTTGTTTCAACTTTTGGGTCATATTGGTTTTGATTTTATGTTTGGTGGATTTTTTCAATAGCTGGGAATCTTCCTAATGATAATCCCATACCATGAGAGGGAACGCTGCTATGCCAGATGGTAATGATGTGGGTGCAGACCTGTCTGGAGGAATCTATGATGCAGGGAATCACATCAAGTTTGGGATACCCATGGATTTTACTATAACTCTTTTGTCTTGGAGTGTGTTGGAGTATGGGGATCAGATGGATGCTACTCATCAGCTAGAGGTGGCCCAGTCTGCCATCAGATGGATCACATATTATTTGATCAATGCACATCCTTCAAGAAATGTATTGTATATTTAGGTATGCCATGCCATCCTGTATCTCTTAAGCTTTTACTTTTACCCATCCATTTTTTTGTGTGTCAAATTCTCCATCTGAAGTCATAACTAGCTCCAGGTTTACACATTTTTGCTACTTGGTTTTTCATACATTGTACAGTATTTAGTAGCAACATGTGTCGACGCATTTACTAATTGGGAAATCTATCTCCAGGTGTTGCAGCCTGCAGCTGAAAATTATAACCAATATCAGTTAAACAACTTATAATTTATTGGCATGCATTGAAGATCGACAAGTGAAATGAACCCCTCTAACTATTAAGTCCAAGTAAATCCCAACTCCTAAATCCCATTGCTTGACAGTTTAGATAGTGATAGGTTTAGTCATAAGGTTACTGGTTACCCAAGGTTAGCACACTAAATGTGTAGCAATCTCCAATTCTTAATTTCTTCATCTTTGTTGATTGGTTTGCATCTGGGATGATTGGCGAAGTAATCGAATTTGCATCTTGGATGGCTGGTGAAGTAAGCCAATTTGATTGTTAATTATAATAGATATGCTACCATGAAATACCGCTACCTTACATTTCAGCTTGTTTTGGTCCTCGCAACATGGTTGTTTACCCAGTCTTAGCCAAAAGGCTGGGGTTCGCCAAAAATTTGGGGTTCATCCAAAGTTTGTAAGGACATTTTTTTTCCAAATGAATACTAGTTCGAACAATATAGTGGTAGGGAAGCATAATAAGTTGAAGCACAATAAGTTCCCTATTCTTTGTGAAAAGCGACTCGATTCTCAAAGAGAGGGAAACAGTAAACATCTAGACCAATTCCCATGAATAGCAAAATAGTAAATATATGAAAACTAGTATTACCTGACATTAAGAATTGCAAGACTAAATCCTGCCAAAATAGCAGTGAAGAGAGAAAGGGGGTTCATCAAAAAGGCCAGTCTTGCAACCAATAAAAATAGCCATTAATTAGTAGTTTGAAGTCAGTCCAACCTACAACAAGAATAATGAAACCAAAATAGAAAAGTCAATGGTGTTCCAGACTTACCAAGAACTAATGTTATTATAATGAAGTAGTTGGTATGGTAAATGCATCAAATAAATCAACACGTTAGTTTCTAATTCACTAAATTTTCCTTGGCAACATAGAAAATATTATGTATTATGGCATCTCATGATGTACAAATCAAAGGTGACAATTTCTAAACACCATTCAAAATGAAGAGTAATGCAAGAACAAGCTTGTGATTCTTCGTAGATTTGCGGTGCCTACTAAGAATTCAGATCATACCAGTTTTCCTATATACATGAGATTCTAGGTAATGTTACTGCTAAATAAAATAAGATAAGCTTTAGTCATCTCAAATCTAGCTGTCTGTCTGTCTATGTGTTTTCCTGCAGTAAAAGACACGAAATTGATATCTAGGCAGAGAATGCTGAATCCTCCCTACCCATTCATCAACATTGTATTGATATGAATCATCTAAAAGCATAATCCTCCCTACCCATTCATCAACATCGTATCGATATGAATCATCTAAAAGAAGTATTTCTAACTTCTAAAAATTTGTAAAATTTGATAGATATGCGCAGTGCTGAAAGACCAACTTCTATCTTGTGGGCATTTATATTGGACCTATCATGGATTAATTGTATGATTCATCATAGTATGCAAACTGAGTGTGTATAGTTAAGTTTTACCATTTAGGATAAGATACAATAATTTTATTAACGTCCTAAAGATGACCATAATACTAGGCCAATGGGACAGAAACAGACATCTAGAAACCAGGTTCACATTGTGATCATCACAACATTTAATTTGGTTAAGCTTAGACCTTTCTGGGTTGCTCCACCAACAAGATAAGCTGTTTAAAGGTGATCAATCTTGAAGCATGAATGCTTTACCTTCATGGTATTGCCTATTATTGGAACTTGGAATAGCTAATGTTGGAGTTGGTTCATTTCTTGTTAGACCCGTTTTACGTTTTTCCAAACCTGCTTATTTAATTTCTCATGGCTTAAACAATTGCATTTGTAGTTCATTTTCATTAAATTGTTTTAATGATATGCTCCATACTGAGTAGTTTACACATATTGGATGTAATTTGTAATATGCATATAAAATGCAAGCCCGATGAATAATCTAGTTAGGTCTTAAGTCTGTAATCCTTCGCTTTCACAGGATAATTCACTACTTGAGCAAATTTAAAACAGGCAAGATTGGTTTGGCGTAGATAATTTAAATGATAGACCTGTTTGGATGGAATTAACAGGCTACAAAGGAAGATATGCTATAGAGCTACAAACATTTGCTAGACAATTTCTCTCAGAAGTAGACAATTCCCCTACCTATGATAAAAATGGAGTACTACAGCAAAATATTCCCATGTTGAAGATATGACTAAAATGGAACATATTCATTTACATCAGATATAAACAACACTGTTTTATTTCCTAGGGTATTTTGCATGTGTCAAGTAGCTCGATCTTGAGCATTTGAAATGAACTCATTTCAGTGAGAGTTGGCACATCTAAACATATGATGGTTTGTTCATCTGCAATTGCTGTGTAATGATCTTCAAACACTCAATTTGGCAGATATCTCATTGCTAATGCTGGGAGCATTCTTTGCCTATAATAATACTGCTATCATGGTCCTTATGCTCTTTAGAACATGGTGGCTTTTCTCTTTGTAACATTGTCAACATATAGTAGTTTTTCCCTCAGTTGCCACTGTTTTAAAGAGTTGAGGAAATGTGAGAAAACAATTCATACTTCCATGAGTTTTGGAGAAGTCGAGTTTAAGAGAGAGAACCATTGGCATGCTTTCCAAGAAGGTTCGAGTAGCAGGTGAAAAAGAGATTCTGACACGCATTTCAAGGACTGTACAAAAGCAGGTAGAGGAGTGATTCTGAGCATAAAATTTAGACCATACAGCAAGAAGTCAGTGCAGTGAGTTTATGAAGCAAACTAGGCACATATTTTGAGGTCAGGCACAAAATTTGAGGTGGACTTTTGCTGAGTTAACATGCATGAAAAACTAGACCGTACAGCAACACACAGTTCAAGGAAGTGACTGCACTTTCCAGATAGTCAATACTGTGAGTTTTCAACATGATTTTCGAGAAGGATTTGCACAGATTTCAAGGAAGTCTTGCACAGTTTGAGGGCTGAAGAATTGGTTTGCTGGTTGAGATAAGTAGTGTTTGTGTTCATAATTATACTGCAGTCCAATTTCATTCTGAAGAAAATAAAACTACTCTCTCGCAGGTTTTCCTCATTTTGGGTTTTTTTCTAGGGCTATTTGGCCTAAAATACTGAGTCCAAATTTTTTAGGTGTGACTATGTTTTTATTTCTGCTCATTTAGGTTGTAAAGTCTTCCATGGTGTTTCAAGCTACATAGATGTTTGAGTGAAAACTGCATTTGCAGCAGTCATTAAATCAATAGGGTTGGGAATTAACTCATGTTTTGAAACTAAACTTGAAATCGGGTTGGGAAAGTATTAAAAATTTTACAGTTATGGGAACAATATGGATGGTTGTAACTTATCATAGCAGATTTTGCACCTTGGGGTTTTAAGTGCTAGCCATGACAGATTCCAAATTGTCTTCTTGATAATAATGCATTTTCTCTTCCCTGTAGTTGTTTCTTGTGTTAAGGGTGATGGGAGAGATACTGCATTTGTGCATTGAGTTCATTAATATCATACACAGATAATATGCCATTGTATATATGTGTTTGGGATCTAGTTTACCTCCTCATTTTGTATCATCACTTGTATAGCGCACTGATTGGTGTTTGAATTTTGCAAACGGTTTACATTTGTCTTGCATTCGATTTAGTTCATGGTTGCAGGTGTTCTGTATGATATTCCAACCATACTAAATTCAAATAGTGTGCTGGAAATTGTCATTTTGTAACAAAATGTGTGATGTCATTTAGCACATGAAGATAGTAATTTTCTTTTGAATATTAATACCCATTCCTACATGCATATATGACAATCATACAAATATGCACGTTGAGTTTGAAATGATATTTTTAACTGAGTTTGAAGTGAAATATGCTGTTGTAAAAACTTTATTGATTCTGGAAATGATTGGCAAGATGGATGCAAATGACATAAGATATGTTGAAATTGCTTATCCATAGATGCCTAGATCTTATCTTGCTTATCCCTACCTTACCCTACCTTTTGCAATCCCAAATGCTCATGAGATTCCTTTGCTACTTGATTTTTTCATGCATATTATACTTGAAGGAAGACTTATGTCATGCTGGTTATTTCATTCAGTTTTTGTTTAAACTTTTGGGTCATATTGGTTTTGATTTTGTGTTTGGTGGATTTTTTCAATAGCTGGGAAGCTTGCTAATGATAATCCCATACCATAAGAGGGAACGCTGCTATGTCAGATGGTAATGATGTGGGTGCAGACCTGTCTGGAGGAATGTATGATGCAGGGGATCACATCAAGTTTGGGCTACCCATGGATTTTACTACAACTCTTTTGTCTTGGAGTGTGTTGGAGTATGGGGATCAGATGGATGCTACTCATAAGCTAGGGGCAGCCCAGTTTGCCATCAGATGGATCACAGATTATTTGATCAATGCACATCCTTCAAGCAATGTATTGTATATCCAGCTATGCCATGCCATCCTGTATCTCTTAAGCTTTTACTTTTACCCATCTATTTTTTTGTGTGTCAAATTCTCCATCTGAAGCCATAACTAGCTCTAGTTTTACACATTTTTGCTACTTGGTTTTTCATACATTGTACAATATTTAGCAGCAGCATGTGTTGATGCATTTACTAATTGTGCAATGTATTTCCAGGTGTTGCAACCTACAGCTGAAAATTATAACCAATATCAGTTAAATAACTTATAATTTATTGGCATGCATTGAAGATCGACAAGTGAAATGAACCTCTCTAACTGTTTAAGTCCAAGTAAATCCAAACTCTTAAATTTCATTGCTTGACAGTTTAGATAGTGACAGGTTTAGTCACAAGGTTACCGGTTACCCCAAGGTTAGCACACTAAATGTGTAGCAATCTCCAATTCTTAAATTCTTCATCTTTGTTGATTAGTTTGCATCTGGGATGATTGTCGAAGTAATCGAATTTGCATCTCGGATGACTGGTGAAGAAAGCCAATTTGATTTGTAATTCTAATAGATATGCTACTCTGAAATACCACTACATTACATTTTAGCTTGTTTTGGTCCTAGCAACATGGTTCTTTACCCAATCTTAGCCAAAAGTCCGGGGTTCGCCAAAAAGTTGGGGTTCATCCAAAGTTTGTGAGGACAATTTTTTTCCAAATGACTGCTAGTTCGAACAATATAGTGGTCATTTTGTGGAAAATGGGTTCACGACTTGAAATGAAAGGTGATCCCAAATAGAAGGTTCTAGGTATATTGGCCTCTATTTTAAACTTTTCATCCCTTTCATGCTCTTGAAAATGAATTTGATCTTTGCATATAGAGTTTTCACACAAACACCTTCCAAACTTGAGAGTGCAGGATGAGTATGGGAATGATCTTGTAAATGTCTTGTTGAAATTATCGTCTATTATAAATCATTGTATTTGCACTATTTGCTGCTGTTAAGAAGTTTCATTCTTTCAATATGGAGGGTTGTTTTGGAAAAATATGGCAGTTTCTTTAGGATACTAATATATTTTTTGTTAATCAAACTTGTACTCAAATATGGTGATCAATTTGTGTTGTACAGCTAAAAAATTGTTGTGGGTTGGCTATTGCATCTGCATAATCCATCAGGTGGTTTATTGCAAGTTTAGTCATAGGCAAACACCCTGCCCTCCTCTTTTTGTTGGCTGTGGTCTAGAGGTTTGTCAATGCTACTTCACAAAAGTTCATATTGTAAACCTGTTAGAATGCTAACTGAAATAGTTATGGAAGCAATATTGAAATCCCAAAATTCAAACAAATAGGAAAGGAGGAAGCTGGGTTGGTGCTGAAGTGACCTTGATAGAATAGATTCCTTCATTTATAGTTACTCAATCCAAAGTAGAAAGAAATTGACTATAAACGCTAGTTTATTATCATTGATTAGATCTCTTTTGCTTATTTTGGTTACGATATTTCTCGATCAATTGATGTTATCTGTCTCCAGTAGTTATTGAAATCATGAGTGTGATGTTGTTATTATTTAACTCATATTTACTACACATATATTCGTGTCATTCATTCAATGGTGAATATACAACTCTTAAATTCTGCACTTGAAGTTTTAACAAACTTTTATCATATTTTAAAGTGACAAAAATGTTGTTATTTAGGACACTTCCCTTCACCTATAATCTATAAATAGAAAACAACTTGTTGTGCCAGTTTCACACATAGATTTATTTAATAATTTATTTTGTCATATATTGCCACTTATCAAAAAATTGTATTTTGTATTCCAACGTTATGTAGTCATGTATACTATTCTATTATGTAGTCCAACTTGTTATATTTATGTATATCTTTATTAGTTTCAGGTGGGAAATGCAAGCATTGATCGTAAGTCTTGGGAAAGGCCAGAAAATATGATGGAGAAAAGGCCAAATCTCCAGGTGGATGATTCAAGTTTCGAGTCAGATGTAGCAGTAGAGACATCAATAGCAATGGCATCTGCTTCATTAGTGTTCCGCAAGACCGATCCTGCATACTCAGATATTGATTAGTCATGCACAACAATTGTTTCAGTTTGCTGATTCTCATAGGGGCTTATATAACAGTAGCATACCTTCAGTTCAAATCTTCTACAATTCTATTGGATACAAAGATGAGCTTCTGTGGGCAGTAGCTTGGCTTTATCATGCAACCCACAATGAGTCATACTTGAACTACATTTCTGTAGGGAATGGCCAAGATTTTTCCCAATGGGGAGTTGCTCCAACTTGGTTTAGCTGGGACAACAAACATGCTGGCGTGCAGGTAATCCTTATTAACTTTTCATAAATGCATTCATTGTGCTTTAATGCCATCCCTTATCGTTAAATTAAGGTCAGTTAATGTATATTGATCATAGAAACATGAAATTAGTTTTCTTTTACTGATTTTGGGCCGTTCAAGCCAAAGGCCTCCCAGTCAAGCTAATCCTTGGAATCCTCTGCACTAATACAATGTGATGTGTACTGAAGAGAACTCGAGGATTGAAAGATTTGATATATCGTAAAAGGTGAGCTAAATTTCTTTTAATGCAATGAAATCTAATATATTTATTATATCATATATTCTACGCGCACTTAATATGAACTCGAAGGGATGGATCTAGTGGTTTCTCTCACTAGGCATAGTAACATTTGTTGTAACAACAGCTGTGTTGACAATAATACATTCTAAGAAGCATTCACACCATCAGGTCTCGCCTGTTCCAGGACCTCCTGAAGCCATTTCTCAGAAATATGCACAAGCCTTGAAGGTTGCATTGACCTTCTTTCCTATTCAGAAGGGTATGTCTGTCTGTATATAATTATCTTATCAAACTTGGGCTATGACAGGAAGGACTCATGATTGGCATTTTTATGAAAGGAAATTATCGATGAAGTATTGTATATGTGTGAGGATGATAGACCATTTTGTTAAAGCATATGTAATTCTGCTTTAGGTATGGACGAAAGATTCAAATAGGGATCGAACCTCTAAGTAGCAACCAAGAGATTTTGTGGTAAATTTGGCCATGAATATGGTATTATACTTTGGCTATAGTAGTAAATTTAATGTATATGAAATGTAACCATGTTGTGTGGCAATAGTGTGTTGTTATATTTCCTACATGATGAATGTCCCATAATCCTTATTTCAACCACTATCAAACCTTACTTTTGCTGCCCTACGGTGGTATGAAAATCAATGGAAAATCAGATAGAGAAAAGGATGAAGAAAAAGAAAACAAAGTGAAACAGATACTTGATTGCATGGAAGTGTACATGCCTCTTTGTATACATTATAAATATTCAAAAACACCTAGCTTGTACATGTATTTTTGTTGTCTTGTCAGAGTTAAACAAATGACCTGCCAAAGGTTGTAGGATTGTAGAAAGGGCTTCGTGACCGAATACATGGCCTTCATAGCATGAATTGTTGAATCACCTAGATCTGGTAAGCTTACCTAAAATTCACAAACCAATTTAAGTCATACAAAATAGAACCAAACAATGCTATCAACATGAATATAGTATCTTAATAGATACACAGATTTTTCAGGCAAAGGAAATAAGCCATATATTACTATCTTCATATATTAGTTCAATTTTTAGTCTTTTGTTGTAACATGCACCACATGCAACCTACAAAATCAAGATCCATTCCAAATTTAATATGAGTTGGTTTCTACCTTGTGCAAACTATCTACATGACATGCATGTCTTGCATAAGGTATTCTGATGGTTTTTATGCCAAGTTATTAAGAATTGGTAATTGCTACTATCAGATCCCAAAATAAATCACTGAAATATGTACTTCTAATCTCTCTCTCTCTCTCTCTCTCTCTCTCTCTCTCCCACACACACATATATACATGTCCATCAATTTGTGGTCTAGTCACTAGTGGCATCTTCGAGTGGTTGCTGTGAGGAAGACCTAGGTTCAAATCATGGCAGGGTTGCTCCTCCCTTGCATCACACACACACACACAAGTACACATCTAAATGTCCATCAAGCTGTTGTCTGGTGGCAACTTGGTGTGGTTGCTGTGAAGAAGACCCGGGTTCAAATCATGGCAGGCTTGCTCTTGTCTTGCATGGGATCTGTGGTTGTGGCTTACAGCTGGGCCATCTCTTTTTTGACACATGCCTTATAATATGTCACCAGAATACGTGCCTTGTTGGGATTTGTGCTAGATCATTGATGTAGGCTATGGGCAGTTAATTTGTAATTTGTGCTGGCTTAATATCGATGACCTGATCTTCACTAATAAAACATTATAGAGGGTGGTGCCATAGTTTAGAGGGATTTCAGTCCATTGGGTTGTTTTCCTTAAAATAAATATATGCTCAAAACAGTGGTTTAAGATGATTAAACTACTATATTTCTTGGGCATCAAATTTGTTTTAATCAGTTGGTGTCATTAAGCATCCTCTTCTTCTATGCTTCTTTCTTAGAATCAGATAGAGCTCAAGTGTCACAGGGGAAAGGGGTCCCTAACTGGCTGGATGGACTGGTTCTTATTTGAACTAGGTTTGGGAATACACTGGACCTAAACTGCTTTGGACTGGTTTACAGGGAAAGGAATGGTTAGACTTGGACCAAACCAGCTGGTTTTGATAACACTTGTAAAGGACCACACATGAATGCAAAATGAACATGGATGTACTCTCTGTGGGAAACAAGGGATTTGATTTATCAATTCATTTGTTTTTTTATTTGTCCCATCTCCCAGATATGACATACTCTAACTTTGTTTGATGCATCAAATTCAGCACAGTGAGCAGAATTTTCCAGTTGTTTCCATATCACATTTTACAGTTATATAGAGCTAGATAGTTCTTATGTACTTGTTTTGAATACTGCATACAACATGTTACTTGAGGTTGGTCTTTTATAGTACATTTTGATTATTGGTGGATGAAGATGTTGAAAAAACTCAATAAACAACTTAATGGGGAAGATTGGATGTGGAACAACTTGAACACATTCTGCTGGGCAATTGGTTCTATTTTAGGTTCTATGAAGAAGAAACAGGCCTGAGAGATATGATATTAATGTTCAAAATACTTTGAAGGCCATCAAGAAGATTGAGGAAGTTCATGTTAGCAGGGAGGCTAAATTATGGGAGAACATGTTTGTCTCATTCTCTTCAACTTTCCTTGTAAAAGAGTCCAGGGATAATAACTAAAAATTAACTAATTGGTTATCTTCTAGATAACCATATTTTATGTTAACTTCTATTCTCCCATTAAATGAAGGACTCAATCTCATGATGACATTACAAGGATAGTGTATGTATTGTTGTCGGTGAAGTTGGATCTAAAGAGAATTGGGGGCAAATTCCTAGAACAAGCCAAAGGATTATGGAATAACATATTTTTAAGTCCTCAGTTTCACTCTAAATCATGGCCATCGATTTTTTTTTTCATTTTTTCCCATATGTGGTTGCAGACATTTTTTCCCGTATGTGATTGCGAATTCACAACTTTGAAGAAAAGATGGTGGAGGACAATGCAAGGATTGTCCTATGTGAGGTCATGTAAAGGCATGCCAAAATATTTTAGTAGTGGATAACAATGGCTATAATGCAATCAAGTGATATAGTGTTCTTAATTGTATTCATTAAAGACCAAATATGTGTATATACTACACAATGATCGTTATAATATTATTTTTCTATTATTGTGACATTGCATAAAAGTTCTTTTCTATCAACAACGATTCTCTCTAATCCCAAGCTTCACAACCCAAAATTGAAATCATTTGGTGAATCAATTGACAATTGATTTTTGCATTAAGAGTTTGTGTTGCCATAAGGATTTATTATGTAACATTTGTAATAGTGCATTGTTTTAGGCTTTTCTATTTTCCATGATTATTTCTTTTAAAATTGAGTTTGTTGAAACTCTCACATATTTTCCAATGGTTTTCACTATATTGGGTGGTTGTAAAATGTGTCCTAAGATTGTAATCAAAAGGAATTTGGTGAGTATAGGAATTGCATTGCCCCTTCAAGAGGGGATGTTTAATTGGTGCGTTATTTGAGTGCTAATTGGTTATCCTTGAAAATATTTGTTTGTGTAGAATGTGATGAATTAACATACAAAAATAATGATTATCAAGTTACTATAGATACATAATGGCTTACCTTGTAATAGTCCTTCAAGTCTTTCAAATGCATTTATTTAGTGCAAAAATGACTTGAAGGACTAGTACAGGGTAAGCCATTATGGATCTATAGTAACTTGATAATCGTTACTTTGTATGCTTGAATAATGCAAAATTTGTTTGAATATCATCATTATCAAGCAATAACAACTTCTTAAAAGGTGCTAGCTCAATGGTAGAGCACCTGCCTAATTATAGGCAGGAGGTTGGTGGTTTGATTCCTCCGTACCCTATCATAAATCTGTGACTACAAAACCACTAAATTCATATATATACAACTATTAGTAGCTAATTTCCTATATCTAGTCGTATTTAGCTTAGTCATTAATATGTTATCATCTAGTAGTTTATTTAGTTGTATATTTGGTCATTAATTGCTGCAATCAATGACTAAAGTAATGACTAAATCCATGACTAAATCCGTGACTAAATCAATGACTAAACCATTGACTATCAATGACTAAATCAATGACTAAATCAATGACTAATAAGTCAAGCTATTAATGACTAAGTGAAATACAACTAGCTATAAGATAGTGGAAATTAGCTACTATTAGTCATCGACTAAAAAATAGTCGTTTGTAGCCTGATTTTAGTCATTTTTTAGTCATTAATTTTTCATTTTGTACTAGTGGTATCCCAAGTGCAGATGCACAAAGGATTGTTTTTATTGATACATCAAAGGTCTTACTCAGCCTATTCATAAGCAAGTTGCATTTTCTGATGTTACCATAATATTTGACATAATATTTAACACCGACATTTTCACTTTTCAGGATAATAACACTGAGGCTCGTCGAGGACACAACAATCAAACCTCAAATCACCTGAACGATATGAGAGGAACCAACCTTCAATATAATTTTCAAGATGGAATCCATATGTGTCATGTTTCAAGTAATGGTACTCGACAAAGACAAGTCAGGAATATACAACGTCGCAACAATAGAGGAGAAAGTTCATGACATAATTTCTCATCTCACTCCACGTTAAATGATAACCTCCATGCTCGAGATCATGATTTAAATATACATGCATCAAGGAACATGGTTGATTTTTTCCAACAAATGTCCTCTTTCCATCAAGGATCTCCTGCCCAAATTGATAAATTGTCGATTGTGCAAATGTGTAGTGTTTGTCATGAATCATACCCTGGAATGAATGTTTTCAGACAAGATTAAGGACCTATTTGTGTGAGATGTAGACAAGAGCGTGATATCCATCGTTTCTCTCCATATGTGTCACGTTTCAGGTAATGGTACTCGACAAAGACAAGTTAGGAATATACAACGTTGCAACAACAGAGGAGAAAGTTCACGACATAATTTCCCATCTCACTCCGTGTTAAATGATAACCTCCATGCTCGAGATCATGATTTAAATATACATACATCAATAAATATGGTTGAGTTTTTCCAACAAATGTCCTCTTTCTATCAAGCATCTCCAGCCCAAATTGATAAATTGTCGATTGTGCAAATGTGTAGTGTTTGTCATGAATCATACCCTGGAATGAATGTTTTCAAACAAGATTAAGGACCTATTTGTGTGAGATGTAGGAAAGAGCATGATATCCATCATTTCTCTCAAGATAGCAACATGAATCCTGGCAAACAACCTCATATTTTATCAATTTTGACACAGGTTGAAGAAATGTTAATAGCATGAGTGAATCCAATACTACAGGTCACACATGCACATGGAGGCCAATATAAATATAGTGGCCATACAATTAGCTTCCCACAAGATATTGTTTCAATTGTTAAGACTCTTCCTCGTTGAATAGAAGACCTAGACATATTAATTGTCAAAAGAAAAGGGCCTCCCTCCAAGCACTATGATTGCATTGTTAGTAGGTCGCTAGTCATGAATGCATTGCATTACAAAATACGAATGGAAAAATATTACTGAGATGTTGAAATCGATCCAGAATCAGTTGTATGTCTCTTGGACTAGCCAACAGATGTCTCCTCTAAATTGCATTATATAAAATCCGACATAGCCGACTCAGAAGATATTGATGCAGAAATTGATATATTTGAAATTCATCGACTCGAAACTCATCCTTCATCTTTTATAGCTAGAATGCCAAATGCACAAAGAGAAATAGAAGAGATATGGAACTTTGTTAATAAAGAATCTAATTTTTCAGATTTAGAGATGGAGTGGCTAGATATTGGTTTGTCTCCAATAAATGAATACAACACAGAAGGTTTGTTTGACATGGAATTTCTGACATTATTTCCCACAGACATTGCTGATTGGTTGCAACCACGTTTGAAGATCGTTCGCTTTCATGAATATGGTTTGCACCTACTTAAATATTGTGATCAAAGGTTTGGAAAACATCCAAGGTTTCGGTATTTTGTATTGAAAATGATAATAAGACACCAAATCCAAGGAACATCTACTGTATTCGTGAAAAAAAAACATTGAAGATGGCATACCTACAACAATTGAATATTTACGTAAGGAGCTCACTGAATTCCCAGACACCAGATTATTTGAATGATTGATGCGTTTCGGTTCACGTCTTCGAGGAAAAAAGGATTATTGGAACATATGTCAGAGTGAGCTTACCGACATGATATCACAGATCGGTTTCCCAACTTTGTTTTTCACTCTGAGTGTAGCCGATACCAAGTGGCCAGACCTACATAAAGTTATGCCCAATTCTGCACCTGTATCTACACAAAACAGAAATAGATGGAGAACTGATAATGTTATAAACCATCCACATATTGTTGTAAAGTATATGCATGAACGTTTCTTTTCCATGAATAAATCATTGTGAAATGCCTTCATGCTAAAGACTACTGGTACAGGTACATCATTTCCTTATTCTATTCTTTAACCTAATATTATTAATACATGATGAGTTTCATATGTATCAAACTCATCATCTAAAAAACTTCAAGTCCAAATTTTGTTGCATGCTAATATTATGAATATATGATGAGTTTCATAGGTATGAATGGAAACATAGGGGATCAACACATATCCATGGCTTCCCGTGGTTAGAAGGTGCACCAGACATGGAACAACTTGATTGGAAAGACATAATAAGAGTTCATGCAACAAGACGATACTTTGACAATTATGTAACAACATGGAGTCCTCGTGATGCTCACCACATGAATATATCTATTCATCAACCTCTACAGGAAGATCCTTGCTTATTGGATACTAGTGAACTAGTCAATACAAATCCCCTTAATGATTATGAGCAACTACCGAATCGAGTGCAACGACACACAATATGCAGTGTTCATTCTTGTTTACAAAAAAAGGTTCCTCCTACATGTGCCGATACAATGCACCATGGGAACTTCAAGACCAGTCGAAAATATTTGTCAATGACAAAGGACAGAAAAAATATGAACCTGCTCGCAATGATGACAGGTTAAATGTTCATAACATTCCTCTTCTTTCAATATGGCGTGCCAATGTTGATTTCCAACCAGTTCTTTCACGTCATGCAGTTTTAAAATACATTGCAAAGTATGCTTCAAAAGCTGAGAGAAGATCAGAAAGCTATCAAGACATGTTGAAAAGAATTTCCCATGTCGTTGACTCTAAAATTCCCTCTATATGTGCATATAAAACATTTTTGGCCGAAACAATTGTGGAAAGAGATATAGGAGCACATGAAACATGTCATATGTTGTTAAAGTTTCCTCTTGTTATTTATAGCTGTAAATTTGTTTCAATTAATGTTGGCATAAATATATTCAAAATAGTTTCTTCTGACTCGGATAACAACAAATTCCCAACAAGCTCTGATTTTTTAGAACAATACCAAAAGAGACCTCCATTTCTGGAGCACCTATCTTTGATTGAAACTGCACGATCCCAGTCTTTTAGTGGATGCCGTAAGAAAGAACTGTGGAAGCCAAGAGATACACCTATGATAGTTCATGTATGGCCAGGGTTCTGTGAGGTTCCTAAGAGCAATTCAGAGTCCTTTGAGTCATTTTTCCTTAGTGAATTACTTCTCTATAAACCGTTCAGAAACATTCAGATTGATATTGGCGTCAGCACATAAATTATTATTCACAATTGGAGGAGCCTTAGATATCGAGCTTGGCATGTCAATAGGATACCTTTGGCACCATATACCATTGAAGAAGATGATGATACACATCAAGATGAAGTGATTCATGACAATGACATGGATGAGTGGGAGATGTTATCTCATCTTGTTCCTCCCAATACTGTTCAAGTTTCAGACATTGATACTCTTGGTCGCAAACACTTTGACTTGATCCATGCATGGAATAGTACTATAGGTTCAAATAGCAACTTAGAGGACCCAACAGATTTCATAAAAAATGCACGTTCAAGAGGATCCATACCAGATCTCTCACATTATAGGTCGACTTCTCCATCCTCATTTTCTAATAAGCAACGTCTTTGTTTGAAATTGTTATTGAACATTTCCATGAAGGACTGAATGCAGACCCACTCAAGATGATAATTCAAGGAATTGCAGGAATAGGAAAGTATTACCTTATACATTGTATTGCGCATGAATTTTCAATGCATTCTAGAAATGGAAAAATCCCTCTACTATTTCTAGCACCTACAGGAGTAGCTGCGTTCAACATACGAGCTAAAACAATTCACTCGGCCCTTGGAATTCCTATTAAAGACTTCAAATCTTTACACGGTCAGTTACTTTCTGTATTCCAAGAAGAAATGCGATATTTTACACACATTTTAATTGATGAAATGAGTTTCAATGGGCCAAGGTTGTTCATACAAATTGATTCACGTCCACGTGAGGCATTTACAAAAAAAAACCAGTTCCATTTGGTGGAAGATCATTGATTCTTGTTGGAGATATTGGGCAGTTGCCTCCTGTCAAAGATAAACCATTGTACATAGGAAACACGGTTGGTAGGGTTTTATGGAAATATTTTAGAAAGGTTGTTACATTGGACATGATATTTCATCAACAAGGGACAGATCCAAATCAATTCAATTTTAAGAGGTTGGTAACAAACATAAGAAATGCAAACCCAACAGTGGATGATTGGAATCTTTTAATGTCATGAAAATATGCAAATATAGACGCTATTGAAATTAATAATTTCAATTTAGAAATCCATTTATTTCCAATTGCGAACACCTTGGTAAATGTACATAATAGATGTATGCTAAAGTCATTAGGAATTCCTATAGCACGATGCGTTGTTGAACATACGAAGATTAAAGATTTTAATGATGCTGCTGATGACCAACTTTAACAAGAATTGCTTTTATGTCTTGGTCAACGAGTCATGTTGAGGTGTAACTTGTGGGTGGAAGCAGGGTTAGTAAATGGAGCACTTGGGACAGTTCAAAACATATTTTTCTCTGATGGATATAAACCACCACAACTACCAATGTATGCTACAATCTCTTTTGATAATTACATTGGCTTACCATGGGATATCAAATATCCCAAAATTGTGCCAATATCACCTGTGTTTAGAGGAACTTGCAAGAAAATCCCATTGTGTATGGCTTGGGCTCTTACCATACACAAATCACAAGGTTTGAGTTTACAAAGAAAAACCATTGATATAGGTAATGCAAAGCGGAAAGGTTTAACTTTCACAGCAATTTCAAGGGTCAAATATATTGATGGTTTACATATATCTCCTCCGTTTACATTTGGAAGGTATTCATAGATGGCCAAAAGTGCATATGCTACAATCAGGAAGAAAGAAGAACAATGGTTGCAATCCATTTCAACTTAAACATCGCAACTATGAGGTTATTAGGTAACTTGATTGTTTATTGTATAAACATTTATATTTACATGTTTCATTCTTATTATTTTCATTGGCAGCAAGAAGTATAGATTGCAAGAGGGCAAACCAAATTACAGACATAATAGGTTTAATCTCTATTTATTCATTCTCTTCATACAGTTGTCAAGAAAAAGTTTTTTTTTTCTTTCTATATGTTGACCTACACTATTTCAATATGTTCAATTAAAATGCGATTAATAACCATTTGTTAAGCTATATTACGATATAAAAAAATAGTGGCAACCATTTTTTTTATTACTAATTTAATTGGATTTTTGTTCTTCATAATATTTCTTTATGTGTTCAAAGAGTAAATATTTAGTTAGTTATCTTTTTTTTTTCATAATATCCTCACAAGTAAATGTATTTTTTTTCAATTGAGTTATATTGATTAAATGTGAATGTAATGATGAAATGTGCTACATAAATATTATTGAATGATAGATTAGCAGATGACATGACAATGATTTGAACATATATAACCATGAGCATGCATGTTACCATTTTATGTGTTATGCAACTTACATTTTGTTATATTGTATAATTTAATTCTTATTGATATGTTGGAATTTTATTAACTAGCAATTGCTCCAAGAAGGTGCAATAATACGTTGATGGGTTGTTGTTGGAAGGTAAGAAAGGATGAAAAGAGGAGCTAAAATCAAGTTGGTGTAAAGATGACATTTTACTTTGAGGAACTAGGAATAAGTTTTGCAAGGAAGGGAAATGAAGGGACAACTATAAGAGACAAATGAGACAAATTGTTCACGTCATAATGCAAGGTGGTTGCAACCTGCAACTTTTTTTCTTTTGTAAAACAAAGGAGTGATGGTTTCATTTAGTGTTCTCAACAAACCACACACCAAAAGAGAAAATTATCACCAAGAAATAGAGACAAATCACTCACTTGGATATACAATCTACCACTTTAACCCAATGAGTTCCTCACTTAGGAGGAAAGCGATCCCTCAATATCAACAAATTGGTAGGTTAGCAATTAAGCTAAATGTTGACCTTTTACAATTGTTTGTTGTTACCTTGGTTCATCACTATTTCACCCTACAAGTTTTCATTTACCCAAAAACAAGTTTATGTATTCATTTCTTTGTTGTAGGTGGGCTCTTTACTTGTTTGCAGGCTTATTCCATAAATTACAACCTTCTAGCAAGTGTGTTTGCTTCTCGGCATGCCCATTCATTATTCTCATTAGATTTCAAATTGGTTTGGTGTTGCATGTTATGATACACTCAAGATATCTCCATTCAAAATGACATTCCCCATTATAGATAAATTTCATGTGAAACATCCTATCTATCTTAAAAGCTTTGAAACCTAAAACATCTTTAAATTATTACATTTTAAACACATCCACAGTCTCAAATATTTAAAAAATTTAAAACTATGATCATCCTAAATACCAAGAACACTATAGATTAGATGAATAGAGACATCAAATTCAAGTTCATTCAAGGTTTCCACCTTTCCTTGCTCATTTTTTCCTTTCCTTCTCAACTGTATTCTGGCTAAATGAGTTATTGCAACCACAAATCCAACACGATGAGCATACATATTTTGGAAAATCAAGAACAAGATATTATATGCGTTGTTTGTTGTGGGGAAGGTGACATAGTCTCTTTGTCTCTTTAACATTCAGAAAGAAGTTGAAATGCCTTCAAAACTTGAGAATGTTTTTGGATACCAGAAAAATTCAAAGAAAGGCTCAGAAATTTTGAGGATATGTGGAAGGATGGTCTAATAAGAAATTTGAACACTGCCAAGTTTTGAGCATAATATTTTTTCATCCTGCCAGAATGATAACTAAGTTAATTTAATTAAAAGGAAAACCTTTGAAATTGTTTGATCAGTCAAGGCTCGAAACTATAGTCTTGTATGTCAAATCATCACAATTTTACAATATTTGTTTTTAGGATCACACTAAGTCTAACTCAAAGAATGTAATTATGATTCTCTCGTTCACGTCCAAAATATTAATCGCTTCATAGTTTGAGTTGTTTCCTAGTTTTAGGATGTAGGGTTGATAGGTTCTAATTGAGAATATTGTAGGTCATAAAACAACGATTCTCTAACCTAACTATAGGGTTTCCATGCAATGAACTTAGCATTTCAGAGATCAGGGAGAATTGTGTACAAAATTAGTTTTGTAGATAATGGAATTTGAATGTTTATAACTTATATGATTTAGAATTTGAAGATGGGGTTGATATGATATGATTTATTTTTCTTATTTCGGTAGGTTGTTGTTAGAAAAAGAGACCATTCAATATCAATTTATGTTCCATCACATCCTTTCTATTAGGAGTCTTGTTGCAATCATCTTCACAATTAGAGTTGTCCTGATACAATCTTCTATATTCTTCTGCATAGTTAAAAATATCAATTTCTTCCCTACAAGAGTAGAAGGAAGATGTAACCCATAGTTAGCTTCATTGAAAATCCTCTTGCATGTCCACCATAAATCTGTAGTTCAAAGGATTACATAAGATCTCATGTTTCGATAATT
>LPNX010781402.1:0-18125 GCA_001517045.1 Pseudotsuga menziesii | reverse complement strand
ATTTTGAAATTTTTGTTAAGTGCCTTTCAAATATTGATTAATTTATGTTCTACATCTTTCAAATTCGTCGAATCTAATCTAACATGTGTGATTCTAATTTTCTATTTAGATCAATAAAAAAAATACAGATAAAGAAAAATCAGTCAACTGCTATGAGATTCATAAACCAATTAATCTCATGAATCCAAACCTGGAACCAACATTACACTTTAAAATTGTTACAAAATAGAAGAGGAAGATGATGGTTATCTTAATAGGTCAAATACACATATTAAAAATATATAAAATAAAAGGCAAGCAAAAATAACATACAAGGACATAGACATGTAGAAGGATGCAATACAAAATAGAGGAGAATGACTGGTAGACTATAAAGATGCTCTTCTCGTCAAAGTATCAATGCAAGTGTTATTACTCCAAATTGAACTAAAACCATTAACTCTTAAGGAATATGATTCCTAAATCCTGACGGGTGAGGTAATTTGATAACATAAATTGTCAATTATAATTCCAAGATATCAGATTCAGAAATCCAATCACGCTAACATGAGAATAGAAACCCCGGCCAGGCTTACTTATGGGTTTATCGTCCCATAAAAAAAGGCAGGTTCCCATTTTTTAAAATTTTTGTTTTATTTGGAAAGAAAAATTGCTATGACATATATTGTATAAATGTATTTCATCATACTAACAGAGCTTGAACGACCTGGATAAACTTTTGAATTACCTCTCTCTAGTAGATAGCTAATAAGATCAACTTTGTTTTGGAAAAAAGTGCCCCATACATGATAGTCGCAACATTGAGCATAGTATCCATGCAAATATCATGACCCTGCTAGACAGTTATGGAAACAAGAGTATATTAATTACAAGATTTATAATCTAATATGAAATATATAGAAATTCCAAACGGGAGAGTTTCAAAACAATAAAGATGTATGCAAAAGAACACAATTGACTCCAATTCAAGTAAATGGTAACACATTGTGCTTTATAATACCTCCCATTTTTCTTTACAAAATTTAAGTTCAGTGAATTTAAATGCGGAAATGTTTACAACCTACTTTAACTTAGGATCAATGGATTCCATTCATGGTGAAACTCCATTGTGAAAAAAAATAGTAAATTTACATTGCACCACATCAATTAAAAAAACATTGAAATTTTGTTTCACCGATGTTTTGATCAAAAACCAATGGACACAATCAGATAATAATTATGATGGAGTATGAGTAATCAAATGTCTAAGCTACAGTGTAAATAGGAATCAATGGATGTTTTTCACGTCTAGACTTAGATCAACTATTAATGAGTTTCTTCTACACACTGAGACAAACCTTGGATGGAAACTGAAACTAATGAGGGATCTATTATGCAACCAAAGGGAAAAGAGGTTTGTGTGTGTAATTTATTTAATATTACAAATTTAAAAAATGAAATAGATGCCACATATAAAAGCTTACAAACACTTAATAGAATAGGAGACATCAATGATGGGACGATGTATGGAGATAGAATGTGTAGTTGTTTTGATGAGCATTATGGAGTTCCAGTATCATGCAATTGTTGCAAACCATTGAATAAGAGTTACATACAAAATATCTCAGGAATTCAAATCCTCAATTTGAAATAAAGTTGCTGATCAACCAAAGATATATTTTTAGCTACAAATAGATTTGTGACACCAAAATGAATGCATTCAACATATATCCGGGTTTTGTATATAAAACACAAGTTCAAGAATTAAAGTTTAAACAACATAACCTGTAACCTCACATTGGAATCTAGTAGTCTACAGGTTTAACAAGAGAAATATATTATAGGTGTGTATTGATGGAATACCTTATGCATAAAGGTTTCTTCATCTCTGTGTTTTTCTGGAATTGTTAATATAATCAGATGCATGCATATATATTTGTAAATCTCTCGTGATCTGTGACTTCCAGTGAAATCCCATATCCAGACAACAAATGTAAGCTAACCATTTCAATTCTATACCTTTTAAATATAAAGAAGCAAAATGTATGGCCTTTCCACAAAAATGAAACTACTACAATACCTTCAATCTCCTATCTGAAAGGGCCATTCAAAATAGATAATTCCCCCATTCAAACCATGAGTTTCCATTGTAAGATTTCTAATTTATTCAAATGATTTTTCCCTTGGTTTATCATTCCACAGAGTACTTGACACTTGATATGACTTCTATAGTTCATGCCAATTATTTAAGGCCATCAATTTCCAAATCAATCCATAATATTAATGCAAACGGATTTCAAATGTTTGGCATCATCATTGATGGTGAAAACAACAAAGTTCCCATTTCAGGTAATGTTAAACTTCTGCAGTCACTTATTTCAGAGGACCCACCCTTCGGTATACTTTATCATAATAAGTGATGAAAGATGAAGAAAAAAAATGACAAAAGGGCAAAGTATCCCTGACACAATTAAAGAACTATCTAGGCACATGCATCAAAACAAAAGGATCTTACAAGTTTCTGAAGACATAAGAGCTCTATCATTGGAAAACTACCTTCTGCAACTTGGAATTTCCAGTCTTGACAACATAAAAGGAACAAACTAGCATCAATAGAGGTCAAAGCTATGCCATCATACCATTATCAAGGTCTGTTGCATATTTCAGCTGTGCCACTATAAATATATCCCATAGATTCCTAGTATCCCTGGCACAATTAAAGAACTATCCAGGCACATGCATCAAAGCAAACACATCTTACAAGTTTATGAAGACATAAGAGCTCTATCATTGAATTACTACCTTCTGCAATTTGGAATTTCCAGTCTTGACAACATAAAAGGAACAAGCTAGCATCAATAGAGAACAAAGTTGTGCCATCATATCATTATCAAGGTCTGCTACATCTGCCAGCTGTGCCACTATAAATCTATCCCAAAGGTTCAAGTAAGGTTCTCTTTATATCCTGATCGTCCTTCTCACCAGGGGATTCCTTGTTTTTCTGTGATTGAATTAAATTTACTCCACGTGATTGTTGTGAAGCCTCCTGATCAGCCTTCTCACCAAAGGATTCCTTGTTTTTCTGCAATTGAATTCAGTTTAGTCCATGTGATTGTGAAGCCTCTTCTGGAATGACTCCCATCCCTGTCAGTGGAGTTTGATAACTCCAAATATGAGGCTGGTATGGTTTCTGATGAGGAGGGGGACTCTAGCTGGAGGACCCAGTCCAAAACTGTTTATGAGTCTTCTAGCTCAGTAATTCCCAAGATGCCTCAGTCAACATGAAGGGGGCAAGGAAAGGGGCAAAAAAGTTGTAGCTGATTGTTCTGGTATGTCACATGTGCACTGAGGCTCAGACTAAGTTCCTTGAAGAGCTGGAGAAGTGGGGTGCTACTTGTAAAGACACAAAAATTCTTCTAGCCCACCAGTATAAATAAACCCCCAAAAGGCACAGGCTATACCATTGGAAGGGAAATTCTGAATATGTCCACAATCTGCAAATCAAACTCACTGAATGGACCCTTGACTCTGAAAACAAAGCCATGGGAATCAATATCAGTAAAGAGGATTGGAAGGAGGATATTGTTAGTGATTGAGCAAAATATGAAGAAACTTGAACTTTAAAACTTTAATTCATAATAACAGTGCATATAAATCTCATCAATAATCCAAAGACACAAATCAAACCATAGAACACAAGATATACCCTGGGAAAACCCTCTACTAATTCATAGGATAAAAAACCCAGCAAATAATCTTAGAGTATGATAGATTATTAGCAGAGAATGATTACAACACAATAGTAGGTTGCTTTCACCGAGAGCACCGGAGAGAGGAGATCTAATGGAACACCGTATCTAACTTGCCAAGTGCATAGCAATTTAATAACAAGTCAAATTAGGTTTTACAACAAAAATAGAATGGTTGCATGTAGCAACAACTTGTTAACACTTTGAACACTGATCCATCTTCAATCATGCACCCCCATGATCTGGTGCTAAGATAGAACTCCATAATTATATCCCACAAGAAGATATGTTCCTTCCATAAATTAACTAACTCTAACTGAGTTGTTAACTGAGCTGAACAGAATGGTACTACATGCAACTGAGTGTAACTGCATACAACTAAGTGTAATTGCATACAACTAAATGTAACTGAACTGAATGTAACTAAACAAAACTGAATGTAATTGAACCGAACTGAATGTAATTGAACATAACTAAATGTAACTGAACAATAACTGAATTGAATTGAATGTAACTGAACAGTAACTGAATGTAATCGAACAAAACTAGTGCTTCTCCATCAATGTTTATTTCCAACAATCACTTCCATAAGTTAAGGAGTTGATTCCTTAATTAACTGAACTTGTTTACCATAACTAATACTCAACTGATATCTAATCAATTCGAGTTTACTTGGTGGAAACATATGCAATTTGAGTTCTCTCTCTTTCTTTGTGCTTATATTAAATATCTTGCATGGTCCATATGTGTTTTCATTAAATAATCATCTTTAGCATATCATACTCATAAGATTGCTTCCAAACCTATGGTCATATGTATTCCCTTGGGTCATATAGTCACATGCTAAAGTAAATCACTCTATGGGTAGCTAATCCCTAAAGGAGACTTCCTCTGCCTCTCAGCGAGGGAGACATTCTCTGCCATACCAAGCTTATCTCGGAAGTGTTTAAACTTCGTCACAAATAGAGGCTTGTCACAAATTTGCAATCTTCTCATCAATACCTATGTACTGGAAATCATGACCATGACTTCAACGAAGTAAAAATTCATCTCGAATGTGTTTTATCGTAAAACACATATAGGGTTTCAAGAAAGCTTGACTATTAATACCTAATGACTATAGGCTCAAGTCTTTCACCCTAGTAGGTATCATCCCAAGCTACACTACTCCTTAGTATGTAGTACTATCCACAAAACACATTTTGATTTTGTAGTACTCTCATACATACATATTTCTTATGTAGTACAAGCCGTAATACACTTAGCTTTTGTAGTACTAACCTCAAATTACATCGCTTATCTCAGGCTAAAACAGTAGCTGGATAGCACAATCAAATAATAGGTCTTCCATGTATTAAATACAATAAAGATCCTATTCTAATGTACCTCAAAGGTACTCAAACATATGCTTAGTAGTAAGCATAAAACATAACAGGTCTGCTCAAAGACCAACCGACTACTTACACAAAGTAGCATCATCTGGATCCAATCCAGAATAAAGTTTCTCTAAACTAGAAACCATGGATTTTTTTAAATCCATCACATGCAACATTATAGAACAAATGTGTAATAACATGCAGAAATAAATACTTATATTTTCTTTCATTCTTCAACATTTGTTGACTTCTTGAATCTTCTGTTATCTAGATAAGTTCTTTTGAGCATGCCATTCTCTGTAATGTTCTTCAAGTCATGATCACTTTCTCAGTGATCCTTCTCTTTATATTTGCAGCACCCCAACTACCTCTCCGAGAGGTTGGAACTATTCTCTAATAGTCTAGACTATAAATAGTCTCTGATACTTTTGACCATGTCTCTTCTCATGTGGATTCTCTCCACAATATATCACAGCCCTGGACCACCTAAGTCATGTATGATGACTAACTGGTGGGGAATTTATCTGCTTTCACCCTTGAAGACACATCAATACTCCCTCTTCAACTAGAGGAGTTATTATGTACTATACCAAGCTTGTCCCAGACAGAAGCTTAGTAAGAATGTTGGCAATGCTGCTCATCTATGGATATGTACCATGTCTCAAATATAACTGACTAGAACCCTGAAAAGATTTACTGATTTTCAACATGCTCTATCTATAGAAACACATGTGATCTTCCTCGATCACTATATTAGTCAGATTTCATATATCTTTAAAACTTTATTCCACTGATCAAGATATATATGAGTTCACATACACTTGTACCAAGTAGGTACCACAACACATGATTTGTACATGTCTATGTACAAACTGCAAAGTACATAACAGATCTTGGGACCTGTGACTAACCAAATACATCTCAATTGACTTGAGATCCTCCAAATATGAAATAAGAATAGTTTCATATTTACCTTCATATGTGTGGCCATGGATATGTAGTCCATCATCCTGAAACTCTTCAGGCTCTTTTACTGGACATTTTCCTTAACTGAGGAAAATCTTTGTCCGGTGATTGCCACACCAATAATCATAAGAATCATAACAATATTATTGAATACAGTTCTCAGCTTCCTTTTGAATATTACCATCATGCATATCACCTTTTTTTTTAATAGGAGGTCCATCAACCAATTACACTAGTTCTTCATGAGCTAGCGAGACTAGCAACTCCCTCTCACCATGCAAAATGTGAGAATCATAATATGGGTTTACCATCACGGAGACTTATGCTCATATATATATGAAGCTCTTTATTTGACACATGAATCTAAATAATATAGAATATCTCCAGGAGTCTTCACATCTATCAAAATATAATTAAGCCATCTATTTTGTCTGCTTTCCAAGAGACATAGGAACCTCCCGAATTGTTCTCTTCTAGGCTCTGCCATTAGAATGACTCCACTATCATGTCCTTCTTTACTTGTAGGTAATGGCATATTAATTTTCCCTACAAGACAAATTATTCTCATGGCTAGAACTATTTCATACTCATGAATTTTATTCACATGAAATACTTTCAATTTACTGATAAAGATTTACTTAGTTATGTATAGATATTGACCAACCGATTGATCATAACCCATTATAATCTTATGTACTGATATGCAACCCTATATTAGTCCTATATCAGACCAAAAATTCATTTTATGAAAGAAATATATAGTCCCATGTTCATATCTCATGAGGTAAGCATGAAGCCCTCTATCTAGCCAATCATGTAGTCTTATGTTCACAGTTCATGAAACAATCATGCTTCCCTAGATCTCATGTCTTATGAATGATGTTTTCAACCTTGTATCATTTATACATAAGTCTTATATCAGTATTTTTATCATCTCGCAAAATTTAGACTCATGAGATTGATAACATTCCAATAAAGATAGGAACAACAATGTATATGCTAAACACAATTCCAAGTCCAGGAATACATATTGTAATAAAACATAATCTGATTTTATAAGAGCATATGATAATTAAATAATCATGCATCCCAACATTCATATCGCATGAATCAATTATGCATCTCTATAATTATGAAACAAGCATGCAACTCTATATTCATATCTTTATGAAACAATCATGCATCCTTTATATTCATAATCATGCATGCTCTATATTCATATATTATGAACAATCATGCATCCTATATATTCATATTTTATAAAATAATCATGCATGCTCTATATTCATATCTTATGAACAATCATGCATCCTTTATATTCATAATCATGCATGGTCTATATTCATATTTTATGAACAATCATGGATCCTCTATATGATTGTAATGCAACCATTCAAAAGCATATAGATCTAAGTAGCATATAATAAACAAATTGGGTACTTATCTTTTTATTGTTTTGCATGCTCCCTCTTGATCTTTGCTTCCTTGTGGAGATTACTTTAGTCCCTCGGTCTTGGTCTCTTTGCAAATTTGAGTGCATGCAGGAGGTAGCAAATCTCTGCATGGAGAAATTGGATCCCATGCAACCTGAAGTGAATGTTCTTCTTTCAAAGAAAAATTCTTCCAATGATCATCCTCTTCTTTGGATGATATCTTAACTCTTTGAGACTCTCATTATACACAAGATCCATTGAATAATGATAATATCCAACTTACAACTCTTGGATTTGTTCCATCAATTGGTCCACTTTGAGAAAACAACCATAACATGAATTCTGAGAATTTCATCTTCAAATACCTGATCGTATCTCTCACATAGTTGCGTATTTTTTAAATATTCATGAAGTAAGCTAAATTGACCAATTTCGGAAGTGGGTTTTCAACCGTTTTGTCTAATTCATCACAGATTGATCAAAACGTCTCCACAAAATTTGTCTCCTGATAAGTGACATAAATTGTGCATCTTGATTTGCTCTTTAATTCGCCCTACATAAAAAGTCCTCACTCACTGAGGTCAGGTAAACATCTAGATCATTATCCTCAAGAATGATTCACACTCTTGCCTTCAATTTGGAAGTATCTTCAAACTGGTCTTCCAGTTGGATGTAAATCGATGCCATGGCTTGAAGCTCTTTGCTCAATACTTCTCAAGACCACGTAGGATTTAGTTGCTTACGCAAAATAAGCACTTGCACACCCTTGCTTTGATACCATGTTAGTGATTGAGAAAAATATGAAGAAACTTGAACTTTAAAAATTTAATTCATAATAACAGTGCATATAAATCTCATCAGTAATCCAAAGACATAAATCAAACCATAGAACACAAGATATACCCTGGGAAAACCCTCTACTGATTCAGAGGATAAAAAACCCAGCAAATGATCTTAGAGTATGATATATTATTAGCAGAGAATGATTACAACACAATAGCATATTACTTTCACCGAGAGCACCAGAGAGATGAGATCTAATGGAACACCGTATCTAACTTGCCAAATGCATAGCACTTTAATAAAAAGTCAAATTAGGTTTTACAACAAAAACGTAATGGTTGCATGTAGCAACAACTTGTTAACACTTTGAACACTGATCCATCTTCAATCATGCGCCCCCATGATCTGGTGTTAAGCTGGAACTCCATAATTATCTCCCACTGTGGAAATTGAACCCAGTGTTAGAACAATTACACTCACAACAATTGCCAATTACACATGCAAAATTACTCACAAAAGAGACTGAATATGGAGCTGAACACTAATCTGTATTGAATAAGTGTACAATACCCAACCTTGTGAAGTCATAGGCTACCACAATAAATAATTACATGAGGGATTTTAATGCATGAAGATTCCATTCGAATCTAGTCAAAATCAGGCTTACTAAATCTAAGCAAATACCCCATAGGTGCATAAAGCAGTTTACAAAACCTTCTAGGAGCTCATGAATTGGAAAAATCAATTAGGCAAGCTAATAGTGGATGGAAGGACAACTCATACATGCTTTTCATAGGAGAAAAGAGTGGAGGATGTGGAGGACAAAAAACAAGTTAACTTCACATAGTCAAACTTTCCCAATTGCCTTAAAGCACTGAAAAAGCAAGCAATAAAGTAGAAATAGTAGACATGCGCTAGGGAGGCCAGGAATAAAGCAGATTTGATTCCAGGAGGTTTCCCAAGTGCTCCATGACTCAAAATTAGCAAGTTTTACCACTATGGATGTGTAGATGAAAACTTGCATAAGGTGGAATATGGAAACTAGGCAAATAAGACAAAAATGGATTAATTAATGTCTAATGTAGCTAACTATGGGTTGATTATTCTAACACCTACAAGAAGATATGTTCCTTCCATTAATTAACTAACTCTAACTGAGTTGTTAACTGAGCTGAACAAAATGGTACTACATGCAACTGAGTGTAACTGAACTGAACTGAACTGAATGTAATTGAACTGAACTGAATGTGACTGAACAGAACTGAATTTAACTGAACTGAACTGAACGTAACTGAAGAGAACTGAATGTAACTGAACATAACTGAATGTAACTGAACTGAACAGAATGTAATTGAACAGAACTATTGCTTCTCCATCAGTGTTTATTTCCAACAATCACTTCCATAAGTTAAGGAGTTGATTCCTTAATTAACTAAACTTGTTTACCATAACTAATACTCAACTGATATCTAATCAATTCGAGTTTACTTGGTGGCAACATATGCAATTTGAGTTCTCTCTCTTTCTCTGTGCTTATATTAAATATCTCTGCATGGTCCATATGGGTTTTCATTAAATAATCATATTTATCATATCATACTCATAAGATCGTTTCCAAACCTATGATCATATGTATTCCCTCGGGTCATATAGTCACATGCTAAAGTAAATCACTCTAGGGGTAGCTAATCCCTAAAGGAGACTTGTAGCACTTGTTGACCATGACTAGCCATAAATCACATAGTATATCTACTTTACATAGTAAAGTGCACCACCTCACAACATGAGGATATTCGTAGGGCTACACAAGCCTACTGTCCACCTTAATTATATGAGGATATTCGTAGGACTACACAAGCCTACTGTCCACCTCAATCATATGAGGATATTTGTAGGACTATACAAGCCTACTATATTGATATTAATCACAATATTTTACAACATCACCACCTCAATCATATGAGGATATTTGTAGGACTACATAAGTTTACTATCTTGATATTACTCACAAGACTAGAGAATGACTCCTGATGCTGTAATCTCAACAGATATAAATGGAAAGGCTATTAATGTCACTAAGGAATTTGACAAGCTAAAGGATCAAGCACAGTCCCAGTTTCCCGAGCTGGTGGATTGAAAGGCGAGGTTTACTGTTTCATGGAGATTATTGTCACAAGGGATTGTGCATGGATAAAACCTGAAGCTATGCTCAACACAAAACAAAAATCCAAGCACCTCTAGAGATTGATGTTGAGTAATTCTTCTATATACTTATGCTACTGAATGCAATCAGCTAAATACGGGGTACCATATATGCCTAGATTCATAATTAGGACCATATACCAAGATCAGTGTTTAAATCTGGAATTGGAAATAACTTGACAGGGCCAAAAAGTCAGAATGACTTGACCAAAAGTCGGCAAGTATTCAAAATGCAAAATATTTCGTTTTTTTCAATTAAATTAAAATATAAACTTACAACAGAACAATTGGTAATGAGTAACTGAGATGAGAAGTTGTAAATGTAAGTTTATGAGTTCAAATCCCTTGTGGGTACTTACTACTTACTTACAAAGAAAAAAACTGAGAAATATATTGGCTTTTATACAGAAAATTTCATGGTGCAGGCGATATGAATTGCAATTTTTTCAATAATAAATGTGAATTTTCCAATCCTTTTATTCCAATTTCATGGTTGGAGATTAACTTGGGGAAAATTAAACAATCAGTGGTTTTTGCAATGGAGGTAATCTCACATTTCCAAGACAATCATATCCTCTGCCATTCTGATATGGCAACCATAGTTTCCTCATGACAAGTGAAGAAAACAATAGTATAACAAAGACCAGGGAAGCAAAAACAATATACAACTAGCAGAGATTTTGACAGTTAGCTATCACCCTCAAAAGAAGACAATCCATGTCTTTGTAAATCTATATAGTATAAATATAATGTTTGTGCTAGTTTGTTGGAATAGCCCGTAAATCCTGAAGCTGTATTCAAGACAAAAGAAAAAGCCAAGCCCCTCTAGAGATTGATGATGAGTAATTGATGAATAAAAAACGAAAGATAAGTCATTGATTATTATCATACTTATGCTACTGGATGCAGTCAACTAAATACGATATGCTATATACGCCTAGGTTTAGAATTAGGACCATATACTGAGGTCCAGAAAGAAGTAACAAGTGTTGCAAAATTTGGACTTGGGAATAACTTGACAGGACCATAGAAAGGGAATAACTTAGCCCAAAGTCAGAATGCAAATAATTCATTTTTTTTATTATATTAAACTATAAACTTACAACAACAACAGAGAAAGATTTTGACTTCAATACCAGAATTTTCGCGCTTCAAGCATTTTTTTTTTTTTAAAAGTGACTTTTTAAAGTTTTTAAAACTCACAAGTTTTTTATTGTGATTTCCTATTTGGGGATTAACTTAGGGAAAATCGATAACCACTATTCTCACAACATTTTCAACCATAGTTTCCGGACAAGTAAAAAATAGTAGTATATTAAAGACATCTACAGTTAGTAGAAACTTTGACAGTCAACCCTTGCACTTAGAAGAAGACAATCCATGTCTTTGTATATTCTATAAATATAGTGCTTATGCTAGTTTACTAGAAGCCTGTAACTCATGTACAACATATTCAAATGCCAAATCCAAACAGAGTAGGGGTAATCCTAAATTTCCCAATTTTATATATTTAATATAAATACTTATTTATATTTTCCAAAAAAAACCAAGACAATGGCATGTTACAGAGTTTAATGTTCAAAAGCATCATCATGCTATAATGTTTTCAATAGTTGTTAATGCTTTTACCCTACTTGTAATCATACACATAAATGTCATACAAAATTTTAAAAACACATATATATACTAACCTTATTAGTTTGTTGGCAATGAGGGAAGGTACAAGGATCGATCTTGGGTTCCTCCGACATTCCCAAGCAACTCAAATGAAAACTTCTCCTGCATTGCCCACAATACTGTAAGCACTTTCCCTGTCCCTCCTTGCAAGGCAAACAACAGGAGGGTGAGGCAAGCGAAACTCCGTCACCTGCCCAATATATTTTCCGGTCTCAGCTGGACCCCTTATTGTCTTTCCTGCTCTCAGTCTTTGTTTTGTTCAATATATTTTTTCCAGTGTCTCTATTTACAGTATTCCTCCCATCTCGTTACCATTTCACCATACTAGTTGGAAAAACCATTGTGTAGAACAAAATCTAGAAAGAAAATAAATAAATAAAAATATTGAAACCCTGCTCCTACTCTTGGACAAAATAAATCAAGCAGCGAATGTGCGCCTCTGATATTTATGAAAACATAGATAAATACATTGTTTATTGCTGATATGAGTTGACAGTGTTCAAACCACGGTTTTGATGAGGCTAGGTCGAGATTGAATGGAAAAACCGAAAGGCCTCTGGTTGTTGCAGTCCAGGTTTGATCCATAGCTGATGCCGAGAAAGTCGCAGTATGTCATGTAGAAGCCAATGATGATGTTGGTGACCATTCCATATCCCTCTGCTCTACCAACAACGATGTCACTTTCGGAGGGACTCCATATCCCGGTCATCACGTCGTGGTAGGAAGGCTTTGGATACTGAGGGGTCATCCAGAACCAAATTGCAGTCTTAAAGGAGATCGTGGCATCGTTAGTAACAATATATGGGTTGTTTAGACAGTTGAATCCAAGTTCCCTCCTGGCCGGTCCATAGTTGTAGTTCCTGAATAGTGTTTTTCAAAGAAACTTTAGAGAAAAATTCCCTTTTATGGGATCTCGAATCTCCACAGCCCATTTTCTCGGTGGAAGTCGTCTGATACCTCTGTACAAATTCATCCTCTTCCTCCCTAGGCTCTTGGATGCATACTTTTTGAAATCCTTCAGAGGAGAAATCACCCCATTTTCAGTACCTTCAAACACCAACCAAAGCCATTGATGAACTTAGTGAACGTCTCGAAAACTGACCTTAAACCCCTGGCATTTACATGCTGAGATCGGTTGGAGGGAATAAAATCCGAGATTATGGCACCTCTAGACATCATTTTTATTTCGAACCAGTGCTTCTACCTCCTAAGCATGCAGTGGAACCATAACCTTTTGAAGAAACTAGCGAATATGAAACCATCGGCTACCGCGATCACTATTGAAGATGAAAACTGGAAACCGGCTGCACGAAAGATTTTTTTTGAAACAGGATATTTTAGAAACATGTGGCATTTTTTCATTCACTGGAGGGACGACTACCTTAATAGTGTTTTTTCAAAGAACTTCAGAGAAGAAAACGTCTATCGACGTAATTATGAATTTCATGTTTGCCAATCTAGATTTAACATAGAAGGCATGGTCAACGCATTTCATCTAAATAATCACTATGTTTGATATATATGGAAATATATAACATTGATATACACCTCATGATTCAAAATTTATTCCTTCTTATCTATTCCCACCTAACCACTGTGGGTCTCAAATAAATGGAGGGTAATTTCAATACTTAAAGGTGGCCGTCAAACATAAACACAATTTGTTATATCCAATTTATAGGGAAGAAACAATAGTTTAGCGCATTTATAGAGGCAAAATGGAAACATGAATGGAGTAGCATAGGTTCATACTCAATATGCAAAAGGAAAAATAAGTTACAAACAACAGTATGAGCATTAGAATAAAACAACCTAGCTGCACCTTTAACTACCATCAAGCAACACACATTATGAGAGTGATATGAAAGTCATTCTATATGAAGCTTACCTCCATTCTAGCACTTGGATTAAAAGATAAAGATATAATGGGTTAATCGTCCATGCAGTTTGAGCAACAACACAGTAAAAATATCTCCACATAAATGCCGATCTGAGCAGGTTCTGGTTATTCAATACAATGATTCTTTGGATATAGAATATGTTAGATGCATTAAATATGCAATATCAACAACACTCAAAACATCTAAATACCAGTCAGTGTTAGCTCTTTAAGGTTACCTCCTAAACCCTTACCTCTTGAGATAAAGTCATAAATCCCAAGTGAATTTTCTAACAGTCAAAGAAGTTCAATAATGGACAATGTAGAAATCTTAATTAACAACCTTAAACTGAACTTTGAAAAACATATCAAAACAATTTTTTTGATGGATTTGTGAAAGACAAAAATGTAAGAATGATGGAATCCATCAACTCTTGTGTATAACACGTTTAATATAACCATTGTGAGGGATATATTTTATATAAACAGTGCATCATTGTTTTTCATACCAAAATGCCACGTTATTAATTTATTCAAAGGATCCATTGTGCACAATAAACTATAATAAAGCATTAGTGCATATATTACTTTACAAAGAACACGATAAATACAAGTATTTGTTGGCGCAAAATGGAGACCGGGGTTCTTTCGCATGGGTTAACAAAGGGACAACACTGTAGTCTAGTGTGTTGGCATTTTCAATCCCCTTAAGGGGAAGGTCTCACTTGAAGCATAACCAATACCGACATAGATTGAGGGTTATCTAACTATATGGTTGCAATGGGTATTTACAACATTGAACATTACAATAGAATTCATTATACCACAACAATGTTAGGATATTTAGACACTTAGGAGTTAGTTAAGATCAAATTGTGTAATATATCCGTTAGGTAAAAGTGTGTTTCTTTAGTATGCATTTGTAAATATTCTAATCCGACGGTCACGATATGTTCTAGACATAGAGTGATCCAACGGTTCAACTTCTCTTAGATCATACATACCATTGATCCGTGGCTTAACACCCGATTGGTCTATGATCTCTATTTAAAGATCATAGAGGGTCCTTGGCTAGTTGATCGATTATGAGAAGCTCATGTAACTTTCTTTCTTTTGCATACTAAATTGCTCCGAGTAGCTATTTGGCCGGGGCCGTGGACTGTTTCCCTCTCGAGGGTTTTAACCACGTGACAAACATTGGTGTATTGATCTGTGATCTGTTTGTGTAAAGCGGTTGTTCTTGGTGTTCGGTCCTTTGGGAGTACCCTGTGTACCCTAACATGGTATCAGAGCTTTTATGAAGAGCCGCTTTCGGTTTTGATCAAGATCTGGAACCGGTGTTGCCGAAACTTTGAAAGGGTTTCTAGTTTTTGGATTTTCTGTGCATTTTTGGCATATGGGAGCTATTCCATTGCGTCTGGAGCGCCGTTTCCATTTGGAAACAATTTTTCGTTTCACCGAAAACCATTTCCGTTTGCTCTAGAAACACCCATTTCAACAAATCTGAAGGTATAATGTTACAGTGACGGATTTGTTTTTTTTAAATCTCTCATATTTATCAGTTTATTATTAGATATTTTATTTTTTAGTCTCGGGCTGTTGTTTTCCTGGCTGCGTATGCTCTTTGCCGTGCACCTTGTGCGATTGCGGCAAATCAGAAACAGTGAGGGAAAGTTTTTTTCTTGTCTTCTCGGCTACGTATGCTCTTTGCCGTGCACCTTGTGCGATCACGGCAAATCAGAAACAACGAGAAAACTTGAAAAGTTAGACTTTTCGGGTAAGCTAACCAAGATCTAACCCCATTGTGTGGAAAAAGTTTTTTTTTTTGTTTTTTTGTGATTTGCAGGGAAAGAAAGCAAACACGGAAAACGAGAGAGAAGAGTTAAAAAAAAAAAAAAACCCCTTCCTCTTTCTATACTTTTACGTACTTTTTAAACTTAGCTCACTTGGTCCAAAGTTGCTTTACATCTTGATAAGTTTTGAGTTCAAGTTTCATTAAGTTACTTTTTAGTGCATGCAATTTCTATTTTCAAGTTACTTTATTGTAAAAGTGCATCTCACATTAATAAAATAAAATAAAAGTGAGTCACTTAAGTCTTTTAAATTATTGCCGCACTATTTAAAAGTACATTATTGTAAAAGTGAACCTCACTTATTCTACAAAAGTGGTTCACTTCAAAGCAACTTTATTGTAAAGTGATTGTCAAAGGTTGATCTTTGGAAGAGGGGGGTTCTTTTTTTTAAATGGTCAAGTTAATATCTGCCACGTCACTACTGGGGTCATCTTCAACCTTTCCTTTGATCAAGCATAACTTCATCATCCAGAATCCGTTTTAAGTGCCGTTTTTTTTAAACCGCATATTTTTTCGATTTCTTTGCATCCAAATAGTTAGTTTCTGTTCTTTCAGCCATTATTTTACAGTATGGCCACCCCTTGTGATATTATACTTACAAGTTCTAACTATTTCTCATGGAAATCTCGTATGGAGGATGTTCTGCGAAGTAGGGGACTTTTCAGGATAACCTCAGGGAAAGAAACAGAACCGACTGATGATGATAAGAAAATTAAATGGGAAAATAGATGTGATGAAGCTCGTGGATTGATTGAGATGTCAATCTCTACTGATTTGCGATTCCATATATCTGACATTGATGAACCTGATTAAGCTTGGGAAAAGTTGGAATCTGTGTTTGGTAAACACAATGAAATTCGGGGTCATCAACTTGAGAATGAGTTACTTACCTTGAATCCAAATGATTTTTCTTGCATTCAAGACTATTTATCTAATTATAAAACTCTTAGACTATTATGTGCAGAATGCAAGATTAAGAAAGAAGACAAACAATGCATTTATCATATTCTTTCCAAACTTGGACCTGCATATTCTGTTTTTGTATCTACAATCTACTCCATGAAAGAATCCTTGACTGCAGCCAGCTATGTAGAGCCTAGTCTTGAATCCTTTTGTGATTCCTTAATTTGAGAGCAAGATAAGCTCATTCATCTTGGAATAATTAACAATGCATATACATCTGGGAAAGCCTTATTGTCCCAACAGAAAGAAAAGTCCAAGCCTCCCAAGAAACAAAATTTTCGCAATAATAAGCAAAACAACAAGGGTCCCAAACCCTCTCAGTCAGCTCCTTCTTCAAAAATGACAAAGGATCCAAGCAAAAAGGAAAGAAGACTGAGCGTCATTGCAATTTTTGTGGGAAAGATAATCATGATGAATCTAAATGTTTTAAGAAGATGGAAGCCTTAGAAGCAGCAATGAAGAAGCACCACATCAACCTAGATTCGTCTTCAGAATCTACCTCTCATGGACATGCACTTTGTGCTTTTGGTTACTCTTATATTGCATCTTCTTCTTCTACTTCAAATGAATGGATCATTGATTCTGGAGCATCTTATCATATGGCTAAGGATAAAGCCATCTTTTATACTATGCATGAATGTAACACCAAACAAATATTTGTTGGTGATGATAGATCTCTAAGTGTTGTAGGATCTGGAACAGTTCCAGTAGAAAATGGTCATTTCAGTGATGTACTATGTGTTCCAAAAATTTCCTGCAATTTGTTATCAGTCTATCAAATTACTCATTCAGGTGAAGTTAAAACTGTGACATTTACACTTCACCAAGTTGTAGTCAAGGATTTTAAAAATCCTCAAAATGTTCTTGCTACTGGAACTATTGATGATATTACCAGGTTGTACAAATTTAACAACTTTGGGTCATCACCTTTTCCTTCAGTTTTTGTTGCTCATAGTGATAACTTGAGCAAACTTTGGCATGAGTGATTTGGTCACTTAAATTATCGCTCATTGCAACAACTATGTAAAGACAATATGGTGACTGGTCTTCCGCTGGTATCTTGCAAGGATGGTTTTTGTTCCGGTTGTGTACTCGGAAAACATCATCGGGACAGTTTTGACAAACGTGCCTCTTGGCACGCCTCGGTTCCCTTAGAGCTTGTACATAGTGACTTGTGTGGCCCTCTTCCATCTGCTTCATTTTCTAGTTTCAAATATTTCTTAACTTTCATTGATGACTACTCCAGACGCACTTGGGTTTACTTC